>JAHRHZ010000248.1:66805409-66952755 GCA_024137785.1 Ginglymostoma cirratum
CCGGACCCGAAACGTTAACTCTGTTTTCTCCTTCACAGATGCTGCCAGACCTGCTGAGCTTTTCCAGCAACTTTGTTTTAGTTCCTGATTTACAGCATCCGCAGTTCTTTTGGTTTTTAAGAAAGATGGGACCTCCAGTGCCGTTACAGATGGCACATCAACTATACAGAGTAGGCTGGTTCAGAGCTAATTAAAAACTAGCTGAAGCCCGTTTCAAAAACTTTGCAGCCAGTCAACACTATTGAAATCAAATGTCAATTTTTAAGTTCAAGAGGATTCCCCATACCACCCCAATAAAACAGATATTAATACAACTACCTGATTACAACATACTTGGTCATATCGTCAAAATGTTATAAAATGTCTATAATATGATCACTTTAAATGGCTTCTGCAAAATTCATTTGGGAAAATATTCTAGACTCCCTTTTTGCTCATTTGAAGAAATCCACAGCACTAAGCCATATTCTGATCAATACTATAAAGATAGAGAATTTATCTCTGCTTGATGGGGAAGATTCAGATTATGTGAGTAATAACAAATATTTCATAACCCTGACTTGTTCCCCACAGAATTGAAAAACTTTTATATACAATGAGACAAGTACTTTGACAAGCTACTGAGCACAATTAAATAGCTCCGAGTGAAGGAGGTAGCAATTTATTAGATAATTAGCTCTGCATTGAGGAGTAGGTGATCGATAGCTTGAACTTGATATATCAAAAGCTACTTTGGCAACTATAAAGCCAGCGTGTGTAGAGTTTTGCTACTGCCAAGTGTTGAATTTCAAATCATTACAAGAATGATGAAAGCTTAAATATATGGTTATTATTTGGGAACTTCAATTCCAAAAGTGAAGTAAATAGCTAAGTTGTTGGAGGGGATTATGAAAGACAGGATTTACATGTATTTGGAAAGGCAAGGACAGATTAGGGATAGTCAACATGGCTTTGTGCATGGGAAATTGTCTCACCAACTCGATTGAGTTTTTTGAAGTAGTAATGAAGATGATAAATGATGGCAGAGGGGTGGACATTTTCTATATGATCTTCAGCAGGGCATTTGACAAGGTTCCACATGGTAGACTGGTTAGCAAGGTTAGATCACATGGAATCCAGGGACAGCTAGCCATTTGGACACAAAACTGGCTTGAAGGTAGGAGGCAGAGGGTGGCGGTGGTGGGCTATTTTCTGGACCAGGGAGGCCTGTGACCAATGGTGCCCCACAGGGATTGGTGCTGGCTCCATTGCTTTTTGTCATTTATATCGATGATTTGGATGTGAATATAGGAGGTATGGTTAGTAAGCTTGCAGATGACACCAAAATTGGTGTTGTGGAGGATAGCCAAGGTGGTTATCTCAGAGTGCAACAGGCCCTTGATCAGATGGGCAAATGGGCCGTGGAGTGGCAGATGGGGTTTAGTTTAGATAAATACGAGGTACCGCATTGTGGTAAAGCAAATCAGGGCAGGATTTATACACTTAACGGTAAAGTCCTGCGGAGTGTTGCCAAACAAAGAGACCTTGGGGTGCAGGTTCATAGTCCATTAAAAGCAGAGTCACAGGTAAATAGGGTGGTGAAGCTGCTATTTGGTACATAAGTAACATATGTCTTAGCTTATGGTTGTCTCAGTTTCTGATTAAATGTCTTTTTATGCGTGTCTTTAATAACATTCATAAGGCTATTTCTTCTTAACTCTGAGGCACAATAGTGTATTGTTTAAGCTACTGTAGCTTCGCAAGTACATTCCACAGGGGACTTAAATAATTTTAACGAAATGACACACAGTAGTTTGTATCGAAGTCAGCATGATACTCGACTTCAAGGAGAACTTGGAGATGGCGCTATTTCGGCAACATTATTGGTTGAGGCCTGCTGAGACAGGCTGGAAGGTGCTGCTGAAAATAAACTTGATGAATTATTGCAGCACATCCTGTAAATCATGCACTTACACCCAAATTACTTGTCTAGTTTACCCATGTGATGGACTAAGGTTAACGGAAAATGCTGACCAGGTTTCTGTATTTAATGATAATCTACAGGGGGTTCTCCTATAACACATGTTCCAGTAACTTGAATTGGCTATAATGCGATTGACAAATAGGGGAACGGTATTTGTTAAGTGTGAAATTGTGTTGTTATAACACAATTCCATCGAGTATGGATTGTATGTCATAAACCTCAAATATAATAACACAGAGAACAACCATCTTATTTGGAAAATATATGAAGTCTTAGTTTGAAGAGTTTATGCTGAACACATTAAATGCATCAGCATTATTTAAAAATGCAACTCATTTAAATAGAAGAATGGACTCCAATGCTAAATTGACAGTATAAGTAAAAAATGAAGTATAGTTTAAAATATGAGTGTTGTTAAAACGTGCACTTGTGTGTAGTTGCCTAGATTTGTTACATATTTAATATGTAAGAATTTTTGAACTTGCTCTTGTAAATCATTTACACCAAAAGTCTGTGTTACAACCTGTTCTTTTCCAGCACTATTTTGAATACAATGTTACTCAGGTTTACAGTGCATTTTAATCCTGCCGGTAACATCAATGTTAATGGGCTACATAGGAAAGAAAGTTCAGATTCCTCAATTTCACTTATCTGAAAATCCATCCAGGAATCTGTGCCAATGAATGTCAGGTCAGGTCAGCACTTAAATGCAGGAGGGAATTTGACTAAAAAACTGCCAATATGTCAATTTCGAGGGAGTTTCATGGAGGGTTACTGGCTGTGAGCCCCATCTCTCTCAATTTTGCACTGCTCGCCTCTTTTGCATCATGCAGTACTGACCATTGCTGGGATTTTCAGCAGCAGAACTCTATTTAAAGCCCAGCTGTCACTTCACTGCATATGCAAGGTTAGATATGTAAATGTACTGCCTCTTTGCGGCATCACCTGTCTGATAAACTATTAAAACTGCAGCTGTAAGAACGAAGCTACACAGGTGAGGAAGAATTTTGGAAAATATAATTGTTAGGTGTCTGTTGCGCCCCAACCCCGCTTTTCCCATAGGCCCTGTTATTTATATAGTGTGATTTTCTATAATGCGATGTTGTGCTAATGCAATTCTACCTTAACCACCGGCAAACAAAAGCTGAACTATTTACATAGCTCTACCAGTTTAAGATCTATCTCCTTCCTAAACTCCAGCACAGACATGCAGATAGACACATACAAACAGACGTGTTATGGGATCGAGGGTCAAAAAATACTCGGAAACAGCCCAATAGTACTAGTCGACAGAATTTGATGCCATGTCCCTTTTTCTTATTCGAGGATCTTCTGATCATCAGATCCTTTCAGTTCTTTGCTGAAGGCAGAGCAGGAGGTACAATAATTGTTCAGTTTTTCAATTGCTGGTCAAAGAGAACAGCCTACAGCAATTGATGGGAGAGAACAGCTAGCTATCTTTCAATTTTGATCTGCTAAGCCCAAGAGAAAAAAAAGAGATGGTGTCTCTTGTAGTCAAGAGACATTCTGCCTCTGTATTGTTCACACATGAGGTGTCAGAGTTGACGAGTATGCTGATGACTCCTGGCCTCCACAACTGTCCTGATTGTTGATTGGACAAACTAATCTGTCTCTGGGTGAAACTTGTCCTGCATGCTCACTGAAAGTGCTGTAGCATCTTGGACATCTTCTCCCACTGCTTGATCAAAGCAATACTGCAAACACAAATCAATGAATTCCAGTAACTTGTTTTTAAACGTATGTTAATATTTTTCCCATTTTGCTCCACAATCCAACATAGAGAAAAATAAAAAGATGTGTTCTTTACAATTTAAACCATGTGGATGCTGAAGAGACTGTGGTGTCAGGGCGTGAGCCATATTTTGTAGAGAACAGTCTGGAATTGAGGGAGCTGAAGGAATGCTAGGCAAAGGAAAAGTTTTTGCTCATGTTATGCACTGAGAGAATATAATTACACAACTTAACAGGTTACTTTTGTTACACTGAAGGCTTGCGTGTCTGACCTCAAATGTTGTCAAAAGTCACGAGAGCACTGCCTGCATTGGACTGTTCTCCCATTTGAGAGGTATGACTGGTGGAGGTTTATAACCTGAGAGTCACCAAGCCTCAGGCAAGGGGAAAGGTTAAGAGGTTCTTCAGGGGAACCCATGCAGTTGGTGCGACTCTGCATCACAAACTAGCCGTCCAACCAACTGAACTAAATGGTCCGCCCTTATGGTTGTCGCTGTAATTTACTGGACCATCTTGGGCATTGTCATGCTGTATGAACTTGACCCTTAGTTGAGGGTCAACAACAAAAATATCAAAAAGGACCATAAGCAGCAGTAGCCTTCTCCTCACCGCTCGCCTTTCCAGGGAACAGAGTGAATGAATAAAACAGTGCAGTTCACAGGAAGTTATGTTGTATGAGGTCACGGTTCTGGAGGAGTTAATGTCCATGTTACATTGGCTCCATCCATTCTACTAATGTCACACACAATCTGTATAGACACAAAATATTCTACACTGGCTTTTGGAGGTAGCAAATGTTTACCAGTTCCCTAAAATTCTTAGTAATTTTGTTTTTCACATATCCTGTCAGATATACCCTGCTCTTCTGTCCTATTTTGCCCACTTGGCAAGGTGGAACAAGTTGGAGTCACAGGGATTGGTGGTGGCACCTCAACTGTTTACAATTTATATAAATAACACCGAAGAAGGGATGAAAGGCATGGTATCCAAGTTTGTTGATGTCAAAACATAGGCAGAAAAATTGTGAAGAGGACATACAGAGGACACAAAATATAAGTAGGTTGACAGTGGGCAAAGATGCGGGAAACATCCATCTATATAGGTAGAGGTAAGAAATACTTTTGAGGAAAACAACTGGGGTAGTAGTCTACAAGCTGTCAAACAGTAGCTACTTGGTAGGATTGAGATTAAATGAGGGTACAGAAAAATAATAATACATTAATCATGGGATCTTCATTGTGATAAGCAGATTGGCAGAGGTAGCCACAAGGAAGAATTCAGAGTGTGACTGGGACTGTTTCCTAGATCAAGGTGTTGTGGATCCAGCCAGGAAACAGCCTATTTTGGATCTTGACATGTTTAATAAGATAGGTTTAATAAATGACCTGAGTAAAAGATCCCCTTCAGAAATCAAAGGAAAACCAAAATAACACTAAGAGGGAGCAGATAACCTTTGAGGATAAATTTGCACATAAAATCAAGACTGACATAAAAACAGGAGCAGGTCATTCAGTCCTTCAAGCCTGTTCCACCATTCAACAATTTCATGGCTGATCTCTGGCCTAACTCCATATCCCTTAAGAAAAATTTATCTGTTTTAAAATTAATCGATCCAGTATCCATTACCATTTGTGGAAGGAAGTTCTAAACCTCTACCACTCTTTATGCGTAGAAGTGCTTCCAAACATCTGTCCTGAACAGTGTGGCCCAACTTTCAGACTATGCCCTTTGGTTCTAAAATCCTTAACCAGTGGAAATAGTTTCTCCATGTCTACCCTGTATTTCCTTATTAATATCTTGAAGACTTCGATCAGATCAGCCCAGCCCAATCTTCTAAACTCCACAGAAAGCACAACGAACTTGTATAATCTCTCCTCATAACTTACCTGGATTTCAGGGGTTACTATTCTTGTAAGCCTACATTGTACTGCTCAAAGTATTCCAAATGAGCCTAACTGTGTTATTTTCATACAGCAACAGCTTCTTTAAGTATATAAAAAGGATGAGAGGCAAAGTTATCATAGGCCCCTTGGAGAACGAGAATGGGGAAATAATAGGGAACCAGTAAATGACAGAGGATTTGAATAAATACTTTGCATTAGTCTTCATAGTACAAGACCCTATCAATATTCCAAAATTACTAAATAATCAACGGTCAAAAGGGGAAGAGGAAATAGATACCTTTTCTCTAGTGATAATTACTATAATAGGGAAATAATAGGTAGAAATGGCCCTGAACCTGATGAGATGTATCCTAGGATGTTAAAAGAAGTAGCTACAGAGATGTTGGATGGACTGGTAATCATCCAAGAATCCTTAGATTCTGGAAAAGTCTTAGAGGATTAGAAAACTGCCAATTTGATGCCTTTATATCAGAAGGGAAGGAGACAAAAACACAAGTAACTACAGGCCCGTTAGCTCAGTCTGTCA
Organism: Ginglymostoma cirratum; assembly: GCA_024137785.1. Taxonomy (NCBI): domain Eukaryota; kingdom Metazoa; phylum Chordata; class Chondrichthyes; order Orectolobiformes; family Ginglymostomatidae; genus Ginglymostoma; species Ginglymostoma cirratum. The sequence goes on from JAHRHZ010000248.1 coordinate 66,811,555, forward strand.
TTGGGAAAGTTAGAATCTATTATAAAAGAATGAAACAGCAGACCACTTAGTGTCTAATATGATCAAGCAAATTTATCAGAACTCTTGAGGAGGTAACAAACAGTGAAGATAAAGGGAAAGCAGTGGATGCAATATATGTGAATTTTCAGAAAGCTTTTGATAAGGAATCACATGTTATGCTACTTAAGACAAGAACCCATGGTGCTGAAGATACAATGTGAACAATTATAGAAGATTGGCTAATAGAGGACAGAGTTGGGATAAGGGAGTCACTTTCAGTACAGAAATCTGTAACTACTGGAGTGCACTGGGATCAGTGCTGCAGCCACAATTATTTACAAATATATTGTGTATATATATATTGCTGCCTGTGGGTGGCATGTTGGTTCAGCACCAGGGACTAGAGTTCAATCCAGACTCGGGCGACTGTGTGGAGTTTACACATTCTCCCTGCATCTGCGTGGGTTTCCTCCAGGTGGTCCAGTTTCCTCCCACAATCCAAAGTTGTGCAGGTTAGGTGGAACGGCCATGGAAAATACAGGGTTATGGGTTGGGGTTGGTGGTGTGGGGGCGTGCGGGGAGATCTGGGCGGGATGGTCTTCAGAGGGCTGCTTTGGATTCGATGGATTCAATTCCACATTGTATGGGTTCTATGATTCTTCACAGTTCTCTTCTGACATTGATTTAAATATTCTAAGTTACATGATCTATTTCACACACTGCATGTTTCAGTGAGGATTCTTCAATTTGATTGGTTAAGACAAGAGACTCGTTTGCCCTGATCTCTCAAGAACCAATGACAGTATGGCACTGTCATGAATTTCGAATGATCACAAATTCCAGTGCAAAAGAAAATAAGAATGGTTAGGTATAGCCTGTGACATGTTGTATTTCCAGACAGGCTACCAGCCACGTTGAAGTCCAAGGTTGGAACCAAAATATGAAGGTGACTGTTGAAAGGAACATCCGAACACAGATCATCTCTAAAATGAATCGGAAAGGTTTGGAGGGATATGGGCCAAATGTGGAGAGGTAGGACTAATTTAGTTTGGGAATATGGTCGACATAGACTGTTTGGATCAAATGCTCGGTTCCTATGCTGTATGACTCTCTTCTCTCCAGTGTTATACATGGCACTTTTGACACTACAATCTGACCTTCTCCCCTTCAAGACTGTAGGGGGTTCTACGATTTTATAATCCTTCCCCAGTTGCCAATAAAAACATATTCCACACTGAAATCACAACTCCTACCACAAAAGGCATTAAGCAACAATACCGACAGCAGACACCACACAGGCTTTTGAGGATTCCTTAATAATATCAAAGTTGAATGGTCCATGAGGTGTGCCAGTGTCCTGCTACCTCTGTGAAATCAACATATGCAGATTTGTACTACACTACCTGAACAAAGTTCTCTCCCCTGCCCAAACTCTTTTTACTTCTAAACAACATTGATATTAAATCACCACCTAATCATTAAACCTGCAAATTAATACAGACATTCCTGTATGACTGTGAATTCAGTAATACAAGAGGAGCAGCAGGAACAGGCAATTTGGCAATTTGCATTTGCTGTGCTATTCAATAAGATCACAACTGACTTTTTAATCTATGAGCTTCTCCTTTACACCCCAAGTCCTTTAAATTTTATTAACACCCAAAATTTCTCAATCTCTGTTCTGAATATACTCATTGACAAAGCATTTGCGGTTCTCTTGAGAATAAAACTCCAAAGATTCAGAACACTGAGTCAAGCAATTTCTTTTCTCAGTCCTAAATAGCTGACCCTTTACTCAACTGTGAACCCTCATTTGAGAATCCTCAACCAAGGAAAAATTCTGCAGCCTCTACATTATCCAACAGTGCTTGTTTCAACCATTCTAATTCTTCTGACATCTATGGAATTTAGGCGTGGCTTTTTCAATGATTCCTATTAGTACAATCCAAAAAGAGATACAGAATGTAAAAACAAGGTGACCATGGTGAACTATTACAATACTAGTTCAATCTCAAGTCAAGGGACAGGCAACTACTCCAATTAAGAATGACACCTATCGTCAGTTGAGAGTTTCTGCCGTGAGCCTTCGTGTGACAGAACAGGCTAATTCTTTGGGCATGTGAGGCAGGAGGGCCCAAAATGTAGTGGGATTTGGAGTGTGGAATTTGTTTCCTTCTCTGCTCTCTCTGTCTCATTAATATGGCATTTGAAATCAAAGCATGTTGCATCTTGATGGGAAGTTGTCACCAGTTTGCGTCTTGGGAACCAAGCTCCTCTCAGTTATTAACATCAATGCTGTCACGGCTGAAGGACAGCCTCAGGATGGCTTTGTAGTATTTGCTTTCTCCTCATCTGGAATGCTGGCCCATTCGATAGTTGAGAAAACAAGACCTGGCAGGGAAGACACTTCACAGTCCACTATATCATTGATTTTAACTGAGTTTTTCCTGAATGCTTATAGAATGACATTCTAGAAAGCACTACTGATTGTTTGAAAGTGTTCTCATTGAATCCAGAGATGTCAGCAGACATATCACTTCTGGAATTTATCAAGAGCTCTTAGGCATTGCTGGTAAGTAAAGTTACCGTAGTCCCACTAGACCACAGTTCTGTTCTCTCGTTAGGATTGAACTGAATTACTTGAATTAGCTTTTATTGTCACATATATTCAAATGAATACAGTGAAAAGGTTACAAGTTGCCACATATGGCACCATCTTAGGTACAAGGTATAGATTCTTCATTACAAGTTCTTTGGAAAAAAAAATTACAAAAGTAAAGATAGATGACTGGTAATGGTTTAACTTGAAGGTCACTACAGTTCAAGTGAAGCAGGAGGACGGTATCTCATAGTAACCTCGGCCAGAGAATTCATGCTGTTGGTATTACTCGGCATTGTAAACCAGCTAGTCCAGGCCTCACTCCAATAACTGCTCTGTATACTTGAACTTTTGTTGACTTGCAGAGATCTTCCTCAAACATTCACTGTTGCAGTTTATAGAAGGCTAAGCTGCACAGCTAATCTGATATTGCACCTCTTCAAAGGTGGCCTTTTGAGGGAAGGTATGGAAACTGCTCAATATTGTCCAGAATCTCCCCTTCAATAATAACTGGAAGGTAGAATATTTGACTGACTAAGTCTGGATTGATATGGGTTTTGCTAAGGTCTCTACAGCAGGATTGGAAAGTTCTGGTGCGAAGAGGGCAATGCAAAGTGCAGTCAACTATATACTGTGTGTCATCTACGTTCATGGTGGTCAGTTGAGTTGTGGCATAGAGATGACTGAGTTTTCCATCTGGATAATTTTTAATGTCCATGCCAGAAGACAGTTGAGCTTTGATGAGATGTGTAACCATCATCAGGTAAATTGTAAAGAGTGTGTGTGTGTGTGTGTGTGTGTGTGTGTGTGTGAGCAAGAGAGAGAGCGAGAGAGAGAGCGAGCGAGCGAGAGCGAGCGAGAGAGAGCGCGAGAAAGAGCGGTCACATAGTTTTACTTGGGTGCTGGTTTGCATTTTGAAAGCATTTGATTTGAAGGCCTGTAATTTCAAAGTCAAAATGTCATATTATCTGAAGTGAAGGCTTGAAAATTGCTGGATTGTCTCCACAGATGTGATGGCTTCCATTATCAAACCAGCAGAGTACTCAGAGGCAAGCTTTATAGCTTGGGATGGAGAGTTGTTGCTGCTCTAGTTCTGAAAATACTAGCTTTTAGCTGCCCAGGTGATTATAGCAGATCACTAACTGTTTTCTGATGTTTCTGTCTTTCTCTTCCAGGGCTGATGCTCTTGTCTCTCTCTGACGATGTTTCAATGTCTCTTTTGTGATGTTTCTGATTCCAGGTAGATTCCTTTGCTTTTGTAATATTCTTGGCAGGCAAGCAAAGATGACCACTGTGTCAGGAGATCTGTAACAAATTGCTGAATCATGTGTTTTAAGGTAAGCAGTAATTCCATTTAACAGACCGGAATCTTTTTCATCATCTGCAGTGTTCAAGGAAGACCAGCTTTTTCACACCTTAAGGGTCCTTATTATACAAGTTTTTTGCACTTCAAGGAAAGCCATCAAGTCAAACGAATGTTATTTGCACTTGTGGAATGTTCATTGAATTTCATATGTCTCTTTGATATATCAAGATCTGAGAATTACCGCTTTCTCTCTCTTCAGAAGTGCCTGACATGACAGAAGACAAGGAGAAACAGTTTCCATTTCTGATGATGAGAGCTAGGAGGCAGAGATTTAAGCTGTTGGACAAGAGGTATAGGGCAAATGTGAGGAAGACCTCTTTTTACATATCCTACGGTAATGATCTGAAACTTATTATAAACAAGTGGTGGAGGAACGAGAGACAATAATTTCAAAAGGAAACCGGACAGGCACTTGTAAGAAATTACCCTCCACGACCATCATGATTATGCAGGGGAGTATGACTTACTTGACTGCTCCGTGCAGAGCTGGCATTGGCCAGATTGGCCAAACCGCCCTTTTCTGCACAATAAATTATTTTTACGTTTGTCTATATTTTTCTCTCAGGCAAGAGATTTATCTGAAACAAAAGTCATAACTGCTAGAAAAACTCAGATGTGACAACATCTGTAAGGAAGAAAAACAGTTAACATTGTGAATCCAGTAACCCAGTCTATGGAATTAATAATAATACCTAGAGGGAGCCCCTCAGTGGCATGCTGCAACATGCTGCAAAATAGTGACAGGGAACAGGTCTGTGTTACAACCACTGCTGCTGTTAGCGGAATCTTTTCATAATGGAGACAGGTATCATTTAGGATTTAGCTGGGCACCCATTTCACTGTAGCACTTTCCAAAAGAAATACAACACATCAAGTCAAGGCTTTTGAGAGATAAAAGAAAGCCATTTGTAAAGGAATGCTTTGCTCTCTACACTTTTCCTGAAACTGATGCGCTGAGAAGAGCTGTTTTTCTCTGGCAGACTGGAAACCACAGAAACTTCAAAAAGAACTCCCCTATAAATGACGAATGCAAGTAATAAATACCCTGGGGTAAGGACACTGCCAAGAGCTGCAAGCAATGCTTTTCAACCTGTCTCCTTTCTTGAATGTTATCATGGCATTTCAAAAATATTTTAGAATTTTTCATTCAGCTAGAACTCCACAAATAAGGTAGTAACAGATATCAGTAGGCCATTTTCAAGTTTCAGTATTTCTGCAGGGATGCAACAGCCTTGCTTTGATTTTCTCAAACAAATTCATAGCAGTTATCACTTTGTATTAACTGTATGTTATGGGAGGCTTTCCAGTAGGTGCACGTACACCAGGGAGCTCTGATAGAGTATTTCTAAACAATGCTTTTTACGCGTGTTGACAATGACTGTACGAGAAGAGAATCTTGCCATCTTTTGGATCTTACTAGTGTTGGTCCACATGTTGAGGGTCCATAGATCTTCTTGGAGAAACTGATTTGATGCATTCGAGTGAGGAGTTGAATTTCCTCATATTCTCTGCCCGTTTTTCGTTCTTCAATGTGTGGACTTATTGAAATTCAGATTTTTCAGTGTGATAGAGCAAGCTTCTTTTCTATGGAATTTGAATCCTGTTGCCAGGTTTGGAATGCTATTTTCAATAACTGATGCACTGAAATGCAAACTTACTCTCAAGATTAGCCACAGTCTTCAGCCAGAAATGCTGAGCGGATGACCCATCCCAACTTGCCTCAGATAACAGAGATACAGGGATAACAATCTTCAGCCAATTCGATTCCATGTAACACTAAGAAATGGCTGAAGGCACTGAATACTGCAAATGCAATGGGCCTTGACAATAGCACTGAAGACTTGAATATGCCACACCACAGCCAAGCCATTCCAGTTCAGCTGCAAACATCAGCTGCAAACATCTACCCAACAATGTGGAATATTTTCCAGGTTAGTCCTGGGCACAAAAAAAGGTCAAATTTAACCCAACCAATTACTAGGCCATCAGTCTACTCTAGATAATCAGTAGGATCTTAACTAATTGGGACAATGGGCTAAGGTTGGGCAGATGGAGTTTAGTTTGGATAAATGCAAGGTATTGCATTTTGGTAAAACAAACAAAAGCAGAACATATACGGTTAATGATAGGGCCCTGGGTAGTGCTGTCAAACAGAAAGACTTAGAGTTTGAGGTATATAGTTCTTTGAAACTTGTGTAACAGGCAGGCAAGGTGGTTAAGAAGGTGTTTAGCACACTTGCCTTCACGGCTCAGACCACTGAGTATAGTAGTTGGAACATCATATTGAGGTTGTACAGGACATTGGTGAGGCAAATTTTGGAGTACTGCGCATAGTTTCAGTCGCCCTGCCATAGGAAGGATATTATTAAATTGGAGAGGGTTCAGAAAAGATTTACCAGGATGTTGCCAAAACTGGAGTGTTTGAGTTATAAGGATAGGCTGGATAGGCTGGGACTTTTTCCACAGGAGCATAGGTGGTCGAGGGGTGAACTTGGAGATTTATAACATCATGAGGGGCATAGATAAGGTGAATAGCCAAGGTCTTTTTCCTAGGGCGGAGGATTTCAAAAGTAGGGGGCATATTTTTAAGATGAGAGGAGAAAGATTTAAAAGGAACCTGGGGGACAACCTTTTTCACATAGATGGCTCATATGTTGAAAGAACTGCCAGAGGAAGTGGTAGATTCAGGTGTATTTACATCATTTAAAAGACATTTTGATAGTTACATGAATAGGAAAGGTTTAGAGGGATGCAGCCCAAATGCAGGCAACGGGGACTAGTTTAGTTTGGGAAACTTGGTCGGCATGGACAAGTGGGACTTAAGGTTCTGTTTCCGTGCTGTATGACTCCATAAAGCAATGTAACGTGTCATCAACGGTGCTATCAAACAGCACTTGCTTACCAATAGCCGACTTAGCAACTCTCAGCTTGCATTCCACAAGAACCATTTGGCCCTTAGGCTCTTAACTTAATTCCAGACTTTGGTCAAGCATGGATAAAAGAGCTGTGTCACAGAGGTGAGGTGAGAGTAACTGTCCTTGACATCAAGGCCAAATTTCACCAAGAGTGGCATCAAGGTGCCTCGGAGTTAGAGTCAATAGGAATCTAGGAGAAAACTCTGCTAGTTAGAGTCATATCTGGCACAGACTAAAATGCTTGTCGTCAACAGTTTTTCTAAGATGCACTGCCACTTGAAAGATTCATGCATACTGACTGGTATGTGGACATATTGAATTCCAGTTCTAGAATTAGATGGATCTCAGAGGTCTACACAATAGTAGGAAAATCTAGAGTGAACATATATTGTGGTTGTTGGAGGTCAGTCATCTCAGTTCTCGAATATCTTTGAAAGTTTTCACAGGCCCAAACACCTTCAGATATTCAATGATCTTTCCCCCATCATGTCAGAAGTGACATGTTCATTGAAGACTGAACAACATTTGCACCATTCCAGACTCCTTAGATACGGAAACAGTCCATGTCTCAATGCAGAAAAATCTGGATAATATCTAGGCTTGGGCTGACAATTGGCAAGTAACACTCATGCACATACAAATGTCAGGCAATAAACAAAACAGAATTTAACGATCAGCTTTTGACATTAACTACTGTTACCATCACCAAATTCCCCACTAAAAAGAATTATGGGTTACCATGATCAGAAACTGAACTGGACCAGCCACATAAATACAATACCTCCAAAAGCAGTTTGGCAGTACTGCAGCAAGTCACCTGACTCTCCAAAGCCTGCCCACCATCTGTAAAGGCACAAATCAGGAGAATGACAGAATACTCCCAACTTACCTAGGTGAATACAGCTCTTAAAAACACTCAAGAAGCTTTGCATCATCCAGGACACCACATCCACAAACATCCACTCCCTCCACCACTGATGTTCAACAGTAGTACATACAGTCTACAAGGTGCACTGCAGAAATTCAACAATGTTCTCAGATAGTACCTTCCAAACCCATGACCACAACCACCTGGAAGGACAAGGGCAGCAGATACATCCGAACACCAGTTCCTTCATTTTGCTGACTTTGGAGAGATTGTTGTCTTTAAGCCATGTCACTAGGCATTCAATCTCTTCCCAAACTGCTCTCCAAGCCCCTCACCATCCTGACTTGGAAATATATTGCTGCTCCTTCAGTGTCGCTGTGTCAACTTCCTGTAACTTTCTCTCTAATGGCATTTTGGGTCTTCCTATAACAATGAACTGCAGCAGTTCAAGAAGGCAGATTACCACCAACTTCAAGGGCTACTAGGGATGGGCAATAAATGCTGGCTGAGCCAGAAACACCCAAACCCATGAGTGAATAAAGAGTACACGTACCAGTTCTTCTCCAGTACTGGTGAGACTGAGGAACTGAAGGGTGTTACAAACAGTTGTATTAATGCTTTGATATTCCTCCTGATTTAAAAGGGGTACACAGCTGCTAAGAGTAGGTCTAAATTAATCAGAGTAACTAGAAGTACATTTACGGAAGAATCAAGCAAAGTTTACCCACTGAGAGAACCAACAACACGGGTTTCTGGGAATCATTCTGTGAAACAATAACTTCCAAGTTCCAGCACAAGTTGGCTTCGGGTAATTTGATGTTCTGTTACAACCCTCAATTGTGGCAAGGTTCTCACTGTTTGCTGATGGTGGGACTACAAAATCCAGGCAGCCATTGCAGTTTAAGGCACTGGTCAAATGCAGTGATTGATTTATTGTCATCACGTGTACTGAGACACACTGAAAAGTTGTGTGCTATATAAGAAAAACTTACCATACAAAGTGCAACAAGGTAGCAGAACAGAGTGTAGAATACGGTGTTACAGCTGCAGAGAAAGTGCAGAGTGAGAGTTATCAACATTAACATTTGAAAGGTCCATTCAAAAGTCTATTAACAGCAGGGAAGATGCTGTTCTTGAATCTATTCATATATGTATTTAAAAACTTTTATATCTTCCACTCGATGGAAAAAGGTAGAAGAGTGTATAACTGGGGCGGGAGGGGGTATTTGATTATGTTGGCTGCTTTCCCGAAGCAACAGGCAGTATAGATGAAGTCAATGGATGGAAGGCTGGTTTGCGATGGCCTGGGCTGTGTTCATGACTCTCCTGTTTCTTATGATCTTGGGAACAGCAGTTGCCAAACCATGCTGTGATGCATCCAGATAGGATGCAATAGTGCATGTTTAAAAATTGGTAAGAGTCCTTGTGGACATGCCAAATTTCCTTAGCCTCCTGAGGAAGTTGAGATGATGTTATGCTTTCTTGACCATCATGTTGACGTGGGTGGACCAGGACAGATTGACGATTATCACTCTCTCAAACTTGACACTCTTAACCATCTCTACCTCAGCCCCATTGGTGCAGACAGGAGTGCGGCCTCCACGCCACTTCCTGAAGTCGACAACCAATTCCTTCGTTTTGCTGACTTTGGAGAGATTGCTGTCTTTAAGCCATGTCACTAGGCACTCAATCTCTTCCCAGTATTCTGTCTCGTCGTTGTTTGAGATCCAACCTACAACAGTGGTATCAGCAAACTTGTAAATGGAGTTGGGGTGAAATTTGGCCTCACAGTTGAGAGTGTGTAAGGAATATAATGGGGGGGCTGAGGATACAGACTTGCAGGGCATCTGTGTTGAGGATTATAGTGGAGGTGGTGTCGTCACCTATTCCTACCGATTAGTTTATGTTGGGACCTCTGACTGCTTTGCTAAGACTGAAAACTACCAAATTAAATATGGATCCGCTACAATCAGCTTTGAGGGAAATATGGCCTAAATATGGACGAGGCAACTGCTGAAACGGTGCTCCATAATTGGAAACAATGAAGCATCATTGACCCAGGACAGTCAGTGAGGTTACTTTCCAAGTTCAGGATATTTATGTTTATGAAATAAAACCTTTTGATAATTTAGATTTGGTCTCATTAATATTAATCAGTCCAGAGTTCCGAAAAATATGTCATAGTATGTGCATAACTACAGAATCCAGCTCACACGACGAATGGATGCAAGTGTTATGGCCTTTTAAGTCACACAACTAGATATTTAGATTGAAAGGGATACTTTTAGTTGCAAGGAATACAGAATCCAAATGTGATTGTATCAAGTACAACATTGAAATCTGTAACCCCATCTTGAGTAATATACATATACTATTCTGCTCATATAGTGTGGCTACCTTTGACCAAATATAGAAGTTAGCAACCCAGCTTAAATCCAGCTATTATGGGTTGAAAGAATGCTCAGGGCCAAGGAATTTGATTCTGTTTACAAAGTAATACAATTCAAATTTAAATTTTAAAGGGGGTTGATAAACTTAATCCAGGCAATTCATTAACAGAACAAAATGTTAAAAATTTAGGAACAGGTTAAAAATGTGTATATTATTTATAAGATAAATCAAGTTTTTTTTAAAACACAGGTTAATAAAAGGACAATACATTTAGTTATAAAAGATAACTGGGTAGATTTTTGGAATAAAGAAATTACAACAGACACGATGAAAAGGCAGAGGGAGAGACATCTTTGCAATTAGCATTTCCTGTTCCTAAACTTTAGATTTTGATGCATCTGGAAACTTGCGTATTTCCTGTTATAGCAATCACACAGCAACATTGTTAACTGCAGAGTCCTGTGGTCTGGATTACCTTACCGGTGCGATACACAATGTGCTGCGCATGGCACATGATAATAAAGATCAGATTCAAAATTACTCAATTACCTCCTCACTCATATGCTTCAAATACTTTGGATACTAAATAGTTATGGATTTCTGTTTTCACCACTCTGAATTACAATCCACTTATTTAACTGATGAATCACCCATGTCTGACATTGATCCTTAGAAATACAAGTGTAACCTGTCAAAACAAGATCTATCATAGGTGTTTATCATAAAATGTGTCAACTCTGCAGCAATACAGGATATTGTATAATTGATATGTCTTATACTTTAATATAAAAGTAAATCAGCGACCAGGATCTTCCCATGTCTGGCATAGCAAAATCTGAATTTAAGAAGGGCAGCACGGTGGCTTGGCGGTTAGCACTGCCGCCTCACAGCACCAGGGTTTCATTCCACCCTCGGGCGACTGTCCATGTGGAGTCTGCACATTTTCCCTGTGTCTGCGTGGGTGCTCCAGTTTCCTCCCACAGTCCAAAGATGCACAAGTTAGGTGGACTGGCTATGCTAAATCGCCCACAGTGTTCAGGGATGTGCAGGCTAGGTAGGTTAGCCACGGTAAATGCAGGGTTACATGGATAGGGTAGGGGAATGGGTGCGCCTGGGATGTTCTTCGGAGGATCGGTGTAGACCCATTGGGCCAAATGGCCTGTTTCCACACTTCAGGGATTCTATGATTCTAAGCCTGTATCATTGTCATAGAGGTCAACAGCACAGAAAAAGGCACTTCAGCCCACTGGATTTGTGCCGGTCAAAGATAAGCACCTAACTATTCTGATCGTATTTTGCAACACTTGGCCCGTAGCCTTGTATGCCTTAGCATTGCAAATGCACAAGTCAATGCTTAAACGTTATGAAGCTTTCTGCCTTTATCATCCTCATAGACAGTGAGTTCCAGATTCCCACCAGCCTCTGGGTGGGAAAGTTTTTCTCTACATCTCCTGTAAATCTTCTGCTCTTCACCTTACATCTATTCCCCCAGTCAATGATCCCTCCACCAAGGGGAAAAGTTATTTCCGATATGCCCTATAATCACGTCCCCTCTCAGCCTCTCTGCTCCAAGGAAAACAAACTCAGTCTATCCAATCGGTCTTCATACACTCTCCATCCCAGGCAACATCCTGAATAATCTCCTCTACACCTTCTCCATTGTAATCAAATCCCTCCAAAATGTGGATTCTAGAACTGCACACAATATTCTAGCAGTGGCCTAAGCAACATTGAATATGGTTCCAACATAACCTCGCTGCTCTTAAACTCTATGCCTTGGCTAATAAAGGTAGGTATCCCATATGCATCCTTAACCTCTATCTATATGTCTTGCTACCTTAACAGACCAGTGGACATACACACCGAGGTACTGTCTTGTCCACCTGCAAAGAAATTTTACTTTTGTATAGCCAATATTTATAACTTCAAACAACACAAGTTAGCTGGTTATTTATTGTATTGTTGTTTGTAGGACCTGTGTAAAGTTGCCACAGTCCTATAGGACATTGAGCTACTCTCTCATTAGAAAGACAGAGCCCTGTGGTGGTGGGTCATACACCTCAGGGAAAGAGAGATGTCGAGAGGGAGAGTTCTTTATGGTTACCACAGCCAATACAGGAATTGAACCTACACTGTTGGTATCACTTTGCCTTGAAGAAAAAGGTTCTGTGTACCTGTAACAATTTCAAAAGTAAATAGCTGGGCAGCACTTCTAAATTTCAAAGGATGTTAAAAACAGTATATCTTTAATTTGTTATTTTCTATTTTTTCCCCAGTGCTTTACGTTCAGCAGTGCGATTCGTCACTAAAACGGTTTAATCGTTAATTTAAAAATTAGCCCTAGGCAGTTCCCATCTGCCCCACCCCCAAATACCATCTCCTTGCATTTTCCAGCCAGAGCCTCTTAGCCCTCGATTTGTGCCCTTAGTCTTTCTCCGTTTCCTTTTATGTTTTTCTTATGACCTGCTCCCACTCCTCAATTACTACCTGTACAACTTTGCTACTTACAAACAGGCTTCTTTTTCCCCAAAGACACATTGCCATATTTTATTCAATTGTACAACGCAAGGGACCGAGGATGCTGAAGAGTCACCGGACTGAAACATTAACTCCGCTTTCTTCCCACATATGATGCTGCTGAGTTTCGCGACGCAAGCGAGAGAGGCGAAGTAAGCCTTCTGGGCCATTGAGTCTGTTCCGTTATTCACTGTGATGATCACCCCCGGTCCGATAATCCTCAATTCCATTTTTCCTGCCTTTTTCCTCTTAACTCTTGAAGAATCAGTAATGCGTCAGATAAACGGGGGGAGGGGGTTAAACAACAGACCAGACAGACATACATGCAGTCTTAATTACTCTTCAACGCGTTGCTTATTCCGATTTTTTCAGGATTATTGCAGAAAATCCGGGCCATTGGCAGCAGCCGGGATGTTGCTGAGCAACATCTGACAGGATCAACACAGACAGAACTGAACTGAACTGACAGCAAAAAGGGGCAACGCCTCAACCTGCAGGATACACACCAACACAAGAATGGAGCAAGTATCAGTTCAAATAAGTAAATTTGTTAATTTTCTGGTCGATCTTGCTGTTGGGATGTCTACGGATAAATGTTAAATGGAGGCCGGCGGTTGTGGCGAGCACCAGCGGCTCATCTTCAGTCTCCCTCCCAGCGAAAACCTACCTTGGCCTTTCCCGTGGCTTCTACAGTTGGTACAGAGAGCGGAGCGAACACATCCCCGCCGGGGAGGCCCAGCCTGTACCGCCCCTCCCGGCTGATCCCACTCCCCGACTCCAGCGAAGATGGATAGCAGTAGTAATAATAATAACACGAAGCCACCGCCGCGCCTCCGACAGCCGCCAGCACGGCGGGCCGTCTCGAGCGGACAGAACTACTGAAAGCGGTCAGCCGCCGCGAGGCCCCGCTCACAAGCTGCAGCCACGTCAGTCGCCGCAGAGCAGCCATTCCTACCGTTAACGGTCGGATGGAGCAGTTGTGGGGAGGGGGCAGGGTTCTGCTGTCAGGGGTGGAGTCTGTCCTGAGCGGTTTAGGGGAGGGGGGTGGAAGGTGTGGCCCCTCTGAGTGGCGGGGAGGGGAGGTTCTGCCCTGAGGGAGGCGGGGATGTCCTGAGGCTGGGGAGATGATATCCTGATGTGGGAGGAGTCTTTCCTGTGGGTGGAGGGGCTGAGGGACTGGGGTGGATGAGCCTGATCTGTGAGTAGGGGCTGTGCTGAAGAGTTTGGGGGGGGGAGTCTGTCCTTGGGGAAGTGGAAGAGACAGGCTGTTCCGTGAGACTAGACAGGAATGTGAGGCCGGGAAAGGGATGTCTTGTGTACTGAAGCAAAGAGAAGGGGCTGTCCTCTTGGGAGCTTCTGCAGAGAGTTGTAGGGGCAGAAGAGAAGGGTCCAACGTGCTAGGTGTGTCAGGTTGTCATGTGCCCAGGCTACCTTCTGCATGACAAGAACTGCTCCATACTCTGGGGATGGTAAGAGCTCTATGTGTGAAGTAGAGCAAGGGTGTTTGCCCAATGCTCAGACTGCCCTGTGACAGGTGGTGGTGGTGGAGGGCAGTGGTGTATTTTGTGAAAATGGATGCCCAAAGACCACAGTAGGATTGGGGATGGATTTCAAACCAACTCATGACATAAACAGCTTTCGGTAGTAAATTTTTCCAAATCAGAAGTCACAAACTACAGTGGATATCATTAAAAGGTTTGCGATATGCCTCTTCTTTGTAAAAAAGAAAGTTATTCTTATCATTTTCTTGGTATTTACAACTGTGTAATTCAAGTAAACACAAAACAACAAGCCAGCTCGGCAAGCCAACACCCACAACCCGAGCTGCAGATCTACTCCAAGTAAATTGATATGCCAGAATTATTCAAATTATTTACTCTTCTGGTTCTAGCTCATCTTAAAGCTCTGCTCCTAGCTAAACAAAGTGCTGAAATGAAGAGGTACAGATAGTTCTGAAATTGAAGCATGTATCAATTGGCTGTGCGATTGGAAACCTTAGGCTTGTTTTGATATCTTAACAACTAGCTTGATTATCAGCCAATTAATTTAAAGCAAGCACTTAGAGATTGAAAACCAATTGAATTTAAATCTGACGGTTTTGACAAGCTCAGAATCCTTTTCTAAGAAAACTGACAGGTCATCGGGGCGTATAAGAAGAGGGTTTTTTTTGAAAATCAGGGTGAGAGCAAACCACCATCTGTGGAATAAACATCTAGCTCTCACAGAAATCTGTGAGAAAGCACTATCAATCCATAAAAGGTACCATGGCACTTCTAGCTATAAGTCCTCACAGAAGAATTCACAGAGAAAACATCCCTGACAGAAGGATCAACGGAAGAGAGACATTTATGACTTGCAAACAGCAGAATGAAGACATGTAGACTTTGAGAGACTAAGGTTTTTTTTAATTACTTGGGTTTATATAAATGGCACTTGTGTTTGTTGGAACAGCATGCCAGTTGAATTTAGTTCAATTAGGGAATAGTTACTAGTTAAGGGGGAATTATTTGGTTTGTTGGTAATTCTGTTAATTTGTTCACTGTTAGAGTCAAATAAATAAATTGTTACTTGTTACTTATATAGTGAATATTTCCATTTAACAACATTTTTTAACATTATAAAAGTGAGGCAAGCTTCTCTGGGTGTTTCGGGTTTAAGTATTAGAACGGAGCCTCCACTCCCACCGTAACAGATTAATCAGTGTTTCTCTGTAACAGATTAATGGCTTGTGTTTCGGTTTAATTATCAGAGGGGTTCAACTCCTTTCTGTCGCACTATGGAGGTCAGTACCGCCGTGGAGAGACAGCAGAGAAGGCAGAAAATTCCAGAAGACGCATTCTGCATGGACTTTGATGTGTCTAAGTTTTAACTTAGTTTTCTTATTACTTAGGTTTATATAAGTGAGACTTGTGCTTATTGGAACAGAATACCGGTTGATGCTTGTTCAATTAGGGAATAGTTAGTAGCTAAGGGGGAATTGTTCAATTTATCAGTAGTTCTGTTAATTTGTTCACTGTTAGGGTTAAATTAATAAATTATTACTTGTTGATTATTAAGTGAATATGAAGGATTTTCTTTCATTTAGCCACCGCTTTTTAACAGATCAGGCAAGGTGAGGCGAGCTTCTCAGGCTGTTTTGCGTTTAATTACCAGAAGGATCCTCTACTCCCTAAATGCTGTTAGATCCACCTCTTCCCAAGAGGTTCATGTACGGGATAGAAAGGTAATACTGTACTGCTTGGTTTGCTGTAGTCATGTGACCATTACCATGAGGTACTGACTGGCTAGATCCGCCTTGCAGTCACTTCAATAAATAAACATAAAAGACAGTATACTGTTGGATTGAAATAATAGCATGGTGATGGAATGGAGCTGAGATTGAGTGATGAAGCGCTGTGTAGAAGCATGGCTACTGGCAGAGACACAAAGGAACGCTTGGACCTCTGAAAGCTGCCATTAAAAACTACTGAAAAGAAGCAAAGAACCAGGCCACAGCTGAAAAAGTGGATAAGGGAGAGGGACTGGGAGAGGAAACATTACAGCTCAACTGAAATGAAAAAAAGATTTGAAACAGAACTGAAATTATTCCACATGCAATGGCAACATTTCTAAAAATTGCAATAGATATATTTAACGAGCCTGAGCGGCTATGTTTCGCTACAATCTTATTACAGTTGCGAAGAGAGTAGTTCATTCTAAATCTCAATGAAGAACAGGAAAAAACAACTGCAGAGATTTTGAAAATATTGAAAGGCACGCTTTAAACTCCAAGTGAGCATAGCTTAGGAGCTACACATTTTCAAAATTAGGGCTCAAGCTGAAAAAAAGAGACATGGATAAAATCACTCAGAGATAGTAAGAACTGCCTATGTTGGAGTTAGCAATAACACAGTGTGGAGTGGTGGAGCACAGCGGGCCAGGCAGCTTCTGAAGAAGGGTCCCGACCCAAAACGTCAACTTTCCTGCTCCTCTGAAGCTGCCTGGCCCCCTGTGCTCCTCCAGCTCCACACTGTGTTAACTTAGCCATGGATAAACAACTGAACTCATTACCAGAACTTGCAGATTCTTGTGAATTTGTGCAACTAATTAAAACAAGATTATATTAGGCCTAAGAGATCCCACAATGAGAACATGTCTACTGCGAGTTGAGATTGACATGTGCAGAAAAAAAGACTAAACAACTGCAAATACAGCTTATTCATGGCAGAACAGAACAGGCCTTATATTATACTGATAGGTTTTCCAGGCCTAAAGAACAAAACATTCACACACAATAGACAGGATGCAAGTACTGCAGAGCTCATCACACAAAGGTAAAAAAAGGCATGTCCAGCATGGAGGAAGCCGTGTTCACAATGCAAGTAACTGAACCATTTTACATGAAAGTATATATCTAGAAGGAAGCACAATAAACGAGGGGAGGCAATGGCCTAGTGGTATTATCACTGGACTGTTAATCCAGAGACCCAGGTAATGCCCTGGGGACCTGGGTTTGAATCCTCCTATGACAGATAGTGGAATTTGAATTCAATAAATATCTGGAATTCAGAGTCCAACAATGACTGTGAATCCATTGCCAATTGTCAAGAGAAAGAAACCCATCTGTTTCACTAATGTCCTATAGGGAAGGAAACTGCCATCCTTACCTGGCCTGGCCTACATGTGACTCCAGACCCATAGCAATGTGACTGACTCATAACTGCCCTCTGGGCAATTAGGGATGGGCAATAAATGCTGGCCTAGCCAGCGACACCCTCATCCCATGAATGAATTTAAAAAAAAACAAATTCAGATAACCATTGCAGTGAAAACAGCTAAAAATTCTGATGAATCACTCTATACCATATAACAGATTGGTTCAGTTAAGTTGATAGGTGATAAATGGTTTGTTACACTGGTATGGTGAAGGAGAACATCATGACAACACAAAGTGTCAGATAGACACTAGCACATCGTGCAATATCATGACTTGCACAGACCTGCGTGATGTGCCTCAACACACAATCCGAAATGAATCCTTTGAAAATAAGGCCGTATGAAGGCATCACACTCATGCAGAGAGGACAGATTCCTCCATGAGCTAAGTGTAATGACAAGAACAAATATCTGGAGAGATCTGCAACTTGTCTCATTATTAAACCACAGATTGTGGAACAGTTCCTAGTAGACCGCAATGATGTGTTTTCAGGGTTAGGGTGTCTTCCTGGAAAAGACCATCTCAAAGTACATAATGTAAATCAATTTCAGCATCTGCATAAGGAAATTCCAGCTGTCTTCATGGCCAGCTTGAAAGATGAGATAGAAAAGTTAGAAAAGAAGGGAGTAATAAACGTGTGCCAACTTGTATGGTATAATTAGCAGTATGGTAATAGTTAAACATCCTGGAAGGCTGGGAGTTGTAAACCCAAAGGAATTAAATAAAACTTTGAAATGATTTCACTATCCCATGCCAACCATCAAAGGAATTTTGCCATGACTTGCAAAAGCAAAACTCTTCACCACCCTAGATGCAAAGATGGTTACTGGAAAGTGAATCTGGGTGAAAGCTGTAGTTTTATAATTACATTCTAGCCACTGTTCAGGTGATCAACAAGAAGTTGCATATGTCATTTGGTATTTCTCTATTTCCAGAAGAGTAGCAACACAAATAAGATGATGGTGATCTTCCTGCAGTAGAAACTGTAATGGATGCTGCAAAGAATACTACTCCGGTTCAGAAGTATCATCTGGATGTGACATACAAGGAAGGGAAGTAAATGTGTGTTGCAGACATATTGGCAAGATCAGCCCTCACGATGAGCAATGTGGAGGATGCTACAACAGAGTGTGAAATCTTCCAGATTCAACCGGAAGCAGCATCTTATCAAGCTCTGGAAGCCATCAACTCAGTACAGATACTGAATATAACTGACAGTGCATTGCTAAAATCAACAAGATGCAAACCTCCAACTGTTGTAAGAAGTAATGATAAAAGGATCGCCAAAGAGCATCAAGGCTATACTTGCTGCTACGAGGAAAGTGGAGTTCCAGTTCATCAGGAACAAAAACAAAGTTACTGGAAAAGCTCGGCAGGTCTGGCAGCATCTGTGAAGGAGAAAACAGAGATAATGTTTCGGGTCTGGTGACCCTTCCTTAGAGTTCCAGCAACTTTGTTTTAGTTCCTGATTTATAGCATCCACAGTTCTTCTGGTTTTTATTCTGGTTCATCAGATTAGACATGATCTGATTGAAGGGCGAGCAAGCTGGATGAGCTGAATGTCTTCCTTCTGCTCCTATGGCTATGGTCTTATGGTCCTCAAATCCACTGTCCTGCCTTTTCCCCATAACCCTTGATTCATTTACTGAATAAAAATCTGTCTATCTCATCCTGTAATATACTTAATGACCCAGACTATACTGCCTTCTGCGGAAAAGCATTTCATAGATTCTCTACCCTCTGAGAGAAGAAATGCCTTTTCATGAATGTCTCAAATAGCCGACCCTGTATTCTGACCCTTTATTCCTATGCAGCCTGGTCTTAGACTATTAAGTAAAAGGAAACAACCTCTCCACCTCTATCCTGTCAAGTTTCAACAATGTTTATGTTTCAATAAACTTGCCTCTCATTCTTTTAAATGTCAGTGAGCACAGGCCCAACCTACTCAACCTCTCCTCATAAGACCTCCATAGCTGGGATCAACTTAGTGAACCATCTCTGGACTGCCTCCAATACCCAAATCTATTCACAGTGTTCCAAGTATGATCTAACTAGTACCTTGTAAAGTTAAAGCAAGACTTCCCAGCTTTCTGTAATCTTTCTCTATTTGAATAATATTCAGGTCCTACTCACTTAAACTATCTTTTTCTCTCTGCAGACCCCTGACTGACATTTGTACAAAAAAGCAAAGAACTGTGGATGCTGGTAACCAGAAACGAAAACAGAGAAATTACTGGGTCTAGCAAAAGGGTCTCTTGACTCAAAATGTTAACTGATTTCTTTCCACAGATGCTGCCAGATGTGCTACGTTTTTCAGCAATTTCTGTTTTTTGTTTTTGATATCCATATAGCTTCATGTGATTCCCAGCCTTGCTACACTGGATCCACAAGGCTGACTGTGGTCCCTTCAGTGGATTGTAGAAGTCTGCAACCCATGATCCTAACTGCCTGAGATGTAAATTGACTGTGCCAAGTTTGTGGATTGATATCAGTGGCTGCCCTTCAATTATTTTGTCAGGACCACCTAACTGAAGGGTATCTCCCTTGATGAAGGACTAATTTTGTTACACTTTGAGACAAAGCAGTTTGATTGAAGTACATGCAGTGTGTTTGGTGCAGCTGGCACATCCAGCAACATGTCCATCCTCTTGACCCTTCACTAATAACTTTTGACAACCATGTCAAGCTGCCTGGCTTTGAGTCCATGATAAAAGGCAAGTCAGGTGAAAAGTATTGTGAGACTTTAAGCTCTGACTGGGTGGGCAAAATACCAAAAACAAAACAAATCATGAGCCAGGTGCTCCTCTCTGCACGTGAAGTCTCCTGGCAGCAGCGTTTCAATTTCAGGTTCTCTCCAATTTGCAGTACTGAAGTGATGTGTACTGTAAGTAGACTGGAGATTTGCCATGGTGTGATGAGGCTGTTACATGCCGGATGCTAATATCTGTGAATGAGGGGTTTGCGTGATCACTGCCTATGAGTGTACATTCAGATGTTGGTGACTAATGTCCAAAATGCAGGTCTAGAAGAGCAAACAGCAAATTGTAATTGCCAGGTAACCACTCTGACTTTCATGTTGGGAATTCTTGGCATCTAGTTTCTACCCCATGGTAAGAGAATGGGAAACTGTGTTTAATAAAATAAGATTAGGAATGAAGATAATAATTAATGATAACTGATGAAAATAAGCCTCTCACCGTTCGGTAGTGGGAATTTTGTCTCACTGTCCATCGTTGACTTGGAAAATGGGACTTCTTGATGTCTACATTGGGAAAATCTTTGCTGGACATCTCACCAGATTTTCTCAAATTTCTTGCCATGTCTTACATCGTTGACACTCGAAAGAATCCGCCCCATGAGTATAATGCATATGCAGACAGTGGTGAAAATAATGAACAGCTCTTGCATGAGAAAGGTTGCATGCATAGTTAGTAATTTCAAATAACTCAAAATATAAATTACAGTATGTGCAAATTTTTTGAGAGATATTTGCCTTGAAAATGCAATATTGTACCAACGTGCTTCTTTGCTTGCCATAGCCATGTGATGTCTACCACGAGGCACTAACTGCAGAAATTAATCTTGCAGCCAGTTCAATAAAAGACATAGTACAGACAACAATATACTGGCTGGGAGCATGTAATAGCGCTAGCCCCTAAAAATGGTCTACACTTTGTGTCACAAATTAGCATGCCTCTTGCTGAGTATTCTCATATTTCAATTTTCAAAAACTGCTTGAACACCCTCTGCCAGCTAGGTTCAAACACCTATTCCAAGAAAAAAGTGCAGATTTTGGAGATCAAGGCAAAAAAACAGAAATGCTGCCAAAACTCAGCAGGTCTGGCAGCATCTATAGAAAGAAAAACAGAGTTAATGTTTCAAGTCTAGTGGCCCTCATCAGAACTGAAAGCAGTTGGGAAATGGTGATTTATGCTGATAATGGTGGGGTGAGGGGAGTGAGTTGAATGGATGGAGATGGTGCCCAAAGAGAGAGAGGAGAGGGGAAGCAGACAAAACCATTGCTTGCGCAAAGTTTCGCTGATGCACTGCTGCAGGCCTGAGACCTAACTTGTCCGCCACCACTCAATTTACTCCCTAACCATAGGTTTCTCACTTTCTCCCAGACACAGAAGATGCAGCACTGTCCTCACCCTTCCACAGTCTCCTAATCTTAAATCCTCATTCAATGGTTCAAGTTCTCTGTTATTTATGTGCTGCATTATCTCCTCCATCACCTAAGTTGACAAAGAAGATAGAGATAAGGAGTTTCCTGTTTGTAGAATGGAATATTTGAATAAAGAGTGAGATTAAAATCAAACATAATCAGATAAAATGTCAAATGGAGA
This sequence comes from Ginglymostoma cirratum, assembly GCA_024137785.1. Classification (NCBI taxonomy): domain Eukaryota; kingdom Metazoa; phylum Chordata; class Chondrichthyes; order Orectolobiformes; family Ginglymostomatidae; genus Ginglymostoma; species Ginglymostoma cirratum. Next base: position 66,833,253 of record JAHRHZ010000248.1, read on the forward strand.
TGGAAACAGTTCAACAGAAATACAAAAGCAGGGACATAGAAACAAAGACTAAAAGTGTGGAAACAATAAAGAAAAATAAGATCTGCATTCGAATAATTACATATTGTGATAAAATAGCTATGCATACGATTATGTCTAAAGTCCAGTATTTGTTGTTATGCTTCTGCTTTAGCTGTGCTGGCATCACAGACTATTCCATATTCTGCTAACACCTGTTAAACTGGGTATTACCTGCTGAGATAGTCATCCTGATAATTAAACATTTCAAATGGAAATATTCCAAAAATGAGTCTTGAGGATTTCAAGGGATGTGAGTGTGACTATTTTCTTTGGCATCTTGTTGCAGTGTGGGATTGTCCTTGAGAAAAAAGATTGTTGATGCATTGTCCTGGAAACATATGATCATTGTAGTTTGTATGGATGACAACCTCATGTGTTGTCATTGCTGAAGTCACCAATTAATGGACTGTTTCTATCAATTCCCATCAGTCCATTTCCATCAGCCCCATTTAAGGGGAGGTGTTGGCCTAGAGGTAATTTCACTGGACTGTTAATCCAGAGAACCAGGTAATGTTTGATTAATCGCACCACATTAAATGGTGGAATTTGAATTCAATAAAAATCTGGATTAAAGATTCTAATGATGACCATGAAAGCATTGTTAATTGTTGGGAAAACCCATCTAGTTCACTAATGTCCTTTAGGGAAGGAAACTGCCATCCTCACCTGGTCTGGCCTACATATGACTCCAGACCCACAGTGATGTGGTTGACTCTCAATTGCTCTCTGGGCAATTACAGATGGGCAATAAATGCTGATTTAGCCATTCATCCCGTGAATGAACGAAAAAAAATTGTATGGGGGATGAACCTCACAGGCAGTTGCAGCATTGTGCAGCATGTTTTAGGATCTTCATTTACCCAAACACAATGTGCATGCTCCAATGTTGCAAATATTTGATCAACCATAACTCTGGTAAGTTTTATTGCAAAAAATCCTGCTCAGAAATCTGGTCAGTGCTGTGAAGTGGTGAAATGTTTAATGATCCATACATTTATACTCTGAGTTTACCTTTAACAAACCTACACTTGCCCACCCATGCAAAAAATAACCTTCCTATTCTTCCTCCCAAAATGCAGCACCTCACATTTATCTGTGTTACCCTAAATTTGCTAATTCTTTGAACATTCTACAAGCTTACGTATGTCCTCCAGTAATTTGTTGCAGTCATTCATAGTCCTGCCTACCCCTCCAGTTTGTGTCACCCTCACTGTTCTCCACCAATTCGGCATCAATCCAGGACAATAATGCCAATTTTTGTTGATCTCACAATATATGGTAGAAAATAACATCTTTCCAATTCATGATCAAAGATGATCAGTTTCATTTTAAATCTTGGATATACCATCACTGTTTCATGGACAAGAGTGCGTGTAATCAAGTCTGAGCATAGGTAAAGGGCCAAACGTCAACTTGCTAATTTGAATCACTTTTAAAATTTTTAATAGATCAAAATAATTATTTTGGTAAACAGGAACTTAGAATAATTAACTGATGAATTAATATAATTGCTGAAGTTGCATTATTAATTCAATTCAATGGTGACTTTCATGAATGTGATACGTGAAACAAAATCATTAGAGTTTAAATACTAGAAAGGTGAAAAGTTTGAGCATGACAGGTGTAAATTGATAACCTAGGGATCCTCCTGTGCTGCAGAGGTAGTGATCCTGCCCTGGACCAGGCTGCCTAGGTTCAAGTCCCACCTGCTCCAGAAGTGTGTAATGATATTGCTGAACAGGTTGATTATAAAAATAGTTAAAATAATAAAAAAAAAGTAATAACCACTTAGTATATATTTTTATTGCATGACTACATGAGTCTTTTGGTTTCATGTTTCCACTCGAGGCTGCTTTTTCCTTTGTGTATCTCAACAAAGTTCCTACTGCAACATACAACTTGAAGTTGAATGCACAGAAATGCATTATCAAAGGAAGCTCACATTCAATCTGATATTGCAGTTCAAAATACCTTGTGGGAATGTTCAATAGTAATTGTTTTTACATTCTTAAAGCCTTAAAGAATTGGTGCAAAGAACATCTTTCTTAGTGATTTTTTTTGTGGTAATTTTTAGGGTCAAGGTCTAACATATCAATGGCTCATATTAATACAGGATGTTAATAATAATGATGGTTGTATGTGTGTTCAGCCTCGTTTGACTTGATCCCAAATTGTTTCTAAACTTTCTTTTTATCTTCTAAATATGGAATTGCCATTTCTCATATGTACAAACATATCATTGCCTATTAGGACATCATTTAGCATTGTATCCAGATAAGTGAACTGAATGATGACACTTCCGGATGAATTTCCTTGGAGTTCCCTCCATTATGCTACTGAAACTAGACGCAAGCTCTGTTTATACATTTAAATAGGATCTTTAACAATCTTGGAGTAACAATAGGTGATGTTCAATGGAAATGCATCCCCTTATTAACTGTGGATAAAAGTACAAAAAAGGAACAAAAGCAAATCCTATCTTCCAAATCCACAGTCCTCTGGAAGCAACTGGTGGAGAAGCAATGTGGACTACCACATAGGAATTTCTATGGACAACGTTGAAGAGTTGACTAGAGTTATTAACTTAGTACATTTTTGTTGCATTAAACACCATGAACATGAACTGCAGTAATAGTTTGAATTTTTTTTCATTATGACTAGATATAAAGGAACAGGTATATGGATAGGAAAGGTTTAGAGGGGTATGGGCCAAATGCAGGCCAATTTGACAAGGTCGGTTTAGAAAACCTGGTCAGCATGGACAAGTCGGGGCAAAGGGCCTACTTCCATGCTGTATGGCTGTTTGACTCTAAAGACCATGACATAAGATCTAAAAGATACAAAATGATTGACATAGGAAGTATGGATGTTTTGGAGGTTTTGGCAGGTTTAAAAGTGAACAATCTCCAGGTCTGAATGAGATGTGTGCCAGGCTGCTGTGGGAGATGAGCGAGGGGCTCTGACCCAAGCTTTTAATTCGTTTTTGGCAACATAGGAAGATGCTGGAAGACTGGAGGACTGCTATTGTGGTTCCAGGGAATTACAGACCAGTGAGTTTCACATCAATGGTAAAGAAACTATTGGAGAAAATCGATGGGCTTCGTAGCAATGGCAGCATCTGCAGATGCAGCGTGGCTGCAGAGTTGGCCGGCCTGTGAAGCCTGGAGTGGGACTCATGCTTCTGCCTGGAGTGGGCCCTGGTGTAGCTCGGAGCGGGACTGTAGCAGTGGAGAAGGGAAAGTTAGCTCCTATTTAAGTTATCTTTCTTTATTTTTTATTTTATTTTAAGTTAATGTGAATGGTGCCATGCCTGGCAATGGTACACATTTTTTGCTGTATTTTGTATTGAATACACGTCACAATAAATGATTCAATAAATAAAGGAGAGAATTAACCTCCACTTGAGAGTTAAGATTTGATCAGGGATAGTTGGCATGACTTTGTCAGAAGAAAGTCATGCCTAAGAAATTGATTGAATTTTTCAAGGAGATGATCAGTTGTGTAGAAGAGGGTGGTGTAGTTGATGTAGTTTTTGTGGATTTCATCAAAACCTTTGTCAGGATCCCATATGAGAGAGTGACGAGGAGGGTAAACGCACACGGGATCCTGGGTAATTTGGCAAGATAAATCCAAGATTAGCTGAGTGGTAGGAGACAAACATTTCTGAAGAGGGGTCACTGGATCCAAAACGTTAACTCTGCTTTCTCTCCACAGATGTTGTCAGATCATCTGAGTTTTTCTAGCAATTTCTGTTCTTGTTGCAGATTGGCCAGCAACCGCAGTTCTTTAATTTTTATTTAGTACTTAATGAACGGCAGAATACCAGGAAGCTCAGAGGAACTGAGGGATCTTGGAGTGCTTGTCCACAGATCCCTGAAGGTAGCAGGGTAAGTTAGTAGGGTAGTAAAGAAATTTGACATTATCAGTCATGGCATAGATTATAAGAGCAGGAAGGTTATATTGGAGCTGTACAAGACTTTAGTTAGTGTACAGCTGGAGTACTGTGTGCAGTCCTGGTCATTGCACTATAGGAAGATTATGATTGCCTGGAGGGAGTGCAAAGAAGGTTCACCAGAATATTTGAGATAACAAGCATGGGGCTGGATGAACACAGCAGGTCAAGCAGCATCATAGGAGCAGGAAAACTTGACGTTTCGGGCCTAAACCCTTCATCAGAAATGGGGGAGGGGAAGAGGGTTCTGAAATAAATAGGGAGAGAGGGGGAGGCGAATAGAGGATGGATAGAGGAGAGGATAGGTGGAGAGGAGGCAGACAAGTCGAAGAGGCGGGGATGGAGCCAGTAAAGGTGAGTGTAGGTAGGGGGGGTAGGGAGGAGATAGGTCAGTCCAGGGAGGACGGACAGGTCAAGGGGGCGGGATGATGTTAGTAGATAGGAGATGGAGGTGTGGCTTGAGGTGGGAGGAGGGGATAGGTGAGAGGAAGAACAGGTTAGGGAGGTGGACACAACACAAGCTTCAAAATCTCCCCTCCCCCAACCGCATCCCAAAACCAGCCCAGATAGGTCAGTCCAGGGAGGACGGACAGGTCAACGGGGCGGGATGAGGTTAGTAGATGGGAGATGGGGGTGTGGCTTGTGGTGGGAGGAGGGGATAGGTGAGAGGAAGAACAGGTTAGGGAGGTGGGGATGAGCTGGGCTGGTTTTGGGATGCGGTTGGGGGAGAGGAGATTTTGAAGCTTGTGTTGTGTCCACCTCCCTAACCTGTTTTTCCTCTCACCTATCCCCTCCTCCCACCACAAGCCACACCCCCATCTCCCATCTACTAACCTCATCCCGCCCCGTTGACCTGTCCGTCCTCCCTGGACTGACCTATCTCCTCCCTACCCCCCTACCTACACTCACCCTTACTGGCTCCATCCCCACCTCTTCGACTTGTCTGCCTCCTCTCCACCTATCCTCTCCTCTATCCATCCTCTATCCGCCTCCCCCTCTCTCCCTATTTATTTCAGAACCCTCTTCCCCTCCCCCATTTCTGATGAAGGGTTTAGGCCCGAAACGTCAAGTTTTCCTGCTCCTATGATGCTGCTTGACCTGCTGTGTTCATCCAGCCCCATGCTTGTTATCTCGGATTCTCCAGCATCTGCAGTACCTTTTATCACCAGAATATTTCCTGGGAAGGCACGATTTAGCTATAAAGAGAGGTTAGATAAGCTTGACTCTTTATCTCAATCTTTATAGATTGAGGTGTATAAGACTTTGACGGACATGGAGAGGTTGGATAAACAGCATCTGTTCCACTCAGCTAAAGAGTCAGTAATGAGGGGAAGTAATTTTAAGATGAAAGTTGGGATGTTTAGGAGTTTTGAAGAAATTTATTTTCAAGCAGAGAATGGTGTGAATTTGGAGTGCACTACCTGGGAGGGTAGCAGAGGTGCTTTTAAAAAGTATGTGGATTAACACTTGAAGAGTCATAACATTCAAGCTTATGGTTCTAAGTATGAGAAAGTGGGACAGGTGTGAGGTAAGTATAGTAGTAAATTTTTGGTGGTACACACTTGATGATAGTATACGATCACATTATTCTAAGTTTCTTTAAATTATTTCCAGCTGTAGCACAAAAAAGTGGAGCCAGAAATTTGGAACTCTCAGCATGCAGCCAGGTGGGGCTTGCAAAAATGAAACCCTAAGTGAGCTAATATTTTGACACCTTTTCTTTGAATATGTTGCAGTATTAGTGAAAAGAAACCAACATTTCTGCCTCTTTTTATAACAAAATCAACCTGCAAATTGGTTTGCATTCTCTAGAAAAAAATTTACTAGAAGCCTCAGCAAAGAAAGCAAATCATCCCATTGACTGTATATTTATATTTTTAATTCTTCCCTCTTAAGCAGAACTCATTAAAGATCTATGCAGTAAAACAAGATTTGATATATTTCATGAATTGACAGATTTATTGAGAAACTTGTGTGAACTCATTTGGCACCCACCACCTTGGTAACTGCAGATCTACTTGATGATCTGTGTGGGAAAGTGGGAATTCTTTTGATGTAAGTTTGGAGCTAGTGCAGAAATAGGAAAGGACTGTACAGTTGGGATGGGCTTCACCTGGATTGGAGTGGGACCAATGTTCTATTCAGTGGAAAGATTAAATAGAGCTGCCAATAGGACTTTAACCTAAAAAAAAATGGTGTGGCTGGGGAAGGGAATGGGCAACCTGGTCAAAAAAGCCTGTGTCTGAAAAAAAACCAAATAGGAAATCAAGAAGGTCAGACCAAAGGTAAGGAACAAGAGTGGTAGAAATGTTCAAGGAACAAATACAAGTATAAGATGTTAAAAATTGAAAGCAATAATTCATTGCAAAGAAATGGATTTAATCAGAACTATTGATTAATGACTACATAAAGCACAGGGCTGACAAATATAGTTATGAAGTTATGACTTAACCTGAAAATATGGGTGAAACCAACGTAGGTGTGGTCTTGGTAATTAGAGATAACCTCTTGGCAGTAGAAAAAAACAGGACTTTAGAAATGGAGGTTGGTAACAGAATCCAAATAGATGAAAATAAAAAAAAGGGATCGATCAGTCTTATAAGGCTGATCTGTAAACCAACTCATAGTGGAAAGGAGATGGAAGAAGTAATATATGAGTGAATACATAAAATGAGTGAAAGACATAGATTAATAACCATGGAAGATCTTAATTATGTTTTAAGATATAGACTGAAAAGGACAAAAATAAAATTGGAAAAATGGGACAAACTATATTTTAAGGAAGGAAGAACAGAGTCGAGAAAAACATAAAGGAAAAAGAATATTTTCAGCGTTATAGATCAGCAATGGAAAACATTCAAAATGGTAATCACTTATATCTGAAAGAAATGTATCCCATGAAAAGCAAAGAAAAACCTAATCAGTAATGACATACCACGGATCATTAAGAAAATAATAACAAACTAAAATAAGGTGAGTACACTAGGTACATAGACAACAAGAAATTAAGAAAAACTTGCAGAATATGAAAATTTGAGGAAACAAGTTTAGAAAGGTGAAGAGAAAGTACAAAGCAGACTTACCAAAGAATACAGAAGGAAATAATAATGTATTCTGCAAACACAGAAATAACAGAATGTTGTCCACGCTTTGGACACTTTGACCAGTTTATCTATAGAAACAACTTACCCCAGCACTCTGTTGGTGAGGTGGACAAAGTGACACAGAATTTGGTTTGCAGTTCATCTCAATTTTATTAACAAAATGTGAGCATTTCCCAAATTCCCACAATACTTACTCGCTATCTAGTTTTGTCCTTCTGAGAAAAGATATAGAACGTAGAACATAGAACAGTACAGCACAGTACAGTACAGGCCCTTCAGCCCACGATGTTGTGCCGAACTTTTACCCTAATCCGAAGGTCTATCTAACCTCCACCCCTACCTTATACTACCATCCATATGCCTATCTAATAGCTGCTCAAATGCCCCTAATGAGGCCGACTCCACTACCCTCTCTGGCAATGCATTCCATGCTCTGACCACTCTCTGAGTAAAGAACCTACCTCTGACGTCTCCCCTATATCTACCTCCACTCACCTTAAAACTATGCCCCCTCGTAATAGCTACCTCCACCCTCGGAAAAAGTCTCTGGCCGTCCACTCTATCTATACCTCTGGTTATTTTGTACACCTCTATCAAGTCACCTTTCATCCTTTGTCATTCTAAAGAGAAAAGCCCTAGCTCTCTCAACCTTTCCTCGTAAGACCTGCCCTCCATTCCAGGCAATATCCTGGTAAATCTCCTCAGCACCTTTTCCAACTCTTCCACAACTTTCCTGTAATGAGGCGACCAGAACTGGACACAATACTCCAGATATGGCCAAACCAGGCTTTTGTATAGCTGAAGCATAACTTCACGGCTCTTGAACTCAGTCCCTATATTAATGAAAGCTGACACACCATACACCTTCTTAACAATTCTATCAACCTGGGTGGCAAATTTCAGGGAACTGTGGACATGAACCCCAAGATTCCTCTGCTCCGCCACACTGCTAAGAATCTTTCCGTTAACCCTATATTCTGCTTTCAAGTTTGTCCTTCCAAAATGAATCACCTCACACTTTTTACGGTTAAACGCCATCTGCCACTTCTCAGCCCAGCACTGCATCCTATGAATGTCCCATTGTAACCTAGAGCAGCCCGACCCACCTTCATATCATCCGCAAACTTACTAATCCACCCTTCCACTCCTTCATCCAAATCATTTACAAAAATCACAAATAGAAGAGGACCCAGAACAGATCCTTGTGGTACGCCACTCGTAACTTAGCACCATCTTGAATATTTTCCGTCCACTACGACCCTTTGTCTTCTAAGGGTCAGCCAATTCTGAATCCAATCTGCCACATTTCCCCCTCTCCCATGCCTCTTTACCTTTTGCATGACCCTACCATGGGGAACCTTATCAAACGCCTTACTTAAATCCGTGTATACCACATCCACTGCTCTACCTTCATCTACATATTTGGTCACCTCTTCAAAGAATTCAGTAAGGTTTGTGAGGCATGATCTACCCCTCGCAAATCCATGCTGACTATCATGAATCAAACTGTGCCTTTCCAAGTGATCATAAATCCTATCTCCCAGAACCCTTTCCAATAATTTGCCCACCACTGACGGAAGACTAATTGGCTTATAATTTCTGGGGTTATCCCTATTCCCATTTTTGAACAAGGGGATGACATTTGCCTCTCTCCAATCTTCCGGCACTAAACCGTGGACAGTGAGGACAAAAAGATCATTGCCAAAGGCCCTGCGATCTCTTCCCTCGTTTCCCATAGAATCCTTGGATAAATTCCATCAGGCCCGGGGGACTTATCTATCTTCAAGTTCCTCAAAGTTCCTAGTACACCTTCCTTACTAACATGGACCTCCTCTAGCCTACCAGCCTGTTTCACACTGTCCTCCTCTACAACTAGGTCCCTCTCAGTTGTGAATACTGAAGAAAAATATTCATTAAGGCTCTCTCCTATGTCTTTAGGCTCCGTGCACAAATTCCTTTTACAATCCTTGGTCAGCCCTACTCTTTCCCTGGTCATTCTCTTATTCCTCACATATGTGTAAAAAGCCTTGGAGTTTTCCTTGATCCTATCTGCCAAGTTTTTCTTATGCCTCCTTATAGCTCTCCTAAGCTCTTTCTTCAGCTCCTTTCCGGCTAACTTGTATCCCTCTGGAGCCTTTTCCGTTCCTTGTTTCCTAAACCTTATATAAGCATCCTTCTTCCTCTTATTTAGTCGTTTGACTTCTTTTAAGAACCAAGGCTCCCTCACTCGACAGTATCTTCCCTGCCTGATGGGGACAAACATATCGAGCACACGCAGTATGCATTCCTTAAACAATCTCCACATTTCAATAGTGCTCTTCCCTGACTGCATCTGTTCCCATTTTATGTTACACAGTTCTTGCCTAACAGAATTGTAATTACCCTTTCCCCAATTATAAACCTTACCCTGCTGTTTGTACCTATCCTTTTCCATGACTATTGTAAAAGTAACAGAGTTATGATTGCTATCGCCAAATGGTCTCCTACCAACAGGTCTAACACTTGGACTGGTTCATTGCCAAGCACCAAATCAAAAGTGGCCTCTCCTCATGTTGGTCTATCAATGTACTGTGTCAGGAATCCTTCCTGAACACACTGGACAAAATCCACTCCATCTGAAGTATTAAAACTAAAAATTTCCAATCAATATTTGGCTACAGTCTTGTGACTTCTGCACTTTTCCAGTATCTGCCTCCCAATCCGCTCTTCCACTTCTCTGCAACTATTAGGGGGCTGTAAAAAACCCCCAACAAAGTGACTGCTCCTTTCTTGTTCCTGACCTCAACCCAAACTGACTCTGTAGACATATCATTCTCAAACTGCCTTTCAGTAGCTGCTATACTAGCCCTGACTAGCAATGCCACTCCCCCGCCTCTTTTTCCACCCTCCCTAATTCTTTTAAATCCCGGAACTTTCAACAACCATTCTTGTCCCTGAGTTACCCAAGATTCTGTAATGGCCACAACATCATAGTTCCAAGGACTGACCCATGCTCTGAGTTCATCCACCTTATTTCTGATACTTCTCGCATTGAAGTATACACACCTCAAGCCATCTCTGTGTCCACAATTATGCTCCATCGACCGCATTTCTTTATTAACAACCTCATTCCCTGTTGTGCCTTTTGGAAGGCTGAATACCTCATCCTCTGAATTACAAATCCTGTTCCCCACCCCCTGCCAATCTAGTTTAAACCATCCCATATAGCTGGAGCAAACCACCCTCCAAGGATATTTGTGCCCTTCTGGTTCAGGTGCAACCCATCCTTTCTGTACAGGTCCCACCTTCCCCAGAATGTGCTCCAATTATCCACATAATGGAAGCCCTCCCTCCTACACCAGCCCTGTAGCCACGTGTTTAGCTGCACTCTCTCCCTACTTCTTACCTTGTTATCAGGTGGCACTAGTAGTAATCCAGAGATAACTACCCTGTTTGTCCTGGACTTCAGCTTCCAACCTAACTCCCTGTACTCGTTTGTCACACTCTCAGTCCGTTCTCTACCTATGTCATTGGTACCGATGTGTACCATGACTGCTGGTTGCTCACCCTCCCCTTAAGGATCTTGAAGACAAGATCCAAGACGTCACGGACCCTGGCACCCGGGAGGCAACATACCATCTGTTCATCTCGTTCGTGTCCACAGAACCGCCTGTCTGTGCCTCTTACTATTGAATCCACACTGCAATTGCTCTCCTATTCTCCCCCCTTCCCTTCTGTGCCACAGAGCCAGGCTCAGTGCCAGAGACCTGTCCGCTATGGCCTTCCCCTGGTAGGTCGTCCCCCACAACACTATCCAAAACGGTATACTTATTGTTGAGGGGAACGGCCACAGGGGATCCCTGCACTGTCTGCCTATTCCCTTTCCCCTTCCTGACAGTCACCCAGCTACCTTTTTCCTGTACCTTGGGTGTGACCACCTCCTTATAACTCCTCTCTATCACCCCCTCAGCCTCCCGAATGATCCAGAGTTCAACCAGCTCCAGCTGCAGTTCCCTAACGTGGTCTGTGTGGAGCTGGAGTTGGGTGCACTTCTCGCAGGTGAAGTCAGAGGGGACACCAGCAGTGACCCTTACCTTCCACATCCTGCAAGAGGAGCATGCAACCGCCCTAGATTCCCTCTACTCTAGATTTCCAGAAGAATAAAAAAGCCTTACCTTACCGACGCTCCACACAGTCATTTTTTTTGGTTAGTGGAGAAGGATGGGTGGGAGACACTGCACGTGTAGTGTTTCGGGTTTAGCCAATGCCCGAATATATTAGTTCCCGCCTTGCTCGCGTTCTCTCCACACACCTGCTGCTCCAAACAAGAAGGCCGCTGCTGCACGAGGTAAGTTTTTATACAGGGAAATAAAACCTGACCTTCCTGTCGGTACCCTGCTCACGCTCCTGATGGTCTAAACATGAAGCGATGGGCAATGGTCCATATATTTGAGCTGGTCCATAGAAATATCCTTACTCTGACGTATGGATGGCTCTCTGCCATGAAGATGATTCTCATAGGTCAGGACGAATCTTCTCCTGGGACTTCCTGGGTTGCTGCATGATCTTCTGCCACAAGCCTTGCTGCAGGTCTTACTGCAAGTCTAAGTGGGTCTAGCTATGAGTCTTTGCTAAGGGGGTTGCTTCCAGGTGTGTGTTCTTATCCCAGCTCACCCCACACCTTCCTGAATGTTTGGCCAATGGGGTCATGCACTAGGTTCAAACTATCCAATGGAGTCACGCCTTTCACTGTTGCCATTCTGGGGAGGTGCAAAGTGCATGGCCTTACCTACCATCCCAACTGCATCCACATCCAGATGATCATTAGGCAACATTTCCGCTTTCACTTTAATCTGCACCTCTAATTCTCGCATTTCTTCTTCATTCCCATGTCATTTGGACATTGTTGAAAAATGATGTGTAAGTGTGAGAAAGATGAAATCAGACTGAGATTTTTGCTCATTTCTATTTGACTTTAATTGCTGACCAGATGGATTAGTGGCTGGTTTCTAATAATCGTGTCCCTATATTGCTACATAGACAGTCACATACTTGAACACCAGCTCCTGCACTACCTTAACGAACAAGATCTTCACATGGATTACAGCTTTTCCTAAAAGCAAAATACCTCAAATGCTGAGTGCCTAGAATAAAAACAGAAACTCAGAGAAACTCTTGAAAATCTCAGCAAGTCTGGCAGCATCAGTAGAGAGAGAAAAACAGGCTTAATATTTTGAATCCAAAGCCTTTTTGGTGCTAGACCTTCTGAGTTTCTCTAGCACTCTCCATTTGCATTATTGAACTTTACATTAAATGCTCATTCTTTTGCCAGAATTTGGAGTTCTTTCTTGAGATTAAACATGATTAAATATGCCTTTGTCCTTCCAACTTCACTAATTCTATACCGGCTAATTGTTAGTTTCTTTGCCAGTACAGTTATCATTGGCACCCTAATCTGACACCAACAGCACTTCAAAAAATTGAAAACTAGAAAACAAAATTTTAAAAAACTAAAAACAAGCCTTTCATGCAAGCTTTACGGAGGATTTGAGTTGTTTTCTTCCTCTGAAATAACCTGGTGTTCTGAAAAAAAATTGCATCTGCATTAGGTAATTGTCTAAATATCCAGAGTGCTGTATCTGACTGGAAACAGTGACCTCCATCAATCCCTGTTGGTACCTTCAAAAAGCTACTCCTGAAGTATTTGATGAGAATATCGAATAGGTAATCGTAGTCAGGATCCAGCAGTTATATAACTAAGTACTACTGGTATCCAAACAACCAATAATGCCAAATTTAGACATGAGGTTTTACTGGTGACCGCGTCTTACATGATATCAGCAATTGAGACGTTTTGCGAATGTGTGCTCTGGCACTGTTGACTATCTCCTGACTCTTTGGATTCGAATTCAGCCTGGTAATTAAAAAACACAACCAGTATCCTTAAAGCTGGGTTTTCCCCGCCACCTCGCCCACGCTAGGTCGAGGGATCTGCCTATAATTTGGCTTGCAAGCCATCGTGGGCTGCAGACCCCCGCAGTTAACCAGGCTGTTCATTATTCCATATAAAATGGATCAAAATAGAAATGTTTTCAACGTAATCAAATCCGGATTTACGATGTAGTAGTTGTTAACCCTGCGACTGAGAATGTCAGTGTATTGCCAGACTCAAACAAATTGGAATAAACTCTAGAAATACAATAATAGTTAAGAATGTTGAAGATGATTTGAAGGAATCGAGACATTCAATTTAGTTACTTCCTTATCATCATTCCCAAGGGAAATATAATTTGCTGTGTAATCAAATCCTCCTTAGCAATTGAGTACGGAAAATGTTCAGGGTGCCACCCAATCTAGAGAATAAACATTGATTAACAATATTGCATGTTACATTAATGGCATTGCACCAAACAGTGCTCTGTATGAGAGATACGTTTTCTTTAATATTACAATCGTTTTCAACGTGTAAAGACCAGATCCCCAAGCATTGCCTCTTGCTCTTCAAGCAGTCATAAAAGTTACTTTGAGAAGGTAGTGTTTGAATATGGGATTTTTCCAAACTTTGATCTGCTCGCTTTGATTCCACACTACAATCAGACAGAGATTTCAAAGTACTGATCAGTGGAAGTGTTAACATTTCGGTTATTGTGTTCACACAGATATGCTTTGAGATTGCAATTCTAGCGGTTAGCAGCTCCCACCACATGACTTCATAGTTTACAATGTGCAATGATACAACAGACACCTGTTAGGTCGTTGATACTCGTTTTGTGTAATTCATCATTACTGTTGAAGACAAAAATATAATTAAGTTGGAAAGCCCTCCATTGCTGGACCGTTGCCAACTTGATTCGTAGGCACACGCAACCTTTTAAAGTAATTTTTTGGCATTTACCCTCGTGCTCTACGGAAGGATCGTTCTTGTCAAGTGGATTAAGTTAGGCATTGAAGTTACTTATTCCGTTAATGTATATTGCCAAGGTGACCGCAGTAAGAAAGGACCCATTTCGTTGAAATTGGAACCATGGGGATTATTACAACAAAACAAGACGGACAGAAATTCCGAAGCAGAGCCCAAATATTAAACACACACTTTCGAATGGTTCCTAATGCTGCTCAATCATTATTTTGCTCTTTTGATATACTTGGATTCGGAAAGCACATGCCGCCTTTTTTTATCAGTTGTTTATGGAGAATTTGAATTCAGTGTTTCCGGGAATTGGATGACTGATAAATTGATGCAGCTAGCTGCTGTAATACTTATAGCCCTGTACTGTTTCTACACCGTAGTATGGTAAATAAAGGGCTAAGACACAATAATACGCCCATGTGCTTTTCTTAATTCAAAATAAAATGACTTCGAAATGAAACTCATGTTCTTGTTCAGAAAGGGACTTTGCGTAACGTTTCATTAGAGTGTAATTGCGGCTCAAGTTATTATTTTGCGTTTCTGAGAACTCCTTTTACCAGCACTAGAGTATGTTATCATCATATGTTGCATATGCGATTGAAGTTTGGTTCCAGAAATCACTGGGTTTTTTTTCCGCTGTAATGTGTCTGGGCAGGTACGAGTGTCAGGTAACGCCTCCACTTGTACCTTCCCTTTGCACCTGTTCCACGTAATACACAGACATCAAGCAGTACTCATTAAATCAAACTCCCCGGTGTTTATATAAAATGCATGTCTTGGACCAGGGAAATAACTCGAATATATTACTATCTTGAGGAAAAGGTAAGAGGAGGCTTCCGACAGCTTTTCGGCACCAAATATGGAGATTAGGAGCACAGCCTGTTACTACTCCCTTTCGCCTTCTCAATGTGCTGTTTGTACAGTTGAACACTGTGCAAAATATGGTGGTCGTGTGTGTTGCAGTTGAAAGTAAATAAATAAAATCTCTGGCGATCGGAATGAGACGAGTTTATTAGCATATGCCCAAAGGGCTTATTTACATACGGTATGTATATAAATAGTCGGCTAATCTGACCCGTTTCAGAACCAAACTAGAATATGTTCCTCCTGGCGCTAAGACTCTGCACTTTTTAGGAGCGTGAAATAGATAGTGCACCGCTGAATGAAAACCACGCATATCATCAGGGGCGCGACCTTTCATTTTCTGCTTTTTTAAAAGTTTTATTTTTGTGTGTATTTTTTTTTTCGTTTTCTTTTCCACCCCCATTTTAGTGTTGGACGGTGTTCTCAGTCAAGCGGCTCACCATGGCTCCGCTAGCCGACATCGCGAGCTACTTGGGCGGTCTGGATGCTGGGCACATCGCGGCTCCGTTCTTCCTGCCCGCGGCAGAGTCGCCGGTTCTCCTGAGTGACCACCTCGCCCAGAGCGAAAGCAGGTTATCGCGAAGCACCACCACCGACTTGGTGCACTTGCAGGGGATACTGCGAAGGAGACAGCTGTACTGTCGGACTGGCTTTCATTTGGAAATCCTTCCTGGCGGAACAGTGCAGGGGACCAGGCGGGACCACAGTCCATTCGGTACGTCTGCATTTTTACTTTCTAAACTCAATAATTTTTGCTATCTCTCAATTTTCCTTGCCCATTAAACTTCAGTAAGTTACTACATATAGAGACGTTGAAACATGCTCTGAAGATTGACTGATTCCGATTACAATCAGAGATATGTTTGTCCACTTAGACTTGGTTTCGCATCTCTGGTACCATCTCCAATTAATTTTTCTTATAGTTGAATGTTGGGAATTTCTGCATCAGTCCTGTCTGCAGGAAAATGTTAACCATTTATAAAATTGGCAGGTGCTGTTGACATGAAAATAATTGGATCAATATTTTATACATGTGGATTAGGTGCCATCGGTGCATTTTTTTTTTGAATATTTAAGATTCAGGATGAATCCCCCAGCTTTTGAATATCAGTGAAGCACGCTGCTCGGTACAAACATGTCTCCAAACCAAGACCACTCACAGTTTTCCTTATGGGGAGGGGGAGTGGTGGGCGTGGGGGTGGGGGGTGGTTATCGGAGAGGCGGATCATCATTGCACTTTTATTTTATTCAACGTTTAACCAACAACTTTCCGGCGTCTCCGCCACCACATCAGATATCAGCATCAGGGCAAGGGTAAATTAAAATACCGACAGCAAGTTATCAACCATCCTGTGAAACGCTTGTTACTCTGTAACTCTGCGCCCGCATGCACCCTCCTACTGATGTGGTTTGGACAGGAGATGAATCATTTTTTTCCCAGTCAGAATTCTGGAATTGGAGATCTTTATAACCGACCAAATAACCCTTCGACGTTTGACCTGTAATATCTCATTTACACCGAGTGGCGATTATGCTGAGGCAGTTTTTATTTAAAATTTAATGACCATCATTCAGAAAACAAAAGTCAACCTCTCCTGTTTCAGAAATAAATAAACGGCCTGTTTGCAGAATTACAATCATAAACGGAGAACTCTTACAAATCAATGGCTCCATTCTTAGCGCTACAACTGAAACGTGGGAAATGAATGGTGTCAAGCCGCAGATACTGCAGTCACGCTGGGTTCCCCGGCGACCTCAGTACCTATTCTAACAGGTCGTGCTATCCGGACCGAGCACCTTATTGTCCAATCTTTGGCTTTTAACCAAAATAACGTCTCCAGGAGCGGATTCAATCCACTTTCTCACTTTTGCTCCAATATCACCGAGCTAACGCCAATAAACACATTTCAGAGTTGGCGATTCTCCCAGCGTCATGAGCAGGAGTTTAGATTTCGGACATTTCCAACCCGCCGTTCAGCAAATTAACGCCATTTTATTTTAAAGTTTTTTTAAAAAAATGTCTCTTCTTGCCTTATTTTAAGCCTGTGTCATCAAGAGACCTATATGGAATGGTGCCCGAAGCAGCTTCAGGTTTTGGCAGGCACCAGCGGAAATTATAAAGACTATGTGGGTCGTGTTGTAAGGACAAAATTATGCAACTCCTTCCAAAAAGTGTTTATTTCGAGCGCACAAGCCAAGCCTGTCCGCTCTGAACTTTTTTTTTACTTGCTAGTACAACGCAAAAGGTATTGCAGCGTGTCGCGCCATCGCCTAACGAAACTAAACATTTCATTTGTTAACTTGTTCAAAATTCTTTGGAAATACAAATTGTCAAGTCTTTCCTTTTTTCCAGGGATTCTGGAGTTTATCAGCATAGCTGTGGGATTGGTCAGCATTAGGGGAGTGAATAGTGGCCTCTACCTGGGAATGAACGATAAAGGAGAACTGTATGGCTCAGTAAGTATTGCGATTTATTTCAACTGATGGACGTTCATATTAGGAAAGCAGATTACATTTATGATTGCAATGCGAATATTTTGGGTAAATCTTGTACAAGATAAACCAGAATCCTAACGCCATCAGTGTTTCTCGGAACTATGTGTTTCTACACTTGCTGCTTAGGAATGCCTAGGAGAAAGCAACGGAGGATCTTCAATCTGAGAACTACATGTCAAGAAACTTCATAATTAAATATGTTATTGTATATCACCAAATTCTTTGTATCACTGATTGAAACAATGTCAGTATAACAAAGAGGAATTTCTCTAGACATCTTCATAACTTATAACCAGAGCTATTGTGATTCAGTTTTTAGTTTGTACAAAACATATCTATGTTAATTTCTGAAATATTTTCAAAAGCATCAAAATGGGTAATTTTCCTCAGCGAGATTTAAAAATTCCACCTGTCTGTTCAGTACCTATCAAAGCTGGATATAGCTTGCTGGGTAATTACTGGGAAAGTTCAGTTCCTTGGACAATTAGAAATAATCTTTTTTGAAAATGCTTCTAGAATTCTGATATCAAAGGAAAAGTTTATTTTTGGCAGTGATAAGATATGCATCTATGAAATTTGTACTGCAATTTTTATTTCTAGTTTTATTACCATTCAAAACCAAACAATCCAGAAATAAAGTATCAGATATAACTGCTGTAATAAGGATTTAACTAAATGGCTATGACATTGCATTTTTAACCCAGCAATCAGGCCTACAAGTCTACAGTTTTACAGCTCAATACTTATTCATACTAATTAAGCGGTCTCACTCAGATAGGTAATAAATGTAGAATGTAGTGGAAACAAAAATAGCACTTTGGTGCTGTGGGGTATCTGTGACTCTGATTCGGGAGCATTGCTGGGAGGTGGAGCTCTACCCTAAGTATAATCTGTTCTGCACCTTTATTAAGTTCCTGTTAGTGTCCATGAGTGCAAGGAGAATTCAAGGCTTTTAGCACTTTTGGTTCAATTAATTTGATTTGTAAGAGAAATATACCATGTTAGAATATTAATGCTGGTAGTGGATTGGTACAATGATCAGCACATTTTGCAATTACATTTGCTGTTTTACAACTACTTCTTTTTCATGTAAATACAATAATGTGCACCAAACATGTCATATTAAAATGAAAATCTTACTGGTAATTAAATACACATAGTGGATGAATATTATTGCATTTGTAACATTAATGCTGGTAAATTAATATAATTTATTGAAACCATTACAGCTATTAATGGTCTAAAATAAATATAAAAAGTTGTGTATAAATAGCGAATAGAGTGGGAAGTTGATGTCAAGCAGCAGTATTTTCACATAATCAAAATTAGTGTCTACTCATTTTTTTTCCTGTAATGGATTTAAATTCCAGCAGGTGGTGCTTAAATGACAAGTTCCCTGCAATATCTGTAACATTGCTCTCCAACCCATTAGGAACAGATTCTTTCTAAAGAAAGAAACATAATTTCCCATCTTCTGTTGACTTAACAATTGGTTATTTTATATCAGTCTAGTCATCACTAACCATAAAAAAAGCTCCAAGGTCAAAGTAAAATAACCTAAATGATTTAGGTTTTTATGACTGAATATAAGTTAATTGCTGTGGTCAAGGGTTTAGAAGAAACGCTTAGTTATTGAGTAAGGTTCCCCAAAACAGCCAAAATCACATTAACAATTGTACAATTGGAAAGGCAACAAAAATAACATACTGGGTCTTTGTTGGTACTATTTCTATAACTATTGGCGCAATTATTGCTGCTGTGATCCTTATTCCTTTTTATTCTAGCCGTTAAGAACCAACCATATGCTATCCAACATGTCCAGGTCCAACAAGAGCATTTGTCTAATATTTTTTATTGGTGGAATCTATATTATGCACACTTATTGTCTAAAGTATCTGAGTGAGATATAAAATTTATTTCACTCAGTTTGTGTGGATGTGACAAGTTTCTATGCCTATATTTATTCAAATAAACCAGAAAATACTGGAAAAGTCTCACCAGGCTAGGCAGCATAGGCGGAGAGAAAGAAACAAAATTAATTTTTCAGGTCTGTGAATTTTCATCAGAACTGGGAAAAGTTATAGATGTAATAGGGTTTGAACAAAGGATGGATGGGACAAGGATAAAGTGAAAGTCTACAATAGGGTGGAGGGATTGAATGACATAAAAGTTAGTCCTCCCGGACTTTAGGGAGTTGTGATAGAGCAGAAAAAGAAACAGAAACAAAAGATGTGTCTAGATCATGTTTGGTATTGATTGAAAGATATGGAAAAACAAAATAAGCAAAGAAAACAAAATAGGGACAATAATTTGTTGAGTCCAAAAGGCATTGAAGTGCCTCATTGAATGATTAACAGTTGTTTCTGAAATTTACATTGAGTTTCGCTGGAACAATGCAGTATACTGAGGGCAGAAATGTCAGCGTGAGAGCAAGCTGGATAATTAAATTACAGGCCACCAGAGGCTTGGAACAGAAGCATAGAAACCACAGACAGGAGTAAGCCATTTGACCCGTGAGCCTGTACTTTTCTTCAATATAATCATGGCTGATCCTCTATCTCAATGCCATATTCCCATTTTCTCTCCACACCCATTGAATACTAATCTAGCCTTTAATATCTAAAACAAAATCAATTTCTTTTTGAAGATACTCAGTGCTCTGGCCTCCATCGCCTTCCAAGGTAGCAATTTCCATAGGTCGCCCACCCTCTTAGTGAAGAAATAGTACCTCAGCTCAGTTCTAAATGCCCTACTCCATAACCTGAAACTGTGAGCCCTGGTTCTAAACTCCTGAAATAGGGGAAACACCCTCCCTGCATCTAGCCTTGTTAGAATTTTATACACTTCAATCAGAACCCCTCTCATCCTTCTAAACTCTAATCAATACAGGCCCAGTTGAACCACTCTCTCTTCATTGTTATCCCCAGTATCAGCCTAGTGAACCTTTGCTGCACTCCTATGAAAAGCATATTGTCTCCTAGGTAGTGACACCAAAATTGCACACAATACTCCAGGTACAGTCTCACCAAGGCCCTGTATAATGAATGGAACATCCCTAATTTGGAATATAAATCCTCTTGCAATGAAGGCTAACATACCATGTGCCTTTCCAATTGCTTGCTGCATCTGTCTGTTTATTTTTGTTGACTGGTGTACAAGAACACCCAGATCTCTTCCAACATTTCTCAATATATCATTATTCAAACAATATTGAAATGCATAACTTCACATTTATCCATATTATACCACATCTGCCAAGTATTTGCCCACTCATTCAACTTGTCTAGATTGTCCTGAAGCTTCCTTGCACTTCTCTCAACTCACAAAAGGGCACCTAGTTTTTTTGACATCAGCAAACTTAGAAGTATTGCATTGGGGTCACTGACTCAAGCCATTTCTGTATGTCGTGAATAGCTGGGCCCAAGCATTGATTCCTATATTACACAACCGGTCATTACTTGTCACCTAAAAAATGATCCATATATTCCCACTCTCTGTTTTCAGTCTGTCAGCCAATTCTCAATCCATTCCATGATATTTCTCCGCAACCTATGTGCTTTAATGTTGCCCACTCGACTCTTATGTGGAACCTGATGATAAACCTTCTTGAAATTAAAATATTTTGCATCCACTCATCTTACCTTATCTATTGTCCTAGTTACATCCTCAAAAACTCCAGCAGATTATTTAAGCATTATTTCCCTTTCATAAACCCATGCTAACTGTGTCAAATCCTTTTAGTGCTTTCCAAGCATTCTGTTATCATGTTATTTATAATGAATGCCAGCATTTTTCCCATTACTGATTTGAAGCTAATTGGTCTGTAACGCTCTATTTTTTCTTTCTCTCCTTTTTTTAAATAATGGGATTACCTTTGCCATCTTCTAATCAGTAGGAACTGCTGCAGAGTCTGCAGAATTTTGGAAGATGATCACTAATGCATCTAGTATTTCCAGTGTATCTACCTTTAGTAATATGCAAATTATCAGGTGTTGTAGATTTTACAGTTTTTAACCCTATTAATTTATCATGCACCATGTTTGTTTTACTAAAACTAATGTTCTTCAATTCTTCTCTCTCACTAGTTACTTGGTTCCCTAACAATTTTGGGAAATTACTGTGTCCTCTTTTGTGAAGACAAACCCAAATGTATGTTCAATTCTTTGCCATTTCTTTATTCCCCATTAAAATTTCCCCCATTCCTGACTGCAAGGGACCTACTGCAGACAGAACAGAGGTATTTTGTAAAACAATCACCTTAATGTGGAGGAAACCACATTGTGAGCAGTGAACGCAACACACAAACATTGCAGTTGTGTTTGAAGGCATTTTTGGGTCCTTGAGTGATGAAAGGAAAGAAGGTAAAAGGTTGATTATACATCACCAGTGTTTGAAAGGAGAGGTGCAGGATAAAGGTTTGAGATTTTTGAGATATTTAAAGGATGGTCCAGAGTATCTCAGAGGGAATAATTTCCTTAGATTGTTGAAAAGGAAATGGAGGGAATGTGCATTTAGTGATGTCATCATGCTGAAGCTGACAGAAATGGTTCAAATGGTTGGTTGAGTATAGAGTTTGGTGAGGTGGAAGATGAGGACAAGGGGAACCCTGCATTGTTTTCAGGGGGAAACGAAAGGAATGAGAACAGAAATGTGGTCAATATGGCAGACACAATCAAGGGTCCCATCTACATCATTCACAGTGTCAAGGGCTGGGAACAGAAATTGAGGAAAAAGGAAAAGATGAACTGATGTGGAAGGTTGCATCATGAGAAGAAATGTGACAGAGACAGAGGAACTGGAAAAATGGAATTGAATCCTTTCAGGGAGAAGGGTGTGAGGATATGTAGTCAAGATAACTGTGGGAATCGGTGGACTTATAATGAACAGTAGTTGATAGCCTATTGCCAGAAATGAAGACAGGGAAGTTGAGGAATGGAATAGGAGGCTTGCTGAAACTAAGACAAGGATATTTTGTATTCTGAAAAACACTATATTCCAAGAAATAAATTAATTCTCCAATATGGCCAAGATACAGCAATTAATCTGTTTTATAATCTTACAGAAATTTGTAAAGAATTAGTGTTTTAACCTACTGTTTATAGTTTTGTAGTTTTCATGTTACATTATTTTCCTTTCAGGAGAAACTGACAGCAGAATGCATCTTTAGAGAGCAATTTGAAGAGAATTGGTACAACACGTATTCTTCAAATCTGTACAAACACAGTGACACAGGCAGACGATATTTCATTGCACTCAATAAAGATGGATCTCCAAGAGATGGGAGCAGATCCAAAAGGCATCAGAAGTTTACGCATTTCTTGCCAAGACCCGTGGATCCTGAGAAAGTACCTGAACTCTATCGAGATTTATTAGGATATAGTTGAAGCTGTTCAATATCTGATGAAGAAGAATTATTTAACTTTTCTTCACAGAAACAAGGACATCAAAAAACAGCTTCCTACAGCTGGAAGCAATTTGGAGAGAGGGTGCCCTCTCAGAGATGTGGCCTTAGTTTCTTCAAATAGGAAGCACTACAAATGCGCAAATCAGCTGCTTCGTCAAAGACCTCCAGTCTTCAGAAGGTCAGAAGTGCACACTGTTCAATATCATTCTTGACTATTCAGAATGGAAGCAATGTGTGTCCATATGCAGCAAGGCCTTGATAACATCCAGACTTGGTCTCAAAGGTGGCAAGGAACAGGCAATAACCATCTCTAACAAGAAAAAATCTAACCATGTTCCCTTGACATTCGGTGGCATTATCATTGCTGAACACCCATTATGAATATCATCCGGATTACTAATGTCAGGGCTATAATTAACCAGAGACTAAATTAGACCAACAGCAGCTCAGAAACTAGGAATTCTGTGACTCACTTCCTGACTCCCAAAAGCTAGCTTGCTGTCTACAGGCACAAGAGATATGTTGGATACTGTCAACTTGCCTAAACGAATTCAGTTCCAACAACACTCAAGAAGCTCAACACCAAGTAGGACAAAACAACAAGTTTGATTTGTATGCCACCCACCACTCTCAGCATATCCCTCCATCACTGAAACATATTGGCAGCAGTACTTACCATCTACAAGATGCACCACAGTAACTCATCAAGGCTGCTTCAGCACATCTTTTAAAACTTTTGACCTCTACCATCTAGGAGAACAAGGAAAGCACATATATGGGAACACCACCACTTGCAAGTTCAACCTGAAGTCACATACTATCCTGACTTAGAGCTACATTGCCGATTCTTCATTGTCACTGGGTCAAAATCCTGGAACGCTCACCTTAATAGGTCTGTGGGTATCCCTATAGCTCATGACGGGCAGTGGTTCAAGAGGTTGTGTACCACCAACTTATCAATGGCAATTAGGGATGGACAACAAATGTTGGCTGAGCCTACAATACCTACATTGTCTGAAAGAAATAAAAGTACCTGATCTGGATTTTACACTTTAAATTTAAGAGTTTGCAAGTTATTGATATCAGCAATGTTATATTTTAGCAGCTGATGTAGGGAGGTGGCTGGTTTTGATCACAGACATCAACATGCCCTGCTGCCAGTGCCTTCTTGGGATTCAAGTTAAATTCATACAGTAGTGTCATAAAGTCTTTTCTGCGGTAACTGGAAAAATATCACCTCGGAAAAATGTCAACTGCGAAGAGTACTACTAGACTTTTCACTCTTACCACAGAATATCACTACAATGAAAGAATTACTTTTCGTGCATTGACATGACCTTCGTCCAAAACTGTGGGCAGAACCTAAATTCACATTATCTTAGGCAACGTTGGATGTATTTATACAGTTCCAAATCACATATATTTATTTTATATAATTATTTATTAAGCAGAGTTTATTTTTACTGAGAAATGTACAGGTGAGATTAAGAAAAGCACAAAATGAACTGTGCCATTATTCACTCAGAGAATTTTTCAATGCAAACAGCAATTACTGCGTAATGGAACAAGAGGTACCATCCATTGACTTCCCCTTCAGAGACATTTTTATTATCTGTAATAATCTATGTGTAGCTGTTTCTTGACTGTAATATGAGGGAAACACAAGTGTCTTTTTATTTTATAAAGAATCATTTCTACTCCTGTACTAAATGCAGTATACCTCAAAAAGGGAATTAAAGTATTAAAAATGTTTCACCGACATGGTGTCTTCTTTCATCTCTAGATCTAGCAATGAAAGAACAATCATTTCCATGATTAAGGTGTTAGGTTTGAGTAATACTACAAGGCATTCCAACAGAGTTTTTTTGTTAAATTGCGATCTTATCTGTTATAGATCAAATGGGGTGGATTTAGTTCATAGTTGTGTTTTAAACAACAGTTTTGCTACATAATTATGTACCTTGGCATCCATGAAATTATAATTTTCTTATAGTTGATACATTACAATTTCTGTAACGTTTGCCAGTTTTGAAATGAACAATCCATACTGAGCTGGTAAATTAAATATCCATTGCTTTGTTTGAAATATCTGTCTGAATCACTCTTACATTAGTCTGCAAATCCAACATCACTTTGAAAAAGTCCACAGAGAGGCATTGAATATTTTATAATTATGTACAGTTTCCTACATTTTGTGAATATCTGAATTAACATCTTTTCAAACAAGAATAAAATGATAATAAATGTTGATCCTTAATATATACTTTGGAATGTGTAAGTAGATGCCTAAGGTATTTTAGCTCAGCAAATGCTAGTGCACAATGTTCTTTGAGAAGACAGCTAAAGCAAAGTATTATCCAAACTGATTGGCTGCAGGTTAAAATCATTTATAGCAATACTAATCAACAATGTTGAAGTGAATAATTAAAATTTTGATTCATTTTGTTTATTCCAAGCCTTGTCATTTAGAGTTTAAAGATAAAGTAGTAGCTCTTGTATGCCATAAATTATTTTAAAAAGACAGATAGAAAATGGGTCGCTGGCACGCAATGACCCACTCACATAATTGTATAAAAGCAACATCTACTTCACATATCTAGGTGCAGTTGAGACTAATATTAATTAGAAAAAGAATAAATAGGATTGCTAAGTCTCGTCAACTCCAACTTCAACGCCATCTGATATGAAAGCAATTCCTAATCCTTAACTTACAATTACTGAAATTAATATCAGCACTTGTCAGAATTAAATAACAAATACTCATTGTTTAGAGACCTTATCTCATCACTGTTGCCAAAGTATTATAAATAATGCAATGGATGACAATCACTGAACTCTGCTGTTGTCTTGACAACCAGGAAGAATCTTCAGAAGTGGACTGCATTCACAGTTCTCTTGAATTCTAGATCTTTTATACTTAAGCATGCAACGATAACTTGAAACATCAGCACAATATTCTGTAGGAATAATGCTGCAGCACACTTGAACAAATTCTACCGACGCTGGCTATGGTATATTTTAATGCATGTAACGTATATTCTTGTCCCTGATTTTAGGTGTTTTATGGCCCAAGTCAACAGCTGTGTTCAATGGTATGAAATATATGTTTTGAGATATAGGATATGATTTAACAGAAAAAAAAGGCATGTCCATTATCTTAAGATAGAAAGAACATGCTGTAAAAACACCAGCCCTCATCACTCATAGAAAGACTGTTATGCTAACCACCTAGATTTAGTGTAGCTTCTCCACATTTTGATATTTGAGAAGGGCTGGATTTATTGGATCAAATTACTTTTTCCTAAAAGTTCTGATCCTTATTTGTAGTACATCTCTGGTGGTCATTAGAATTACATAAAAATGAATGGCTCTGAACATATGAATTAGAACGAAAAGTAGAACATTTGGCTCCTTGAGTCTGCTGTGCAATTCAGTAAGTTCATGTTTGTTTTGAACTCCACATTCTTAACTACCTCTGATTGCCTTTGATTCCCCTTCCTAGCAAGAATCTACCTACCTTGACCTTAAAAATATGAAAACTTCCATTTCCTTCTGTGGCAAAGAGTTCCAAAATTGCCTAACCCTCCGAGAGAAAAAAAAATTCTCCTCATCCCTGATGTAAAAAGGCAACCCTTAACTTGCAAATAGTGCCCCCTTACTCACCGAGAGTGTAAGAATGCAGCTTTGGGTCAGTTAGGAGATGACAAGAGGATCATATGAAGAAAATTCCAATGATGACGCCATTACACAACTTACTATTGTGGAAAGACTGCTACAACTGTCACCTGAGCCAAATAATTTCATGAAGTAAAATCACACTCAATGATCCTAGTGATCAATTAAGAAACAAACTACAGTCACTCTTCTGGCCTATGTATGGCAAAGTATACCTTATAATGCTTCAGTGATGAGAATTGGCTTTTAGCAAGGCTTTTGATAAGGTCCCTCATGACTTACAGGTCAAGAAAGTAAAAGCCAATGGGATCCAAGGCAAAGTGGCATTTTTTTTGGCTCTTAAATTGACTGAGAGGCAGGAAGCAGAAAATGATGATAGAGGAATCTTTCTGTGTTTTGAAGTCTGTTTCTGGTATGGTTTCCCAGGACTCTTGTTTGTTTGTGGTGATGATTGGACTTAAATGTATTTGGTATGATGAATGCCCTTTGCCAACTTTAAGGGCATTTAAATGGTCGTTGGATAAACATATGGATGATGATGGAATAGTGTAGGTTAGATGGGCTTCAAATTGGTTTCGCAGGTCGGCGCAACATCGAGGGCCAAAGGGCCTGTACTGCACTGTAATGTTCTATATTATATAAGAAGATCATGAACATGACATGAAGATTGGTAGAGCAGTATATAGGACTTTAGCCATAAACTGCAGGAGGATGTTAACTGGTCAGGCGGGCAAAGCAGTAGCAAATGAAATTCAGAGATAAAAGGTACTGCAGATGCTGGAGAATCCAAGATAACAAGGTGTGGAGCTGGATGAACACAACAGGCCAAGCAGCATCATTGGAGCAGGAAAACTTGACGTTTCGGGCCTAGACCCTTCATCAGAAATGGGGGAGGGGAAGAGGGTTCTGAAATAAATAGGGAGAGAGGGAGAGGCGGATAGAGGATGGATAGAGGAGAGGATAGGTGGAGAGGAGACAGACAGGTCAAAGAGGCGGGGATGGAGCTAGTAAAGGTGAGTGTAGGTGGGGGGGTAGGGAGGAGATAGGTCAGTCCAAGGAGGACAGACAGGTCAAGGGGGCGGGATGAGGTTAGCAGATAGGAGATGGGGGTGTGGCTTGAGGTGGGAGGAGGGGATAGGTGAGAGGAAGGACAGGTTAGGGAGGCGGAGATGAGCTGGGCTGGTTTTGGGATGCGGTTGGGGGAGGGGAGACTTTGAAGCTTGTGAATCCACATTGATACCATTGGGCTGCAGGGTTCCCAGGCTGAATATGATTTGCTGTTCCTGCAGCCTTCGGGTGGCATCACTGCGGCATTGCAGGAGGCCCAGGATGGACATGTCGTCTGAGGAATGGGAGGGGGAGTTGAAATGGTTCGTGACTGGGAGGTGCAGTTGTTTGTTGTGAGCTGAGCACTGGTGTTCTGCAAAGCGGTCCCCAAGCCTCCGCTTGGCTTCCCCGATGTAGAGGAAGCCACAACGGGTACAGCGGATGCAGTATACCACATTGGCAGATGTGCAGGTGAACATCTGCCTGATGTGGAAAGTTTTCTTGGGGCCTGGGATTGGGGTGAGGGAGGAGGTGTGGGGGCAGGTGTAGCACTTCCTGCGGTTGCAGGGAAAAGTGCCGGGTGTGGTGGGGCTGGAGGGGAGTGTGGAGCGGACAAGGGAGTCGCGGAGGGAGTGGTCCCTCCGGAAGGCAGATAAGGGTGGGGAGGGAAAGATGTCTTTGGTGGTGGGGTCTGATTGCAGATGGCGGAAGTGTTGGAGGATGATGCTTTGGATCCGGAGTTTGGTGGGGTGGTACGTGAGGACGAGGGGGATTCTTTTTTGGTTATTATTGCAGGGATGGGGCGTGAGGGATGTGTTACGGGAAATGCGGGAGACACGGTCGAGGGCGTTCTCGACCACTGTGGGGAGGAAGTTGCGGTCCTTGAAGAATGAGGACATCTGAGATGTACGGGAGTGGATGCCCTGGTCGACCCATTGTCTCCGCCTGCTCCTGCCCCACCGAATTCATCTCCACCTACCGAGACTCCATTTTCACCCCCTTGGTCCAGGAACTCCCTACATACATCCGTGACACCACCCATGCCCTCCACCTCCTCCAGAACTTCCAATTCCCCGATCCCCAACACATCATTTTTACTATGGTCGTCCAGTCCCTATACACCTGTATTCCCCATGCAGATGGCTTAAAGGCCCTCCGCTTCTTCCTGTCCCGCAGAACTGACCAATCCTCCTCCACCGACACCCTCATCCACTTAGCCGAACTTGTCCTCACCCTCAACAACTTCTCTTTCAATTCCTCTCACTTCCTACAGACAAAGGGGCTGGCCATGGTACCCGCACGGGCCCAAGCTATGCCTGCCTCTTTGTAGGTTATGTGGAACAATCCCTCTTCCGTACCTACACTGGCCCGAAACCCCACCTCTTCCTCCGTTACATTGATGACTGCATCGGCGCCGCCTCGTGCTCCCACGAGGAGCTCGAACAGTTCATCCACTTCACCAACACCTTCCACCCCAACCTGAAGTTCACCTGGACCATCTCCAACACTTCTCTCTCCTTCCTGGACCTCTCTGTCTCCATCTCGGGTAACCACCTAGAAACCGATGTCCATTTCAAGCCCACTGACTCCCACAGCTACCTGGAATACACCTCCTCCCACCCACCTTCCTGTAAAAATGCCATCCCCTATTCCCAATTCCTTCGCCTCCGCCGCATCTGCTCCCAGGATGAGACATTCCACTCCCGTACATCTCGGATGTCCTCATTCTTCAAGGACCGCAACTTCACCCCCACAGTGGTCGAGAATGCCCTCGACCGTGTCTCCCGCATTTCCCGTAACACATCCCTCATGCCCAATCCCCGCAATAATAACCAAAAAAGAATCCCCCTCGTCCTCACGTACCACGCATCATCCTCTGACACTTCCGCCATCTGCAATCAGACCCCACCACCAAAGACATTTTTCCCTCCCCACCCTTATCTGCCTTCCGGAGGGACCACTCCCTCCGCGACTCCCTTGTCCGCTCCACACTCCCCTCCAGCCCCACCACACCCGGCACTTTTCCCTGCAACCGCAGGAAGTGCTACACCTGCCCCCACACCTCCTCCCTCACCCCAATCCCAGGCCCCAAGAAGACTTTCCACATCAGGCAGATGTTCACCTGCACATCTGCCAATGTGGTATACTGCATCCGCTGTACCCGTTGTGGCTTCCTCTACATCGGGGAAACCAAGCGGAGGCTTGGGGACCGCTTTGCAGAACACCTGCGCTCAGTTCGCAACAAACAACTGCACCTCTCAGTCGGGAACCATTTCAACTCCCCCTCCCATTCCTCAGATGACATGTCCATCCTGGGCCTCCTGCAATGCCGCAGTGATACCACCCGAAGGCTGCAGGAACAGCAAATCATATTCAGCCTGGGAACCCTGCAGCCCAATGGTATCAATGTGGATTTCACAAGCTTCAAAATCTTCCCTCCCCCAACCGCTTCCCAAAACCAGCCCAGCTCATCTCCACCTCCCTAACCTGTTTTTCCTCTCACCTATCCCCTCCTCCCACCTCAAGCCCCACTCCCATCTCCCATCTACTAACCTCATCCCGTCCCCTTGACCTGTCTGTCCTCCCTGGACTGACCTATCTCCTCCCTACACCCCCACCTACACTCACCTTTACTGGCTCCATCCCCGCCTCTTTGACCTGTCTGTCTCCTCTCCACCTATCCTCTCCTCTATCCATCCTCTATCCGCCTCCCCCTCTCTCCCTATTTATTTCAGAACCCTCTTCCCCTCCCCCATTTCTGATGAAGGGTCTAGGCCCGAAACGTCAAGTTTTCCTGCTCCTATGATGCTGCTTGGCCTGCTGTGTTCATCCAGCCCCACGCCTTCTTATCTCGCAAATGGAATTCAACCCAGTAAAGTGTGAGTTAATGAATTTCAGGAGGGCTAATAAGGCAAGGATGTATATTATGAATTGTAGGATCCTGGAAAGTACTAAAGATTAAAGGGACTTTCATATCTACAGGTGCCTGAAGTTAGCAGAACAGGTAGATAAAGCAGTTAAGAAGGTATATGGTAAACCTATCTTTATGAGCTGAGGGATAGATTACAAGAGGAAGGAAGTTATGCTGGAAGGGTATAAAATGTTCGACCACAACTGGAGTACTGCAGTTCTGGTCACCACATTCTAGAAAGGACGTGATTGCATTCGGTGGTCCAAACGAGTTTTACCAGGATGCTGCCTGGGTTTCAGGGTTTAAGCAATGGGGAAAGATTGAATAGGCTGGCATTGTTTTTCTTCTATGAGTAAAGATTGAGAAGGCACCTGATAGAGATATATAAGATTATGAGGGACATCGGTGTGGTGGACAGGAAGGTACATTTACAAAGTGAAAGATTGGGTAAATGCACTCTGATTAACCTTGACCAATTTTCAGTAACTGCTTTTTAACTTAAGCACGTTACACAGTGAGGTGGACAAAGTGGGCAAGATTCAGGAAAGGATCCATCAAAACTTTATTGAACACAACACTTTGTCAAGGAAAAACTATATTTCTCAGATTTTACTATTGTACTTTAACTAAACTGTAACAAACTCTATTAATCTCTTCCTATGACTCTTCAGTAACAGTCTCAAATCTACACTAACTATCTACTTTTGACAAGCGCGTTTGAGGATTCACTACACTCCATTCACAGGCCCCTACTGCTGTATTTCAATTGTTGAATTTTCTGAAAGGATTGAGAATAGCCATTCAATAGGGCAGAGACAAGCTGTTCCTCCGTCTCTTAGGGTTGGCTAATGTGTCAGAAACTGCAGTTGCCAATTTGAGAATGCACTCTTGACTAGGGCTGGTCTGGTCTTTGGGTCCTCACACTGAGGTGGGGTATTTCTGGAGATGCTGTTGAAGAAGGTGCAAAAAGCAGAGAGAGAGAGAGAGAGTGAGTGAGGGCTCCAGGTTACCCCTTCTCAAAGATTCTGTGGCCAGTGTCCAATACTAGGCAGGGTCAGGCAGATTTCTGATGAAGGGTTTAGGCCCGAAACGTCAAGTTTTCCTGCTCCTATGATGCTGCTTGACCTGCTGTGTTCATCCAGCCCCATGCTTGTTATCTTGGATTCTCCAGCATCTGCAGTACCTTTTATCTCAGATCCAATGAGGTGACTACTTTCCATATTTGGAGGTCGCAGAACATGGTTTTGAATCTCCAATTATCAGGTGCTGTCCTTGTCACACTGTGCCTCTGGCCTCCTGCTGCCACCCAGTCTGTATAACATTCTTCTAACAAAGCAGGTTCACTGGAGGTGTAAACAACAGTTTGTTCTAAAACAATGCAGTCATTAGCACCTGCCCAGGCTGTTCCAATGGGAAACTGTCTGGTTTCAAAGTGAAGTTGATTGTTTAAGTAGAGATAACAAGGTGTGGAGCTGGATGAACACAGCAGGCCAAGCAGCATCATAGTGCAGGAAAGCTTGACGTTTCGGGCCTAGACCCTTCATCAGAAATCCCTTGATTGTTTAAGTCCTGGCTGCATGAATACTATCTGTTCTAACTCTGAAATCTGTAAATTGCAGAGTCTGACTAGGTTTAAATTTGACTTCCACATTTTGAGTTTTTATCCATGCTCATGAAAAGAGGTCAATATTTCTGTAACAATCCTGGAGGTTGAGTCAACTGACCACACAAGGTAAAAGGTAAAAGCTAAGAGGGGAGTCGAGGTGAATTGTTTTCAATCTGTGGGTAGTGGGAATCTGGAGGTCACTGCTTGAAAGGGTGGTAGACCCAGAAACTCTCATAACATTTAAAGAGTATTTAGATATTCACTTGCTTTGCCATATCGTCCAGGGCTATGGACCAAAAGCTGGAAAATGAGATTAGTGTGGCCAGAGCAATGTGGATACAATGTGGGCTGAATGGCCTCTTCAAGTCCTATACATATCTTTGAGTCTACGAGAATGTTACAAGACAGAAACTGGCATTTTGCCTAACTAGTCTATATTGGTGCTTATGTGGTGTACAAGCGCAGTTTTATACATTCACATGAAAATAGGTTTACCACGCAAGAATAAGCATTTTAATAAGAATGTCTAGTTCAAAACTCTCAAAATTTAGTTTGAAATAACTTTAGATCAAAATATGGAAAATTTGTTAGTTCATTTGGTGTATGTGAGTCAGTTACTTTGAAAATTGACCTTTTATATATTTAAAAGTTGCTAAGGATGCCTATTATTGCCTGCTCAAGTAGAAAAAAAAACCTCTCAATTTTAAGAGCCAATTGGCAAATGTTTGTTATACTAATTATATTGCTCTGAAAGGTGATCGGTTTTGGGTGGAGCTGACTTTCACTGCAATTATTTTTAAGTCAGTGTAAAAGGATAGCAAAAGCTTGACTCGTGTTCGATGCAACTTACTTTAGAAATTCCTCAATCTTCTGAGCTAGTTTGGCTGATTTCAGGCCCAGCAGAAACTCTAGGTGTGATCTTATACTTTAATGAGAGTAATGCTGGTCCATACAGCAACAATATAGACTTGGATAAATGTATTTGATTTTAGTTAATTTGGTTCTATTGCCTAGTCAAATTCTAGATTGTTGTACTATGTTCATGTGCTGAAGATCTTGTTGTCAGTGTGACCTAATAATGATGACACTATGATAAACTTAAGAAGAATCTTTCTAATACATTAAAATCAACATGACATTTACCTAAATCAGACCCTGACGGTTTTTTTTTGCTGAAATATGGCATGGACAATGGTTAGCAAAATTCAACATACTATATACTATACAAATTTGTTTTTTGTAGATGTCCACAGCTCAAACTGAATAAGTTGGCTTTTAACAGCTCCATCCATCCTACAATGTTAGGTGTGCAAACAATATCGATTCATACAGTATGATACATTCCAAAAACAAGATTTGTAGACATTAATTAAGAATTGTAAAGGGATGTTTAGGAGAATTAAATTACGTGTTTTGTTTAAAATTCTTTTATATAGTTTATTATCCCAATTTCTCCAGTGTTGCACACCAGCCAGTTGAACAATTGAATCCCTACAGTGTGGAAGCAGGCCTCTCAGCCCACCAAGTCATAAGAACATAAGAACTAGGAGCAGAAATAGGCCATCCGGCCCCTCAAGCCTGCCCTGCCATTTAATAAGATCATGGTTGATCTTTTTGAGACTCAGCTCCACTTACCCGCCCACTCACCATAACCCTTAATTCCTTAACTGTTCAAACATTTATCTAGCCTTGCCTTAAAAACATTCAGTGAGGTAGCTTCAACTGCTTCACTGGGCAGGGAGTTCCAGAGGGTCACAACCCTTTGGGTGAAGAAGTTCCTCCTGACCTCAGAATTACATCTGCTTCCCTTTATTTTGAGGCGATGCCCTCTAGTCCTAGTTTCACCTGCTAGCGGAAACAACCTCCCTGCCTCCACCTTATCTATTCCCTTCATAATCTTATATGTTCCTATAAGATCTCCCCTCATTCTTCTGAATTCCAGTGAGTATAATCCCAGTCTACTCAGTCTGTCCTCATAATCCAACCCTCTCAACTCTGGAATCAACAGAGTGAATCTCCTCTGCACCCCCTTCAGTGCTAGTATATCTCTTCCCAAGTAAGGAGATCAAA
Source organism: Ginglymostoma cirratum (assembly GCA_024137785.1). Taxonomy (NCBI): domain Eukaryota; kingdom Metazoa; phylum Chordata; class Chondrichthyes; order Orectolobiformes; family Ginglymostomatidae; genus Ginglymostoma; species Ginglymostoma cirratum. Next base: position 66,867,331 of record JAHRHZ010000248.1, read on the forward strand.
ACTGCACACAGTACTCTAGGTGTGGCCCCACCAGGACCCTATACAGCTGCAGCATAGCCTCCCTGTTTTTAAACTCCATCCCTCGAGCAATGGCAGACAAAATTCTATTTGCCTTTTTAATTACCTGCTGCACCTGCAGTCCTACTTTTAGCGATTCATGCACAAGGACACCCAAGTCCCTCTGCAGAGCAGTGTGCTGTAATTTTTCACCATTTAAAACATCGTCCATTTTGCTGTTATTCCTACCAAAATGGATGGCCTCACACTTATCAACATTGTACTCCATCTGCCAGACCTTTGCCCACTCACTTAGACTATCTATATCCCTCTGCAGACTTTCAGTGCCTTCTGCACATTTTGCTCTACCACTCACCTTAGCGTCATCTGCAAATTTTGACACACCACGCTTAGTCCCCAACTCCAAATCATCTATGTAAACTGTAAACAATTGCGGTCCCAACACTGATCCCTAACACCACTAACCACTGACCACCAACCAGAAAAACACCCATTTACCCCTATTCTTTGCTTTCTACTGGTCAACCAATCCTCTATCCATGCCAATACATTACCTATAATACCGTGCAACTTTATCTTATGTAGCAGCTCTGAAGAGTATCCCATCCAGACCTGCCCTCCACTTTATCCTTGTAACACCACATATTCCATGGTTAACACACCTAGTCTATAAATCCCTGGACACTATGGACAATTTGGCATGCCCAATCCAACTAACCTGCACATTTTTGGAATGTGGGAGGAAACAAGAGCACCAGGGGGAAACCCACACAGACAGAGAGAATGTGCAAACTTCACGCAGACAGTTGCCTAGAAGTGGAATTGAACCCAGGACATTGGTACTGTATGGCAGCAGTGTTATTCACCGAACCACCGTGTCAGTCAAGTTACTTGCATAAAACATAAAACACTGCGAGGTGACGCATTTTGGAGGATCAAATTTAGGTGTGAATTATACTGTCAATGGCAGAACCCTTAGGAACATTAAAATACAGATGGGTCTGAGCATGCAAGTCCACAGTTCCCTAAAAGTGGCATCACAGGTGGTCAAAATGATTAAGAAGGCATATGGCATGCTTGCCTTCATCGGCCAAGGCATGGCGTGCAAGAGTTGGCAAACCATGTTGTAGCTATATAAAACCTTTGTTAGGCTGCATTTGGAGTATTGTGTGCAGTTTTACTAGAAGGACATGGAAGCTTTGGAGAGAGTGCAGAGAAGATTCAATGGTCTCGAGGGCATTGGCTATGAGGAAAGTTTAAGGAGACTAGGATTGCTTTCACTGGAAAGACAGTGGCTGAAAGGAGACTTGATAGAGATCTACAAAATTATGAGAGGCATAGATAGGGTAGATAGTCAGAGGCTTTTTCCCAGGGTTGAAGTTTCAATTGCAAGGAGGAGGGCAAAAGTTTAAGGGAGATATGTGAAGAAAGTTTTTCATACAGAGAGAGTTAGGAGCCCGGAATTCGCTGCCAGAGGAAGTGGTGGAAGTAGGCACGTTGGCAACAGTTAAGAGGCATCTGGATGGTTACATGAATAGGGAGGGAATAGACGGACATGGACCGAATAAGGGCAGAAGGTTTATTTTTCAGTTTAATCAAGGAAAGATGATCGGCACAGGTTTGGAGAGCTGAAGGGCCTGTTCCTGTGCTGTAATTCTCTTTTGTTCCATTTTGTTCTTTGCTCAATTCACCCAGATTATTTTATAGTTTTAAAATATCAGTACATTTTGTATATGTTACTAAGATGCATTAATTTTCTTTACGGTAACAGGCTCCCTGTGATTATCATCGTTTGATGACAGTTTTACAAGTTCTAGTTAAATATGAAATCTTATCTTACATTAGTTCCTCATATTAGATAAACTTAATTAAAGGTAAAGTCACCATAGTCTTAACAGACCTGCTTCCTCAGTAGAAAGAGAGCCAGTGGTGGCTTAACCTGAGGGTCACCACACTTTGGGTGAGGGGAGAGATTGAGAAGGAGAATCCTTTATGTTAACCTCAGCTAATGCAGGTAATAAACCCATACTGTTAACATCACTCTAAACTGCAAATCAGCCATCCAGTAACAGCTGACCGATCATCATTAATTTGAATGCAAAGTAGTTTGTCATTTATTTTTCAATGAATAATGAAATAACTATTACTCTTATTAAAATATATGCGCAATAAGATTTGTGGGACTGATTAATTTTTGAAGCTGGGATTGAGAAAATATTTGACCAGGTCAAGCACTTTTTAGACTAGCTGATGAATGCATTATGTATATTAGAATTATGACCCTACAGTCATCAACTTTAGTAGATCATATTTTCCGAATTTGATGGATATATTTAATAAAAGGCCACGAAATATGATTGATAACTTATGAGCAGCAAATGTTAAAGCACTTACACTTATCTCACTTTCTAGTACATAACTTATATCTCGCAACATCTTTCTATCCATACTCAAAAAATCCGAAGATGAAATTGGAAAAAATGAACCTGATTTTAACTCTGTAAGTGGGTGGAATTGAGTAGGTTAAATGAGGCTCATTGTGCGCTATTTCTGAAGTGCGACATTGGTGCTGAATGGATTGTGAAGGTTTTTGGCACTCCTACTTAGATCAGTTTTACCCTTAATTTCATTTGTTCTCAACAATGAGATAGCATATGTAAGAAATGAAAGAAAATAACAGAATTTTTTTTATTTGATAGCAGTCTTCTTAATTAGAGCAATGAGTGTGTCGTCTTCCGATATCAAACCATCATTTTGTACTTCATGTTCAAAGGGAATGCACTTCATAATCCCAGTCCTCTCTTCACTTGTTTTATAAGAAAAAGAAGCTTGGTTTTTCGATAGAATCATCAATATTAAGGATTTTGGCACAGAAGCCATGAGTGTTACACTTCTGATTTTGGTGCTGTATAGTCATTTCCCTAATTTGAGCATTGAAACACCCTCAAATGGGACAAAGAGCATGATTCAACTGCAAGTTTAGCAAACATAGAATAAAATGATATGCAGGGGAACAGGGTTGCAAGAGTCTTGATCCCACAGCTAAATATGACCTATGCTGTTGCCCATAAGGAAACAAAGAGAGGCTTGTTCTACCATTAATAATTGTGGTCAATTTATTTATTAACAGGATGTGGAATAATTCATTATTTCCATTCAAAGGAAAATATGTTTGCAAATTGGAAAAATCAATGGCATTTTAAATAAAGGCAACTAAGCATAAGTTGATTTTAAAACTAGGGAATCAGGAAAAGGTATCAGAGATAAAAGGTACTGCAGATGCTGGAGAATCCGAGGTAACAAGCATGGGCTGGATGAACACAGCAGGTCAAGCAGCATCATAGGAGCAGGAAAACTTGACATTTCGGGCCTAAACCCTTCAACAGAGAAAAAAAAAAAAATTTTTTTTTTCTGATGAAGGGTTTAGGCCCGAAACGTCAAATTTTCCTGCTCCTATGATGCTGCTTGACCTGCTGTGTTCATCCAGCCCCATGCTTGTAATCAGGAAAAGGTAGTTTGCTTTCACTTCACTTTACAACAGTACAGCTTTGATGTGGGTGCAGTCTGAACAAGGGTTCTTGTGGTAGTGTCCCTACCTCTGAGCCAGGAGACCCCGGTTCAAGTTCCACCTGCTCCAGTGGTGTGCAATAACATCTCTGAAATGGGTTGATTAGAGAAAATATCTACAAATCCAGGGTCCAGAGTAAAGATTAATGAGATTTCTGGGAGGATAGCCTAACTCTACTTTGCTTGAGAATCAGTTTGCTTTTCACACCTGATTTAGATACCACAGATTTATGATCAGTGTGAAACTGCAACGAAGTTAGACTGGTGTTAAAGCTTAGTGTGTGCGCAGCATAATGTATTACTTCTTGATCATCAAAGAAATTCTCTTATTTGATCCAATTGCAAATTTTAAAGAAACAAAACTAAACCTTGTATGTACAGGCAAAGTTTGTACCTATAAAAGCATTTTCATTGTTTTTTCCCAAAAATTCCTAGAATATGTGGGTTTACTTAAACCACAAATGGCCCTCTGAGATTCAAACTGTGTCCCCTAATAACTTTATACTAGGTGGTTCAGATCAGTGTTTTTTTTAGGTTTTTGTCATATTTTTAGCCATTACAATTTTCTGCTGTTTAAAATAAATTCCACTGCAATCAAATCCCTTGTAGTGAACAGCCTGTGGGATGTTTAACTAGAGATAAAATCTCCAGTTCTGACACTCTAATGTTTGTTTATTTTTATCCGATAATTCTAGTTTGACATTTGTTGAAGGATGACAGAGGTCATAATGCAACATCTCTCTTGCGCTTATATGAAGGGTAGGGAATGAAATATGATCACTTAATAGCACATCTCAAGTCTCAAAAACTCACCATAATTTATCTTTGTCAAAACTGCAAGTTTTTGAATGCTTCTGACAGACCTATTATTCTTTTGTTGAACAGATGAAATAGCTGTTCTTTAAATGTACCCACACTACTTAGAAATAAGAGCTTTTGGTAAGGGTATTTGAAGGTCAGAAAATACTTTGTGTGAAGCTGGTATTTGTTCCTACTCAGCTGACATTAGTGAATCTGTAAAGCCCCCTTGTGCACTTGCTGATTACTGTAATAATACATTGAATCACCAGCACTGGCACACATTCCTTTATAATGATTCTGACACTCAATAGATTATTTAATCTAGTATTATTCAAGCATTTAGCTAATTCTAGCTTGTGTAGCTGACAAAAACAAACTGACTTTGCCCATTCCAAAGAATTGTTGTGGATAGATGTACAGAGATTTTGAAAGAGCATTGATCTCAAGCACTGTATGTATTTTGTGTTGAAAAATGTTTTGACAAGAACGGAAGTGAATATTATTTACATATCAAGCATAAACATGGTATGATTTAAGTTGTTATCCATCATTGATTTCATTTTATGTTATGTTGTAAATGATATAATTCATATAATTCATCTTTCGTCAGCACACCGGTCAATATCTTGAAATTCCACTTCATCAGGATGGAGAATTAATTTCATTGTGCCATCTGTGCTCAAGGTAAAACCAACTAACAGAGCTAAGATGACGTCCTAGCTCAGCTACTAAAAATAAAAAAAAGTTTTATATTATATGATAACATAAGTTATGGTTTGACTGAAAAAAACATTATACATTTTAATTTCAAAGCAATTCAATAGTCCAATATATTCACATAAGTTGCTGAGTAGAAATCCAAGTCGATTCATACCTTTTAATTCATTGTTGCAGTATGTTTTATTTTAGGCCTTATGGCAAAATCTTCAATTGAACAAAAAGAATTTTCAATGTGGTGGCATTCGTATTAAGAGGCAAAAGGTATCTCACATATTATCGAGAATGTTTCTTAAGGTGTCACTACTGCTTCTGACAATTATTTTGTAACAGCAAGTCACGTTTCCAAACAAATTTAAATTGCCCCATGATACTTTACAAAAGGAGCAAAAATAGATAAAAGAAATAAAGGAACAGTGGCAATCCAGAATGAGAGAGGTGGCCAAAAAGCTTCACCGAAATGATAGATATATTGTAGATTACAGATTTGGAGAGCATGGACCAGAGTAAGCATTACATCAGTGAGCAACTTGCAACTTCATGATAAGTGCTTGCTTACTAATTCTAATTGCAGTCTAGTCTCGTTGTGCTGGCAAAAACTACCATGGAGTTTTCCCAGCCCTGGTAAAATCAGGAAATATTGTCACAACTTTATGTTTCTAGGTGAGGTCATCCCCCCACAATCGTTTGTTACCTAATGCCTCCCAACCTGTCAGTTCGGGTTACACAAAATGTAGTCCTTGTGTACAGTCAAGGCACAAGGTGGCAAAAATGGTAGCAGGACAGGTTTATGGAAGTTGCTGAATGTGAAGATTTTGGTTTTCCTAGTATCAATCTTGAGAAAACTTTGACTTATAGACTTGATGCCAGTAAACAGAAGGCATGCAGAGTTGGAGCTGGGAAGGGGCAGCATTAATATATAAGTTACTAATAAGGCATTTGTGGTGTGGTGTTAGTGTGCCCGTTTCTGGGTTCCTGCTCCAGAATTGTGTCAGAAGGTGCCAGAACAGGATGATTAAAATGATCTAAAAGTGACTTGGTGATGATGGATAATTCTGCTGTCTGTCAGCTTGTCGAGGAGGAAGGAAAGTATTGCCTTTGGAAGGAATAGAGACCGTTCCATCTAGTCCATTCCTCTTCCAATCCCAACATCTCTCCACATACCCATGGCACTTCCCATGCAATTGCAGAAGAAGTAACATCTGGCCATTCCTCCTGCCTCAGTTTCCAAGGCCCCAGACACACCTTCTGGGTGAAGCAGTGATTTACTTACACTTCTTTCAATCTACTCTACTGTATTTACTGTTCACAATATGATCCCCTTTACAATGGAGAAACGAATCACAGACTGGGTGACCGCTTTGCAGGACGCCTATGTTCTGTCTGCAAAAGTGACCCTGAGCTTCCTATTGCCTGCCGCCTCAACAAATCACAGTGTTCCCTACCAACATCTAAATCATGGGTTTACTGCGGTGTTCCAGTGAAGATTAACATCTCATTTTCTGCTTAGGGACCCTGCAGACTCAATATCAAGTTCAATAATTTAGGGCCTGAGCACCTTATTCCAAGTCCCTAGACCAACTTCCATGCAGCAGACCTTGTTATAACACGCAACTCAACCAACCCTTTGTTAGCCACTAATGGCCCCCATTAGAAGCTGTTGATTCTCCTAGACTGATCTTTACCCATTCTTTTGACTGCCCAACTGTTTTTCTCACTCTCTGGGCTCCATATCCACCTATTGTTTACTCCTCCCCCCTACCTCCAACACACCTTCGGTACATATATGTGTGGAGCTGACTCTGACTCCAGCATCTGCGGTTCTTGCTATCTCCAAGTATTTATACCAATCTTTTCCCAGCTACAATCAGTTCTGAAAGAGTCACTGGACCTGAAACAATAACTCTGCTTTCTCTCCACAATGCTGCCAGACCTGCTGAAATTTTCCAGCAATTTTCGTTTTTGTTTCTGGTTTCTAGCATCCACAGTTCTTTTTTTTTGGAATTCAATGTCAACTCAGGAGCAGAAAGGAAAATAAGAGATTGAACGAAAGATTGATTTTAGAGAATGAAAAAGAAATTGCACAGAAAGATAATGTTAAAGAACATTACTGTTCTAAAAACTCCAGCAGCAATTAATGCCTGAGGGAAACAGAATCCACACTTACAATAGTTAACTTTCAATTGATTGGCAGCATTTAACACTTATCACATCATTAAAAGGATGCTTAAAACAATAAAGCTTAAGTTATTGAGTTCTGCACTTTGCAAATATACCAACTTCACACAATTCAAAGCATTTCAAAAGTGAGGCCAAAAAAGATACCCTCTTTGGCAAAACTGACGGCAAAGCAGCAGATCTGAAGCAGCTACGTTTGGATATCTTGTTTAACTGCAGTTCTGACCCTTGGCTGAAGTTTCTGTATCATTTGGATATAAACAAAAGTGAGTGCTTGCCATTGTTTTGAAAGAAATTTGTGGCCCAATGTACTCAGTGCTATTTAATTATTTCATTGCAACAACATAGCTCTTAAATAAATTGGTAATGTAAGAAAACTGAATGACAACATAAATACAATTTACTGCAGTAAATAACATGAGCCAAATTCTGCTGGGGGATGGTGACCCTTACATTATGATAGCATCAGTTATGTGATTCTGTACTCCTTAATGTCTGACACCATCCTTATCTTTATTACCTCTCACTTATGGCTCTTGGTGCAGCTTTCATCTTCCCTGCAGCACCTTGAAAACACACTTTTGTAATGTGAACCCAAACCACCTCCAACAAGCTGTAAATATTATTTTGTAAATATTATTACCGAATAAAATATGGTTGACAGCTCCTAGGGAGTAAATGAACCCTGGGGTCCTAATGACATTGCAAATCACTCAAACTTCAATCCAGCAGTTTACAACATCACAGCAATCATGAGAATCCTTGATTCAATTCTTGCTTCTTTTTCTTTGTCAGCTACAGCGATATTATGGGCTAAAAGGCACAGAGCAGAGATGCTTCGAATTATCTTGTCTGAAGAGACCCGGCTGACAGACTGATGTAAAATTGAGTGGCACTGCGAGGAAGCCATGCCCATCACCTACCCACTACTTCTGTTTTATCCATTAAGTATCTCAAAGGATGCGACTACACGTAATGCAGAGAATAAGATGTTCACTTGATTGTGGCTATCACTTTCAAGTATCAGAAAAGAATAATGTGAATAATGTAGCCAGATGGAATCTCTGGTATTATGTGCTGTTGGGTGGTCCTCTGCCCTAGGCCAATTGCAGCCCTTAAGTGTTGAATTAGTTGATACTTAAGGGACTTCTTCTACCTTTACTGGTCTTTTACCAACAGCGAGGGTATTCCATATTATGTGGTGAGACTGCCAGGTAATCTCTAGTGGCTTTGATGTGCCTTGTTAGGGTGGGAATCCCTCCTTTTTATGCAATCTCTGCACAGCAGAGGTCCCACCCACCAGTGATCACTGCCTCCACTAGTTCCCCTTTCCGCAATATCTTGCAATCATGGCACATCATTCTCCTCAGCAGGCTTTGCATGACTGGCTCCAGTGAAGCGGCCATATTCTCCATGCCACTCCTTGTGTGGCCTGCAGTTCCAGTAGTGGCCATTGCTCCTTGTGGCACTGTTAGAACAGGACAACTGTTGGCTATGTGATAGGTAGGTAGCTCTGTGAGACAGGCCATGGTCTTAGTTGGAGATGGATGTCACAAATGTTGATATGTACTGACGTTAAAATTAGGCCTTGTGTTCCTGGTCCTGAGCTGTTGGACCCATTCTTGACCTTTCAGCCAGGGGCATGGGACCACTGCCTCTTGAAAGATTCCAGCCAATGGATGAACCAATGCAAAATTTCTAATAAACCACTAATACAACCATTTCTGTTTTTCTTTCATAATATTTTCTATTTTGCCTTGACGATGGTAGAATACATTTTTCAATGGGCAAGATTGGGCTGACTATGTAAAAATGAATGTGGGAATATAGAAATTCCTCTCCCCGGGTCCCACTCCACAGGAGTGCATGAACTTTGTTAATTGCGTATGAAATACTTGTGAGGCAAATACAACGTTAAAAGCCAGCTTGGAACATATGGTAATATGCCCAGACTAAATAACCTAGTGGTATTATCTCTATTAATCCTGAGATTCAGGTAATGTCCTGGGAACCCAGGTTCAAATTCTGCTACGGCAGATGGTTGAATTTGAATTCAATAAAACTCTGGGATTAGGAGTCTAATGGTGACCATGAAACTGTGCTGATTTTTGGAAAAACCCGTCTGGTTCTCTAACATCATTTAGGGAAGGAAACTGCCATCCTTACTCCATCTGGCCCACAAATGACTCTAGACCCACAGCAATGTAGTTGATGCTCAACTGCCCTCTGGGCAATTAAGGATAAACAATGGCCTGTCCAATGGCATCCCTGTCCTATTAATAAATAAAAAAAAATCAACTGACAATAGGAACTCTTTAGGTATGCCTTTCATTTTGTGTTTGTGGGGGAAAATGAAAAGAATGGAAACATTGTGTGTGCAGGCTTGCATGCACCAATGGGCCTCATACTTGCCCTTCACAATGTTGCCTTGGCTACAAGTATAGACACGTCAACTTGAAAGTAGAAGATCTGCTGCATCAGAATGGCAGTGCTAGAGCTGTACGATGTGCTAGAACCTGAACTGAAAGCAATTTGCAAAAGGATGCCATGCTTTTAGCAAACTTGATTTTTAACATCTCATTCTCATTCCAAACTACCAAATGGGTTTTCATTTACATTGTCAAACACTTTCATTATTCCATGGAAAACTGTCACCATAAGATAACAAGGCCATAAGGACACAACAATTTTTCTGGATTGTCTGGATGTCCTAATCCGTGTGATCATTTAGACCCCTAAGCATAACTGTGAACATTTATTAACTACAAAATAGTTAAGCCATCAATGTGCTGGTGATCAGTAACCAGCCACAGAGGATTATCCTGATCAGTGCCCTCTTTCTGGACAGTAGATATATTACCTTTATTTTATGTGGTTATTTGAGGGAGAAAACCTTATGGCTACAAGGATACTGCACTTTATATCTTGTGATGTTACCAGAATTTACACAAGGAATCACTCAGTGAAGATGCAATCATGCACATGTGATCACAAAGCCATTACTGGGCATGTTACATTCAGATTGATCAAAACCTGAATTTAATCACATGTCAACATTCACTCCAAAGTCTTACATTTCAAATTCACCCCTTGCCCCCATCTTTAAATCCGTATTTGGCTTGATCTCAGGTTGGGAGTGCAGAATTTTAGTTCTGGGTTAGTGAGGTTTCTTAGGAGATGAGCCATGTGACCCTGGATTGAGAACGAAGGCCTTTGACTGCATATACAGGCTGGGCACAAGGTCTGCTTCACTGAACTAGCACTTTACTTCAATTAAATTTAATAAAACAGAAAAGTCTCTCCAGACATCATGTCTCCACTACCCACACACTTCCCATGCCCATCCATGCCATTCACATCACCTTGTTCCTTCCATGCCAGCCTATGCCCCTCTACATTGCCTGCGACCCCTCATACTCCCTATACCTCCCAATGCCCCTCATATTCTCTACACCAACTTGGTCCTTTGTACCTTGGCTTTTTATACCCCCATGCTAAGTTAGTGCCAACTTATGCCAACCAGTGCCCTCTATTCATCATTATTTGCACTTTTCCTCCTTGCCAATTTACTTAGTTTCCACCCTGGTCAAACCCCTGGGGTCATGGTGACATAAAATAAAGCTAAGGGAGGTATTTTTCCCATTTTCAGTGAATGTCTAATTGGCACCTGTTCTTTCATGGCTTGGTGTGACTCTTCCCACACTATCTTCCACTCTTCATTTTTTGTTCACCTTTCCTATTCTCTCCTTTAATTGTTTGGCATGTCGATTTCTTTTTTTCTGTTCTGTGATGCACAATGAACATTCTCATTACATAGAACATAGAACAGTGCAGCATGGGAACAGGCCCTTTGGCCATGATGTTGTGCTGAACATGATGCTAAATTAAACTAAATCCCCTCTGTCTGCCCATGGCCCATATCCCTTCATTCCACGCTTATTTGTGCACTTGTCTAAAAGTCCCTTAAACACCCCTTTTGTATCTGCCTCCACCACTACGCCTGGCAACATGTTCCAGGCACTTACCATTCTTTGTCTAAAAAACCTGCCCCTTACATCTCCTTTAAACTTTCCTTGTCTTATCTTAAATACATGCCTTATAGTATCAGATGTTTCAACTCTGGGGAAAAGATTCTGACTGTCAACCCTATCTCTGCCTCTCATAATTTTATAAACTTTTATCAGGCTTCCCCTTAGTGTCCACCATTCCTGAGAAAACAACCTTCTTTTGTCCAGCCTCTCCTTATAGCTCATTTCCTCTAATCCAGGCAGAGGTACACCTCATCTGCATCCTCTCCAAAGCCTCCACATCCTTCCTGTAATGTGATGACCAGAATTAAAAGCAATAAATCTCTATGGTTTTGGTTTAAATTAAACACAACTTATTGTTGCTAATACAGTGAATGTTATCACGGAACATTTTGCAGTTCACCTCTTCAATGCACTTGTATTCTGCAACATATGAGATGATATCAATTTCCAACATTCTTTGAGAACTTTTCTGGAGGAGGAAGATTAATCTCTGAGTGATTTACAAAAGAATAACCAAGGTTGGGCTAATAACTTTGGTGGAAAATTTGGAGTTAGAGTTAAAATCAACAGCTAAAAAAGCGGATATAATTGAGGTGGGAGTACAACATCTGTGATTTGAAAAAGAATCTATTCTAGGCAGAATACAGATTGAGCTGATTATATTAATTTTCATAAGACAGGGCATAGAAAAGTAAATTGTTGGAAGTGGATGGTAAACAAATAGGTGCAATTGAGGAATTGTGGATTCTTCCAAAAAGATAGTACTGATTAAGGAAATGGGTGTTAAACAATGCAGATAAAACTTGTTCCCTCAGAACCTATCAATTGAGGCATGTGACTTAGGATAGTCCAAGGAATTCTTCTGTGAATACTGCCACAGCAAGTCAGGTCACTGAAGTTTACAGAGATTTTGTTTTGAAACAAGAAGTGTCCCTTATTCCTCTGGCAACACTAATAAACAAATTTTGAGTGCTCCTAAGGCAGATCAGTTATTGATAATGGCTGATGATATGATTTGTGTTTTGGATGGTTTATTGAGAGAGGACTATTACTAGCTGGGCTCTGTAGAATTGACGAACCTGTTTGCTTACACAAAGTTCATTTACAAAGCAACTTTGTAGATGGAATTGTTACTCATAGAATCCCTACAGTGCAAATAGAGGCCAACTGGCCCACCAAGTGTGCACTGACCCTCTGAACATCTTACCCAATCCTTGCAACCCTGCATTTACCATGGCTAATCCACCTAGCCTGCAAGTCACAGGGCAATTTAGCATGGCCTATCCACCAAACCTGCACCTGTTTGAGTGTGGGAGGAAACCAGAGCAAGCAGCAGAAATGCACAAAGGTACAGGGAGAATGTGCAAACTCCACATAGACAGTCACCCAAGGCTGGAATCGAGCCTGGGTCACTGGCACTATGAGGCATCAGTGTTAAACATGGTGTCACTGTGATGTTACTCTGGAAATTGTTCCTCATTCACCTTTCAAAGGACTGGATTTTGTATTAAGTAATGATTTGGCAGGTATAAAATTATTGACATGATTCTTGTATCATTGGTGATATTGGCATATCCTTTATTCATTCATGGGATGTGGGTGTCACTGGCCAGGCAGCATTTATTGCCCATCCCTAATTGCTCACAGGGCTGTTAAGAGTCAACCATATTGCTGTGGGTCTGGAGTCACATGTAGGCCAGACCAGGTAAAGATGGCAGTTACCTTCCCTAAAGGACATTAGTGAACCAGATGGGTGTTTCATGACATTCGGCAAAGGATTTATGATCATCATTAGGCTCTTAATTCCAGATATTTATTAAATTCAAATTTCACCATTTGCCACTGTGAGATTCAAACTCAGGTCCCCAGAACATTATCTGGGTCTCTGGATTAACAGTCCAGTGATAATACCATTAGGCTATCGCCTCCCCAAGCGAGTCATTCAAGAGAGCCAGTTGAGGAGAAACAAAAGGAGACTTTGTAGCTGGAACATTCCGGACAGTTCCTTCCTTGGCAGTAGCTAGAACACAAGCACATAAGGCTTGGCAGAAGAAATGACTAATTCAGGTCCAAGAAGAGTCAGTACTTGAAATGCAAGAATGTCAAAGGCAGCGTCAAGAATAGGCTTTGCTAACGAAAAGTTGATTAGTGTAGAGAACCAAGTTTCATGCTCGAAAAATTTTGTGAAGTGTAGACAACGCTTCAGCATCAGTATCAGGAACACCTGAACGAGTGCATGAAACATCTAAATGAAGAATGTTCAAACAAGATCAATCTTCAATTAAAACGTGATGAACTTCAAGAAACGAAATTTATCAAGAACATTGTGAAAAAGACCTTGAACTTGAGAAAGAATTTCTGATGAATCAGTACAATTGATTCATGCAAAAGTAAAACTCTAGAGTGATAAAACTACTGGAACTTCATCTTGCAAAGAGCTACAGATGTTTTGAACTCTAAATCAAACTTAAGAACAAATGTAGTGTGATGTAAATTATAAAACAGCAGATTCAGACTTTAAAAACAACTTTGGAAAACTATATGGAACAGAATGAAGAAATGGTCGGTTGACAGAGTCCAAAGAGCAGGCTGTAACTCGGAGGGAAATTTCTTAATGGAACAGAAAACTTGGCTGAAGTAGTTGAAGGTTTCTGTGAATGACTCTGAAGCAAAGGCAACTGAACTGATTGGAGCAGTTGGTAAGCTGATTGAAAGCATTAACTAACATGTCAAAGAATTGGACAATAAAACAAATGTTTGAAGGAAATTGCAAGAAAAAGCGAAAATGAATTCTCCACTTTTGAAGAATCAGCAGGACAGAGGATTAATTCCCTCCCTAATGGCATTGTGGGTCAACCCACAGCAGGTGGACTGCAGCGGTTCAAGAAGATAGCTCATCTCCACCTCCTCACTGTCATCTCACAAATAAATTTTTAAAAGTAATGTGTGTGGAAGGCGATTGCTCATCACTTGGATGAAATAGAAAATAGCTTCAGTAAAGACTGCAAAACCCTCTCAAGTGCAGGTTTATTCATCTGAAATGACCAAGTCTGTAATGCAAGAAGTGATTAAGGAAGATAGTTTTGAAGTGGAATGTCAATCAGAAACACACGCTTTCCATAACAAACCATTGAAAGCTCATCTTTTAAAAAAGAGTAGAAAAATAAGAAAAAATCCATATTATTCATTGTTCAAATTGAGAAACCAAGTGGAAATCATTTTTAACATACAACATTATTATTATAAACCATTTGTGAAGAAAGGCAGGCTAGTGGATTCTGGTTTGCTGTTAACAAAGTTGTGAAAATGAACTTAAGGTAAAATTACACCTTCAGTTGGCAAAAAAGATGATACTTGAGTTGTTGACTTAACTGAAACAATCTCTGCAGTTTTAAAGGAAGAGTGTAAAGAAAAATATCAGTGCTGAGTCATGTTAATTTTATAATGTTTAATTTCTGCTAAGCCTGCTTGTAACATGTTCTTGCTTTTGTCTGAGTTAGATTTTATAGTTTTGATAATATAATATATTGCATAAATGAAGATTATCTGAATATTATGTCACAAGTGCTCTGTTAGATATTTACAATGTAATTTATAATGCTTCATTATGATGAAGCTTTCTTTCTTCTGAGGGCAAGCAGTGGCCTGAAATAGTGTGATCAATGAGCAGGGTATGATCAAGCAGGAGGAGGTTACTGAGATGGATCTCTGATCTAATACTAGATCTAATGATCTAGCTGCCTCCATGTTGCTAAATTGCTACCTTTTCACATTCTCTGCTCCTCTGACTCTCATCCTGTGTTGGTACCGTTCTCATCCTTCCCCATAGCTGGCAAAGCCTTAATTTCTTAATCCCAGCCTCCAGAGCCTGTGCCCCTTCCCCCACAACATCCCCACATGACCTGCTTTATTTCTCCAAATCGCTTCTGTTTTTAAAGCCATCCCAAAATTTACCTTTTGACAAGCTTTTTGCTCTACCTCTTAAAATACCATGTAGACTTGATTCTGTACCTGTCCATTCGATAAAACACCTTGGGTTACTTTTTTACATGAAGGGCACAGGCTGAATACCCATGGCCACTCTGACACACTTGTGTCTTTTTAGTGACAAAATCAACGTGACTGAAAGATTTCTTCTTTTGTTTTTAGACTGATGTTATCAGTAACACTATCAGAGGAGATTGGTTGGCATGGCTGGGAGAGCTGATTTGCTCATATAATTCCTATCGGCCAGATTCGTCTTTAATTGGCGAAATTGTTTGTTGTTACTTATTTTGATTTCAGTACATTTCTGACTTTAGAACTGCAGAGAAAATCATCAGTGGGAAGGCTTTCTGTAATTACTGTGGCTTTGACGAAATGTCATTTCCAGTTATCACTTTGTCCAGTGTTAAAGGGAAGTTGGGGATACTAGGGTCTGCATTCAATGCTACATCATACCAGAGTACTGCAGGGTTCCAAACATGAGTGTGGAACTGAGATAACTGCAGTGGTTGCCAGCACCTGCACAGGATAGTCATTTAGCAATTGATCTGTAAAGTAATACCAGTGAGTTTGAAGTACATTTTTCAATAAGACAATTGAAGCATTCTTTCAGGTGCTCCTTACATCCTACCTCTTTGACAAGGCTTTTGTATCATCTCTTTGGCTTGGTTACATCTGTTGTTTTATAATGCCTCTATGAAGCACCTTGGGATGCTTTATTACATTAAAGGTACAATATAAATACAAGTTGCTGTTGTTATTTAATGCAATTATGCCATTATATTGTGCACTTCAAAACCACTTAAAAGACTGGCCAGAAATTGTTGACAGAAACATTAGCATCTTCAACTGAAATAGAGTGAAATCATGAGTCAAATTTACATAACCTGAAACTTAGATTGTGGTGAAGTTGTCAGCCATTCATACTGGCAGAACAGAAAATCCAATTAAAGGATGCACACAATCAGCTGAATTTCCAGATACGTAGCTCCAAATTGGCTGAACTCCTGCACACTTGTCATATGAACTGTCATAAGCTAACCATTCAGAAGCTATGCCATGCTACAGCGTGAAATCTGCAAAGTGCAACTGAAGCTGTGAGAAATTTAGTGATGTTGGCATAAGACATAGAGAAGTTGATACAGCAAATCAGTGGTAAAGAGTGGGAAATGGCATCAAGTTTATCAATCATTCTGAAGTGCAAGGTAAACACCTTGGAACAGTCTGACAAGTAGGCATTTTCTGCAGATTTAAAGAAGCTCTGCTAATATGTTCAAGGCGGGTTGAGCAGAGAATGATCCCTGGTAGAATCCTGCAGGAAAAGTGGGTCACCCTGGCAGAGAGCTGGGGCACAAGAAGTTTTTCTGCAATGGTGGAATGTTGCATTGATTCAAGAACAGGTCTGGCATCATCGACTGTGTGGTAAACAGTGAGGCTGCAGCAGTTATGGCCGTATGATAGATGCTTGCTTGCAATGTACTCCCACTCACATTCTGAACAAGCATGAACCAAAAGACATTGTCAACATGGACTGTTGTATCATCAGTTATTAGATCACTCTTTCTTGTTAAAGGATGAAATATATAATGGTAGAAAATGAAGCATGGAAAGTGCCAATATGGATGGAACCAAAAAGCTACTGTTTCACGTGATAGGAAGGTTGTTGCTTGTGTATGCTAATACACTAACCACACATCTTGAGCCTAACAAAATCACCTACATGAGCTGTAGCATTTTTGAGGCATGAATCAGAAAAGTGGACAAAAGGTATCAATAGAAGACAAAGAGGATTGTCATCATTACAGACAACTGCCCCGCACACCCACTATTTCTGGCCTTGAGTGTCAAGTCAATATTGTCTCCCAACAGCATTGCCAAACTCCAGCCAATGACAGAGGAAGTGATTAGGAACCACCAACAGTAACTGATCTCTTGGCACTGCTATGGCCTTTGATAAGAAACAGGAGTATAGCCCAATCATTCTGGAAGCCATGAACATGGTGGAGAATGCATGGAAGATAGAATTGAAAGCCACAGTCACCAACTCCTTCCTCACACTCTGTTCAAATGGGTGACAACTGTAAAAGATGATGAGAATGAGGAGAAGCAAGGAGAGACCAACCAAGGTAATGAAGAACATCATGTTGTTCTGGAATGAGAGATCAAAACGGAAATTCCAGCAGAAATTACTATCAGCGTGAAGAAGGTCTAACAAGGACAGTGCAGTGCTAGACCTAATTTTGGGACCTGAAGCTAGCAAGTGGCTGTGGTGGCAATGAGGGTACTATTTTAGTGATAGCAACAAAAACACCGTATGTTTTAAGTTAGTTCTGGAAAGGGAAGGCAATGGTCTGCTAAAATAAGAGTTTTAGATTGGGGGTAGGCAGATTTTATCAAAATAAAATAGGATTTGGCCAACGTAGACTGGGAACAGCTTCTTGTGGGAAAATCTACCACAGAACAGTGAGTGTTAGTGGTCAGGGGTGCATTCAGAAAAGAAATGGGGACAATACATGCTCAACATGCTCCTTTTAAGGTGAAATGTAGGAACAACAAGCCCAGAGAACCATGGATGTCTCAGAATATTCAGGACTGGATAAAAAGGAAAAAGGAGGCTTTTAGCATGTACAAAGGGATAAAATTAAGAAACAGTAGTGGAGTATAAAAAGTGAAGGGGAAATTTGAAAAGGCAATTGGGAGAGCAAAGAGGGGGCTTGTAAAAACATTAGCAGGTATAATCCCAAGATATTCCTTAAGTATATTAGGGGAAGCAGATAATCACGGAAAGAGTAGGTCCCGAAACAAACACAGGAAATGCTTGAGAAACTCAACAGGTCTGGCAGCATCTTCGGAAAGAGAAACAGAGTTAATGCTTTCTGTTAGTTCCTTTTTGACCTCAGGAGAGGACTGGAGGACAGCTAATGTGGCTCCACTTTTCAAGAAGTGTGGTGGAGATAAGTCAGAGAATTACAGCACAGTGAGTGTCACATCAGTGTTTGGGAAACTATTGGAAAAAATTCTGAAGGAGAGAATTATGAAGGACAGAATTAATCTCCAGTTGGAGAGGCAAGGTTTGATCAGGTATAGTCAGCATGGCTTTGTCAGAGGGAGATCAAACAAATTTACTTGTATGTTTTGAAGAGGTGACTCTCAAAGAGGTGTCTAGATGATGGTGGTGCAGTTGATGTAGTTTATATGGATTTCAGCAAAGCCTTTAACAAGGTCCCACATGCAAGATTTACATAGAAGGTAAAAGGAAGTGGGATCCAAGGTAATTTGGCAAATTGGATTCAAAATTGAATGAGTAGTAGGAGACGGAGGGTAATGGTAGAATGCTGTTTGTGTGACTGGAGGCTGATGTCCAGTGTTGTATCGCAGGAATCAGTGTTGGGTCTCTTATTGTTTGCGATATATATAAATGATATTCATGAGAATGTTGGGAGGCAGGGTGGAATGATAAGTAAGTTTATGGATGACACAAATATTGGCTAGGTGGTTAATATTGAGAAAGAAAGCCTTAGGATACTGAAAGACATAGACAGTTTGTCAGATGGGTGGATTGGTGGCAGTTGGAATTTAACACTGAAAAGTGAGAGGTGATGCACTTTGGAAGAAATAACAAGACAAGAGAGTTCTCAATGAATGGTAGGATACTAGGAAGCTCAAAAGAACAGAGGAATCTTGAGGCTCTCGTCCACAGATTCCTGAATGTGGTACGATATACTAATAAGATAGTGGGATGGAGCTGTTTAGCTATAAAGATAGACTCGGCAAGCTCTGGTTATTTCCTTTGGAGCAGAGAACATTCAGGGGAAGGAATTGAGGGGTCTAAGATTATTAAGGGCATGGACAGGGTATAGAAAGCAGCTGTTCCCTTGGTTGAAGATCAATAACAAGGGGGTATAATTTTAAGTGAAGGGCAGGATTTTTGGGGGGATTTGAGGAAGCATTTTTAATCCAGAGAGCAGTGGGAATTTGGAATGCACTGCCTGAGAGGTTAGTAGAGTTAGGAAACCTCACAATGTTTTATTACATATATTAATGAGCACTTGAACTGTCATAACATCCAAAACTATGGACCAATTGCTGGAAAGTGGGATTACTGTAGGTAGGTTGGCATCAACTCAACAGTTTCTTCTTTATGTTTAACTCTATGATTATGACTCTATGGCCACAATGGAAACATATTTGGAAATTAAGGACACTATATACTGCACAATGGAACTGACAGATAAAGCAATTTTAGGTGCAATACTTCTTTCCACCAAGGCGGCAGATGACCCGAAGAGACTGATGAATACCCACAAACTGGACAAACTGGGTCTATGCCCTCTGGAGTTTTGAAAACTGAGAGGTAATCTCGCTAAAACCTGTAAAATACTTACAGGGATTGACAGGGTAAATGTAAGATGATTCCCTGTTTGGACGCAATTAAAAATAAGGGGATCTCATTTAAGACCAAGGAAGGGTTTAGGCCCGAAACGTCAAGTTTTCCTGCTCCTATGATGCTGCTTGACCTGCTGTGTTCATCCAGCCCCATGCTTGTTATCTGAGAATATTTTTGATCAGATTGTGGTGAATATTTTGAATTCTCTACCTTTAGGGTTGTGGAAGCTTAGCCTTTGAGTATATTTAAAGTAGAGATTGATAAATATTTGACTATCAGTGGCATAAATGGTTATGGAGATGGAGTAGATAAAAGGTATTCGATAGGCCATGATCATAGCAAATGGCAGGGCAGGCTCAATAGGCTGAAATGCTTACTCCTGTTCTTATGATCCTATACAGAAGGACTCCAAATATCTCTGTACTGCAGCTTCCTGCAGTCTTTCCTCCTTTAAATAATATTCATCTTCTCTATTCTTCCTGCTAAATTGCTTAGCCTCACATTTTCTGACATTATATTCCATTTGCCAAGTTTTTGGCCCTTCACTTAACCAGTCTATAAAAATCTGTAGATACTTTGTGTCAAGCTCACCACTTGCCTTTTGTGTCATCCAAAAAACCTGACAGTAATACATTCACTTCCCTCATCCAAGACATTAGTATAGTAAATAACTGCGGCCTCAGCCCTCATCCATGTAGTGTTCCACTCAATATGGATTTACGAATTTTAGTATACAAGGTTAAAAAGTAAAACAATCTACAATTAAAGTCAATCCTTCTAAAAATACGCGTCTTGTGAATAACCAAGATGTGAGGGAAAATGGAGTAAAGATATCCTGCTATTTTTCCCTGCCTGTAACACCATATATGTCTACACTTTCTATTGCTCTACACCCCATTCGGACCTATGAGACCTCTTTGCTACTTCCTTGACAAAAGGCCCAGCCAAAACTCAGATATGACTACTATCCACTACTTGGCTGAGCCTGCTCTCAGACTGAATAATTTCTCTTTTGATTCCAGTCACTTCATTCAAATAAAAAATTTTTCAGTGAGTCCTATATTTGCCTGCCATTTTGAGGGGTATGTGGAATATTGGTGTTCCAATCCTACTCAGGCTCCCTTCCTCACGGGTGCACTGATGACTGTATTGGTGGCGTTTCTTAGTCTTACTGTGGAAAATTTCATCTGCTTTGCTTTCAATTTCATCCTTCTCTTTCCTGCACATGGTCCAATCTTCCGTTCCCATCTTTAAATTCTGTTTTCATATTTGGAAACGGGCTATCAATCAATATTCATCATTAGCTTTCTACAGCTACCTTAACACAACACTTTGTCACACTCCACTTCCTCAAAAGACTATTCCATTCTCCCAGGTTCTTTGTCTCCGTTGCATCAATTTGAACAATATGACCGTCCATATCAGAATAACCATCCTCCAGGATTCACAAGGATAATAGAGGTTTTCATGAGCTCACAAGTACTTCAAAAATCAGCATTGCTTTATGGTTCTGCCTGATCTTACTACTGCTCAGGAGGATGGAAATTTGCCAAACTAGAAATTTGTATTACAATTCTGTGACTTCAGGAATTCTCACTCAAATGCATCAGAGTTTTTCTATCGATTATCTCACTGGGGGCATTAACAGATGAAGGTAGGGTAATATAATAACAAAGCTTTCTCATAATCAACCCTCCCTCTCTCACCTTCATGTTCTGGTCACAATCTGGAAGTAAAGAGAAATGGATCATCTAGTTTAATGCTACTTGCTCAGTTTTGAATATTCAGCATTCTCAGTTCACCTCTAGTTGCATGGAGTCAACTAGCAGTTTATTACAGTGAAATAAAGATACCTGCCTTAACTACACATTCCACAGAAGTTGTTTGATGAATGACCTGTGCTCTGTAATTTCTAACTTCACATTCCTAGCTGGAGATTCCATGCCTGAGAAAATATATCAGAAATTTGGGGAGCACTAAATGATTTTTCAACTAGTTGGACACATGGCAGGAAAATCATCCAAGCCCAATTTTCCGATATGGACTCTAAGTAGCTTCCAATTTGAAAAGGAGCATCAAAATATTATCAATTCCCTCCATCTCCAACTTAAACCTTAAACACTAGCATTCCTCCTTCAGGCAGTCTTACATGTCTGTTTCTTTATGTGTGAAAGAATGTTAAAAGCACCTATAATTTAAGTTACATTAAGTGCAGAAAGCAGATTGTATTTTCAGGGTAGGTAACTTTGTAAGAATAATAGTATTTGGATTAATGTTTGTGAGCTACCAGAATCTTTGACTTTTAGTTTGAACTTGTGGTCAACTTCCGCTAATGTGAATCTTCTGTGTTGCCAGGGCTTTCCCATTTCTTCCTTTTCCCTTTGCCTTTCCATTCCTCTGTTAGAAAATGCTGCAATCTCCTACTTAGATTAGGGGCTGAAAGCACGGTAATTGAAATGTTTTCATTCTACTCTGCGGAAATGAGAAGCAGTGAAATAACATTTCCCATTACTGTCTAGGATATTACTTACAATGTCTGGGTCAAAAATAGGATGTGAGACAAAAAGGTATGTTCTCTACATGGTCTATATTTTAACTGTTTTATATTTAGGGGGTCTTCCTCTAAGAACAGAGATGAGGGGATTTTTTTTCTCTCTTGTAGGGGTTGGCAACTTCGGAACTATCAGCTACAGAAGGTGGAGGTGTGGCCATTAGATATTTTTAATGCAGCGATGGATAGATTCTTGTTAGTTAAGGGGTAGATGGGAATGTGGAATTTGAAACACAAACAGATCAGACATGATTTTACTGAAGGGCAGAGCAGGCTCGAAGGGTGAATTGTCTGCTTCTGATCCTAGTTTGAGTGTTGTATACCAGCAACAGAAAACTATCTAAGGTGAAGAAATGTCACCCACGACAAGCAGAAGCTAAGATGATCATAAGCTGATTTTTGGTTGCATTGGCCATTGTCTTTCTAATAATATGGACCCCTTTCCACTATTACAAAGAAACATAGAAACATAAAAGACTGGAGTAGGCCATTCAACCCCTTGAACCTGCTCTACTATTCAATATAATGATGGCTGATTGTGGAGCTTAATACTGCCCTCCCCCTAAATCCCTTGATTCCTTTAGCCTCAAAAGCTATATCTACCTCTTTCAGAATGTTTTGGCCTCAGCTACATTCTGTGGTAGTGAATTCCACAGGCTCACCACTCTCTGAGTGAAGACATTTTTCCTAAAAGGCTTTATCCCTAAACTATGACTGCTGATTCTGGACCTCTCCACCATCAGGAACATCCTTTTTGCATCTAAACAGTCTAATCCTGTTAGAATTGTATAGATTTCTGTGGGTTCCACCCCCACCCCACTTCACTCTTCTAAACTATAGTGATTACAATCCAAACTGACTCAATCTTTCCTCATAAGTCAGTCCTGATTTCCCAGGAATAAATTCAGTAAACCTTCACTGCACTCCCTCTATTACTAAAACATCCTTCTTCAGATAAGGAGACAAATGCCACACACAATATTCCCAGATGTAGCTGCACCAACACCCTGTATAATTGCAGCAAGAAATCTCTGTTCCTGTATTGTAATCGTCTCACTGTGAAGTCCACCATGCCTTCTTTACTGCCCTCTGCACCTGCATACTTACTTTTAGTGACTGGTGCACAAGGACACCCAGGTCTTGTTGACAATTCCCCTCTCTCAATTTACAGCCATTCAAATAATAATCTGCCTTCCTATTTATGTTACCAAAGTGGACAACTGCACAGTTATCCACATTATACACATCTGCTATGCAATTGTCCACTCACTCAGCCAGTCCAAATCACACTGCAACATCTCTGCATCCTCCTCTATATGCAGACTAAAGTCACCCACATTTACAGATGTTCTGTTTGTGCATTCATCTTTGATTTCCTGTGTAATGCAATTCTCAACATCACCACTTGAGTTTGGTGGTCTGTATACTATCCCCACTAATGTTTCTTGCCCCTTAGTACTTTCTGATTCTACTCACACAGATTCTACATTGTCTGAGCTAGTGTCTTTCCACAATATTGTGTTTATGTTCTTTTTAACCAGTAATGCAACTCCACTACTTTTCCTTTAAGTCTGTCCTTCCTAATTACTGAATACTAAATACTGAATTATTGCTCAGCTGGAGTTTATTTCAATGTTACGGGGAGAACTAGCTATATGGATACAGAAATGGCTCAAAGGTAGAAGACAGAGGGTGATGGAGAGTGCTTTTCAGGCTGGAGGCCTCTGACCAGCGGCGAGCCACAATGGTCGGCGCTGGGTTCACTGCTTTACGTCATTTATCTCAATGATTTGGATGTGAACATAGAGGGTATGATTAGTATGTTTGCAGATGACACTAAAATTGGAGGTGCAGTGGACAGTGAAGAAGGTTAGCTCAGAATACAACGAGATCTTGATCAGAGGGGCCAATGCGCCCACGAGTGGTGGATGGAGTTTAGTGTAGATAAATGTGAGGTGCTGCATTTTGGAAAGGTAAATCAGGACAAGACTTATATGCTTAACTTGTAAGGTCCTAGAGAATGTTACTCAACAAAGAGACCTTGGAGTGCAGGTTCATAGTTCCTTGAAAGTGGAGTCCTAGGTAGATAGGATAGTGAAGAAAGCGTTTGGTATGTTGCCTTTATTGGTCAGTGCAGTGAGTGCAGGATTTGAGAGGTCATGTTATGGCTGTATTTGTTCGGCCACTTTTGGAGTATTGGTCTCCCTGTTATAGGAAAGAAGCTGTTAAACCTGAAAGTGTTCAAAAAAGATTTACGAGGATGTTTCCAGGGTTGGAGGGTTTGAGCTATATGGAGAGGCTGAATAGACTGGGACTATTTTCCCTGAAGTGTCAGAGGCTGAGGAGTGACCTGATAGAAGTTTATAAAATCATGAGGACCATGGATAGGGTAAATAGGCAAGGTTTTTCTCCCGGGGTACGGGTGTCTAAAACTACAGGGGATAAGTTTAAGGTGAGAGGGGAAAGATATAAAAAGGATCTAAGGGATAGTGTTTTCATGCAGAAGGTGGTGAGTGCACAGAATAAGCTGCCAGAGGGAGCGGTGGAAGCTGGTACAATTACAAAGGTATCTGGATGGGTATATGAATAGGAAGAGTTTAGAGGGATATGGGCCAAACAGTGGCAAATGGGATTTGATTTATATGAGATATCTGCTCAGCATGGATGAATTGGACAAGAGGGTCAGTTTCCGTGCTGTACATCTCTATGACTCTTCATGAATACTTTACCAAGAGCAAAAATGTGCTGTAATATATTTATAGGAATATGGACCATCAGGTGGAAGTGGACTTGGAATAGCCCTTCTATTGGCTGGGACATAGGCAAATGATAGACTTTCTGTGCTGAAGTTTTCCATGTTTCTTTATTGGACACCTGCTTAATGCAGTTGAGTGTGCAAACCATGACATATTATTGATGTACACTATATCAAATGGAAAACAACAAGTCACAAATGAGCTCTGGTGACTATGAGAGCAATTGGCAATGCACTACATGTTCTCATGTTTAGCAGATAGCAAGTCAAATTGCAGGAGGTTTCAGAGGCTGGTGACATGAAGATGGCCAGCTTTGTCCTATATTGCTCCTCAGAGAGGTCTAAAAAATATTTTTCCAAAACATTGTATGCTCTTTTCAGAGGTTTCCTCACCTTTGTCCTCTGAGAGGCTCAGTGTTTTAAGTTTACAAAATAGAAATGTATTGAACTCAAGGACTTTATTGAAGTGAAGTCAAGATGTCTGCCAACAGCACTATGAAGAATTACTGAGAATGTAGGCTCCATGTAGGTTTTTTGATACTGAACTAACATCATCGGTATTCACCAAGGAGAAAGACATGGATGATGGCAAGTTTAGAGAGCTGTTTGTTGATACCCTAAGACATGTCAATATTAAGAAGGAAGACATATAAGATGTATTGAAAAACAGACAGGTAGCTATGTCCCCAGGACCTGATGGGATCTATCCCAGGATGCTGAAGGAGGCAAGGGAGGAGATTGCTGAGGCCTCAACTCAGACTTTTATATTCTCTTTAGACACTGGCGCCAGAACGCTAGAGGAATAGCCAACGTTGTTCCTTTGTTCAGAAGGGTAACAGGCAAAATTCAGGAAATTATAAGCCTGTGAGCCTCATATTAGTCGTACGGAAATTATCGGAGAAGATTCGTATGGACAGGGTTTACTCATATTTGCAGAAAAATGGGCTTACTAGGGATAGTCAGCATGGCTTTATGCAGGGGAGATCTTGTCTCACCAACTTGTTTGCGTTTTTTAGGAAATGACGAAGATTATTGACGAGAGTAAATCAGTGGATGTTGTCTACATGGACTTCACTGAAGCATTTGACGAGGCCCCTCATAGTGGACGGGATACAAAATTGACTTGATCATAGAAAGTAGAAGTTAGTTGTCAAAGGGTGTTTCCTGACTGCAGGTCTGTGACCAGTGGTGCTCTGCAAGGATCAGTGCGTGGGACCTTAGTTGTTTATGGTATATATAAATAATTTTCTATGTTATAGAATGTAATATGAAAATATAGGTGATCTGATTAGTAAGTTTGCAGACAACATCAAAATTGGTGGAGATGCGGGTAGTGAGGAAGGTTGTCAAAGATACAGCAGGATATAGATCAGTTGAAAAGCTGGGCAGAGAAATGCCAGATGGAGTTTAATCCAGACAAGTGTGAGGTGCTGCATTTTGGGAGGTCAAATTCAAGAAATAAGTACATTGTAAATGGTCTGACCTTTAGGAGCATTGACATACAGAATGCCTTGTGGTCCAAGTCCAGAGATGCCTGAAAGCAGCAACATCAGTTGAAAAGGTAGTAAAGAAGGCACATGGCATGTTTTCTTCTTTCGGCCAGGGCACTAAGTCTAAAAGTTGGCAAATTATGTTGCAACTGTGTAAAACTTTGGTCAGACTTTATTTGGAATATTATGCACAGTTCTGGTCACTGCACTACAGGAAATATTTGAAGACTTTGAAGAGGGTACAGAAAAGGGTTATGAGGATGTTGCCTGGATTGGAGTGTACTAGCTGTGTGGAGAGATTGGACAAACCTGGATTGTCTTTGCTAGAGTGTTGGATGCTGAGGGGTTACCTGATAGAAGTATGAAAAATTACGAGGGGCCTGGATAAGGTGGATAGTCGGTGTCTTTTTCCCAGGGTGAAAATGTCAAATATGAGGGGGATAGATTTAAGGTGAGAGAGGAAATGTTAAAGGAGATGTGTGAGGAAAGTTTTTTATGCACAGGGTTAGTAGGTGCTTGGAACATGCTGCCGGGAAAAGTGGTAGAAGCAGATACAACAGCAATTAAGAGGCATTTAGTCAGACACATGACTAGGCAAAGGAAGGGGATTTGGACAGTATGCAGGCAGTTGGGATTAGTTTAGAAGAGTATCATGGTCGGCACAGACATAGTGGGCTGAAGGCCTGTTCCAGTGCTTTAATGTTCTATGTTCTGTGAAGCATATTTAAAGCCTACCTGCATTGTACATGCAATTAAGCTTAGAAAGCATAACCAAAACCTAAATGCTTCCTGAGCAAGAAAAAAGCTACAACAAATGCTTCTCTGAATTTGAATGCAGCTATATCTACCATAACATTCAGTTTGCAATATCCAAGACTGTTAAGGAGCTTTCTCAAGTTGTCTGACACTGACACACTTCATAAACTTTATTGATCACAATAAATTGTAGCATGAATTATGGCCAGTTGGTACATAGCCACAGTTTTAGACGGAGTTTTACAGTCCATTTTACTAATGATATTGGTCTGTTGGTGGTAAATGCAAGTGAATCTCTTGCTTTTTTGTGGGAGTATTGAGAATTGAACTAAGGTCATGGTCACGGGAGAATTCCAGAGGACTATGTGTTGTTAAAAGTTATTAAGTAACGTTGCCAATGACATAGAACTTTGAGGACAGTTCCTCCAGACCTAATGATTTATCAAAGGCCATGATTCTAATAGCAATTTCACAATCTAATATAGGAAAAAGGATCTTAAGACAATCTGAACACTGAAAACAGGTTGGGTGGTCTCAAAAAAGGGTTCTGCTCGTCTTCCCCTTACAAAGAGTGGAGGTATTGTTTTAAAAGAAAGTGCATGCTACAAAATGTTTTGAATCTCTGATATTATTAATGATGACACTGCGAACTTAGCACTGTCTCTCAGTTAGCTTTTATCAGTGTATTTTATACAGTATAACTATTTGACAGATATCAGACACTGTGCAATTTCTTTTGATGTCACACCACAAAATTCACAATATTTGCATGTGCTTTGCAACAACAAAACTGCAGAATAAAGTCTTGCTTTAAATTATGCCATGTTGAAATTGTATCGTAAGACAATTGTTGCAAATCTAGAAGCATTTCAATAAAATTCTGCAGTATTTTGCCATAACCAAAAACAGAGCAAAAAAGGCACGAAGGAAAAAATTAAAGCAAGAACTTGCATTTACATAGTGTCTTCTTTGACCTCAAGACATCCCAGAGCACTTTGTAATCTATCAGGCATTTATAATGACATTTTTATAGATCATGACTCAAACTCAAAACTAGCACACTATATATTAATGATTAGTAGCTGTAAACACTATCATAGTTACATCTTTGGGATTTCGTTGTGATTAACAAATATAGTAAAATTTCTGAGGAAAGTTGTAGAAAGCTACACTTTTGTGCAAATAGGAGAATAAAACAATGAGGAAATATTCAACTACCATCCACCTGGTTGGATCCTGTGCCCTCATTTGCTCGCCTCTGTCAGCCTCTAAGCAGGCAGTCGTCACTCCTGCCCAGCAAACAAGGGAAAGACCAAAAATCAGTTGCTGTGTGTGTTGTAAGAGCCTGATAATTTAAACTTCAAGTTTGAAGAATAGGATATAGAGATTAGGAAGTAAGATGAGTGCTGCCGCCTTGGAGTTTGTGACAAAACATGAGATGATATTTTCTCTCATTCTATTCTTTCACATCAATTTCTGTCAGAAAACAACCAGTAAAAATCTTTACCCCAGCTATTGAAATTTATGAATGAATGCGGTAGTGAAGATTAGCACTGAAACCCTTTGTTCTCTTTTCTTTCCTTAGCTGTGTTCCAGGAAACAAATAAAGGGTGGAACAGACATTCACAGTATGTTGTTTTTCAATCTATGCATTGAACTTTGCTTCCCCTTTCCTGGAAGGAACAGGACATCTTCTTAGCCCTGATACTTGGACAGAAAACCACAGATGGTTTCCCCATGCAGGCCACTGCTTAAAACTACATCCATTATGATATTAGCGTATGATATGCATTTCTGAAAAAGAACCTCTCTAGCTAAGTTTTTCCACCTGTTTTGCTGAGCAGGTTAAAATTTGGAAAGACAAGTTCCTAGGGGTTTTCTGGTATTTATGTAGCCTGCACAATTTTAATTACTCATTCATCTGGTTTCTGGATGGGTTTAAAATAATCTCTAAAAATATCATTGCAGTGATTACTCCTGCAAAAATTTACAGGTATATTTCATCAGATGGTGGGAATGTGGAATTTTGCATCACCTGAAAGATGAAAGACACCACTGAAGATATGTTTATGGAATGTAGACATAGGGCTAGCTTACACATGCATGATGATACTGATGATACCTAGCTGTCTATGATTGGGTTCCCTTAATTTACTTTGTTGTCATTTTGAAGTCTGACATCCAGTCTTGAATGAGTCACAGTTTTATTGGGAAGACCAAAGCTATATTTTCCATATTGCCACAGGCTGTGCTTCTTTGCCACTGATCCTAACCCTCTTCCTGGCCATTGTCTCAGGCTGAAGCAGACTGTCTTATGTATATATTGCACATTATTCATTTCCTGTGAGCAGAATTGAACTTCACATTATTCATTTCCTGTGAGCAGAATTTAACTTTATATCATTATATAAAAGGCATAAACATAGAAACATAGAAGATAGGAGCAGGAGGAGGCCATTTAGCCCTTCAAGCCTGCTCTACCATTCTTCACGATCATGGCTCATCGTCCAACTCAATAGCCTAATCCTGCTTTCTCCCCATAACCTTTGATCCCAATTGCCCCAAGTGTTATATCTAGTCACCTCTTGAATACATTCAATGTTTTGGCAGCAACTACTTCCTGTAGTAATGAACTCCACAGGGTCACCACTCCTTGGGTGAAGAAATATCTCCTCATCTCCGTCCTAAATGGTCTACCCCGAATCCTCATACTGTGACCCGCTGGTTCTGGACACACCCACCATTGGGAACATCCTCCCGGAATCTACCCTGTTCAATCCCGTTAGAATTTTGTACGTCTCTAATAAGATTCTCCCTCATTTGTCTGAACTCCAGTGAAAACAATCCCAAAATAGTCAATCTCTCCTCATACATCAGACCCGCCATCCTGGAATCAGTCTGGTAAACCTTCGCTGCACTCCCTCAAGGGCAAGAGCATCCTTCATCAGAAAAGGAAACCAAACTGCACACAATATTCATGGCATGTTCTCACCAAGGCCCTGTATAACTGCAACACAACCCTGCTTCTATACTTGAAACCCCTTGCAATGAAGGCGAACATACCATTTGCCTTCTTTGCTGCCTGCTTACTTTCAGTGGCTGGTACACAGGAACACCCAGGTCCCGCTGCACTCCTCCTCTCCCAATTTACAGCCATTCAGGCAGTAATCTGCCTTCTTGTTTTTGCTTCCAACGTGAACAACCTCTTATTCATTCAAATTATACTGCATCTGCTATTGATTTGCCCACTCACCTGACCTGCTGAGATCATGCTGAAGGATCTCTGCATCCTCGTCGCAGTCCACCCAACCATCCCCAACCAACTTGGTATCATCTGCAAACTTGGAGATGTTACATTTGTTCCCTCATCCAAATCATTAATATATATTGTGAATAGCTGGGGTCCCAGCACCGATCCCTGTGGCACCCCACTAGTTAATAACAAAGAACTTGGTATTTTACCTATACTTTTACTGATACCAGATTTTACTTTCAAATTTATATATAATGTATCTTACATTAAGATGTTGAATTCAAAGACTCTAATCAATGCTGCGCTGAAATTCAAATTCACATTCTCTATATTATTTTTCTATGTCTCTGAATGCTGGTCTGTGAGGATAGGAACAGGAATCGGCAACGAATTTGTTCTGCCACTCAATGACTGAAATGTACCTTCATTTCAAACAGCTGCCTTGTCACCATATCCTTTCACACGTGTCTTATAAAATTCTATCAATTTCAGACTTAAAAGTATAAATTGATCTACTGTCTACTATATGTTGTCGGAAAGAATTTCATATTTCTAACCTTTTGTATGAAAGAGTGCTTTGTAACTTCTACAACTTCTATCTTAAATGGCCCGGATCTGATCTGAAGACTTTGTCCCTTTTTCCTGAACTATGATACTTTCTATCCCATCAGTTCCTTTCAAAATCCTAAACTTCTCAATTAAATAGTTCCTTAACCACTTACACTCCAAGCAAT
Organism: Ginglymostoma cirratum; assembly: GCA_024137785.1. NCBI lineage: Eukaryota > Metazoa > Chordata > Chondrichthyes > Orectolobiformes > Ginglymostomatidae > Ginglymostoma > Ginglymostoma cirratum. Next base: position 66,898,553 of record JAHRHZ010000248.1, read on the forward strand.
ACAGATATAATTTATGCAATAATTCTGCATGATCTACTCTTCGGAACCCATCAAGTGACATTCTGGTGAATCTGCACTGTACTCCTTCAAAGCAGCGTTATCCAGAGCTCAAAAAAGCAGTCCAGATACCATCTAATCAGGACTTGCATTGTTGTTGCAAAACATCTGCCCTTTATTCTAAACTTTTAGTTATAAAGTGAACACTCTATTAGCCCTTTTGATCAATTTTTTTGCCTGACTTCCACAGTTTCATAATCTGAGCATGTGAACTTACTTGCAATGAAATCTATCTACCATGGTTTTGCTCACTTAGTAATCTATTAATATCTATTCATAATTTAATGCTCTTACTTATACCACTTACCATGCTACCAGACTTTGACGTATTGGCAGACTTGAATATATAGTTCTGTATTGTGCTACATAAGTCATCAATAAACATAGTGACTAGTTTGAGCACAGATTCTTGTGTGACACCATGATTCACTTTGCACCAATTTGGGTACACACCCAGTTACTTTGCTGTCTTCTACTTCCAAACCACTCAACTAATCAGGACAAGGCTAATAGACAGAGCTAATCGATCCCACAACTAGTGGATTAGATCTAAGCTTTGCAGTCCTGAAACACCCAGTTGTGAATGGTGGTGGACAGTTAAACCAATTGGAGGATCTACAAATATGGCCATCTTCAGTGATGGGGAGTCTAGCACATTACTGCAAATGACAAGGCTGAAGTATTTGCATCCATTTTAAGCCAATAGTTCCTGGTGAGTCACTATCCCTGCCTCCTCCTGAGATCCCTAGCAGCACAGTTGCCAGTCTTCAGGCAAGTTAATCCACTCCGTGTGATATTCAGAAGTGGCTGAAGTGACTGGATACTGCAAGGACTATGGGCCCTGACAAATTCTAACAATAGTACTGAAGATTGTGCTCCAGAACTAGCCATATGACTATCCAAGATGTACAGCGAAAACACAGGCCTTTATCCAACAAGATGGAAATTTGCCAAGGTATGTTCTGTGCATGAGAAACAGGACAAATCTAACCTGGTTAATTACCAGTCCACCAGCCTACTCTCAATCATCAGGGAAGTGATGGAAGGGGTTATCGACAGTGCTGCTATCTATGGTCTCTAGCCATTTGTTGATATCACGTGGAGTGAACTGAATTGGTTGAAGACTGGCATATGTGATGCTGAGGACCATTGGAGGAGGTTGAGATGGATCATCCACTTGGCACTTGTGGCTGAAGATTGCTGTGAATGCTTTAACCCTTTCTTTTGCACTGATGTACTGAACTACACCATCACTGGAGATACATGTGGACCTCCTTCTCTAGTTAGTTTTTTTTAATTGCGCATGACTATTCATAATTGGATGTAGCAGAACTGCAGAGATTAGATCTGATCTGCTGGTTGTGGGATTGCTTAGTTCTGCCTATCACTTGCTATTTACACTGTTTTGGCGTACAAGTAGTCCTGTTTACCAGGTTGACACCTCATTTCTAGATACATTCACTGCTGTACCTGGCATGCCCTCCTACACTCTTGATTTAACCAGGGTTTTCTTTTCTATTCATTTGCAGGATGTGGGCGTCACTGGTTGGCCAGCATTTCTTGCCCATCCCTAGTTGCCCTTGAGAAGGTGGTGGTGAGCTGTCTTCTTGAACTGCTCCAGTCCTCCTCCTGTGGGTTGACCCACAATGCCGTTAGGGAGGGAATTCCAGGATTTTGATTCAGCGACAGTGAAGGAATGGTGATATATTTCCAAGTCAGGATGGTGAGTGACTTGGAGGGGAACTTGGAGGTGGTGGTGTTCCCATATGTCTGCTGCCCTTGTCATTCTAGATGGAAGTGGTCGTGGGTTTGGAAGATGCTGCCTGAGGATCTTTGGTGAATTTCTGCAGTGCATCTTGTAGCTAGTACACACTGCTGCTGCTGAGCGTCGGTGGTGGAGGGAGTGAATGCTTGTGGATGTAGTGCCAATTAAGCAGGCTACGTTGTTCTGGATGGTGTCAAGCTTCTTGAGTGTTTTTGAGGCAGCACTCATTCAGGCACGTGGAGACTATTCCATCACACTCCTGGCTTGTGCCTTGTAGATGGTGGACAGGCTATGAGGAATCAGGTGGTGAGTTCCTTGCCGCAGTATTCCCAGCTTCTGGCCTGCTCTTGTAGGCACTCTGTTATTGTGGTGAGTCCAGTTGAGTTTCTGGTCAATGATAACCCCCATGATGTTGATAGTGGGGGATTCGGTGATGGCAACACTATTGAATGTCAAGGGACGATGGTTAGATTGTTTCTTATTGGTGATGGTCATAGCCTGGCATTTGTGTGGCGGGAATGTCACTTGCCACTTGTCTGCCCAAGCCCGGATATCGTCCAGATCTTGTTGCATTTGATACCCTGGCTTGATGATAAAGGTTAAATAGGGAATATGCAATGTCATTAGGTTACAGATTGTGTTCAGTGTACAATTTTGCTGCTGTTGATGGCCGACAGCACCTCATAGGTACTCGGTCTTGAGTTGTATATCTTGGCACCATGGGCATACATATACCACATGGCCTGTGGCGATTTTCCTCCTCACCCCAAGAGTGAAGCTGAGCATCAGCTTCTTGAGGACATTTAGTTTTGGGAAACTTTATCAGGATCACATGCATCCCATGGGCAAACAAAATCCTTCTGCCAACCTTTAGCATCACTAGATTCAGAAATCCAGTCATTTTTGCCTGCTACGTTGTAATGACAATGACAAAAAATGTTACATCTGGTATCCCATTGCTCTTACCACCTTCTTTTAACGCACTATCCGGGGAGATTGTTCAAAATGCAATTACTGCTGGCAATGGATGTTACCTTTCCCTCCTCCCCCATCTGCTGAATTTGTTTTCTGATAAACTCTTTGAAATTAGAGGAAAATGATCCCTTTATATTTAAAATAATAGTTGATCCTCGGCACAAAGGTAGAATTTCCACAGGGAATCTGTGATTTTCCACTTGAACTTTGGCTGAAGTTGATAGAAACCATACAGAACTGAATTAAATGCTTCTGCCAATTTCTGCTGAATGGGGAACTTCCCACAGAGGTTAACGATGTTCGTCATAAACCACAATATGAAGACTAGGTTTATTCCGAAAAATGAGTCGTACCTAGATCTGTGTTCATGCACAATGTTCAGCACCATTCGCAACTCCTTAAATGATGAACCAGTCCATGTTCAAACGCATCAAGATCAGGACAATATTCAGGCTTCTGTTGGCAAGTGACAAGTAACATTTGTATCACGTAAGCGCCAGGGAATGACCGTCTCCAATAACAGACAATCGAGCCACTGCCCTATGACATTCAATAGCATTACTTCACTGAATTCCCCACTCTCAACATCCTGGTGGTCACCATTTACTAGAAATTCAACTGGACTCACTACCTAAACACAATGTTTACAAGGACACTATTCAGAGGCTAGGAATACTGCAGCAAATAACTCATCTCCTGACTACCCAAACAGTGCCCATCATCCACAAGGCACAATTCAGGAGTTTGATAGAATACTGTCCATTTTCCTGGATGGGTGCAGCTCCAACAACACTGAAGAAGCTTAACACCATGCAGGACAAAGCTGCCAGTTTGATTGGCACTATATCGACAGCATCTACTCCCTCATGCACTGATGCTGAATAGCAGTAGTGTATACTGTCTACAAGATGCACTGCAGAAATTCAGTGCTTTAGAAGGCACTTTCCAAACCCACAACCACTTCCATCTGGAAGGACAAGGGCAATAGATACTTGGGAACTTCATCACCTGCAAGTTTCCCTCTAAGTCACTCACCATCCTGACTTTGAAATATATTGCTATTCCTTCACTGTCACTGGGTCAAAGTCCTGGAATTAGCACTCTAAGGGCATTGTGGGTCAACCCACAGCAGATGGAGTGCAGCAGTTTAAGAGGGCAGCTCACCACCACCTTCTCAAGAGCAACTAGGGACTGGAAGTAAAAGCTGGCCATCCCACAAATGAATAAACATAATTGATAAATACTCTATTTCTGCTGCACTCTCTGTATAATTTTGCAGGCAGTCATTTTATCTTCCTATGCTGATATTACTGTGGATCAATTCTCACTGAGAAACACTGAGCTGAAATGGCTGTCACCAATGATCGACAGTGGTCATCACAAACTGGGTGACAATAGTTCATTTCATAGAATGCCTAAAATGTGGAAGCAGGCCAGTCAGCTCATCAAGTCCACTTCGGCCCTGTGAAGAGCATCCCACTGAGACCTACCCTCCCAACCCATCCCTGTAACGCTGCGTCTCCCAAGGTTAATCCACCTGACCTACACATTTTGGGCAATTTAGTGTAGCCAATCCAACTAACTGCACATCTTTGGACAGTGGGAGGACACTGGAGCACCCGGAGGAAACCCACACAGACATGGGGAGAAGGTGCAAACTCCACACAGACAGTTACAATTGAATTTGGGTCCTGGTGCTGTGAGGCAGCAGTGCCAACCACTAGGCCACCATGTTGCCTTGATTTACAACCCAATCATTGAGCAAGATAATCAAGTCTTTTCTGTACCCTGTGCTCAACCAACTGAAATTTCTGTTTTACCTTGCCTCTTCTATATGGGTATGTGGTGGTCATCTATCTGATTAATGTGGTCCAGTTAGTGCGAATGTCATTGCCTTATTAAGGGGTGTATGCTGAAGGATTTCTGAGTTGGTGACTTTGTCCTGCCAAGAGATGTTGAGGATACATGTCAGATAATGAGGGAGAAAACTGTACAGTGCAATGTTTTTTTCCTGCTACCTAATATTTTGGTGCAGGTGTCTCCAAAGATGTATGCTTGTCTATTGTTTTCCTCCTTAGTGCTCCTCTATCTCTCTCTACTTCTCCTCTCACTGCTGTCCATGCCTTCCTCAACAGGTTTTAATGCACATAGGTCAACTTGCGTCTGTGTCATGTTCTCCAGTTTTAAATCTCCACATAACAAACACACTCCTCCAAATTCCAATTCAAACAAATGGCTCAATTAAGAAGTTTTCTACCAGATTGGTTACTTAGTGAAAGGTTTGTATATAAATTAATTTTACGGTTTGGATTTTAAAATAGTGGCATACAAGGTTGGATAAATTTTCCGAAGGCCTTTAAAGAAAATAACCAAGACGCACAGTGTTTCCAGAACGGTGACCTAAGTTAGTACTTGTCAGAGAGCGGGGACCCTTTGGAATGTTAATAGAAGTAAGATAATCAAGGATTGACTTTAATTTAAGAGACCCCGAAATTAAAGGTGTTTGGGCAGTTCAGGGCACACCTGACAGGTGTCAGAAGCAAAAGTAGATTTTCTCCTAGAAAGGAATTTGGAATAGTTCAAGAAAGCACAATTACCTCAATAGAAAAGATAAATTTCTAAGAATATAGAACAATACAGCACAGAAACAGGCCCTTTGGCCTACCATGCCTGTGCCGACCATGTTGTCATTCTGAGCTAATTCCATCTGTCTGCACATGGTGCATATCCCTCTATTCTCTGCCTGCTCAAATGTCTGTATAAAAGTCTCTTAAACATTGCTATTGCTTCTGGTTCTCCCATCTTCCCAGGCAGTGCATTCTAGGCATCAACACTTTGCATAAAAAACTTGCCTCACACAGCTCCTTTGATGTTTCCCCCTTGCACCTTAAACTTAGTATTTGACAGTTCAACCTTGGGAAAAATCTCTGACTTTTCACCCTATCCATGTCTCTCATAATTTTTTATAGGTCTGTCAGGTCACCTTCAGCCTCTAGGGCTACTGTAGCGAAAACGACCCAAGTTTGTCCAACCTTTCCTTATTGCTGATATACTCCAATGCAGGCAACATATTGGTAAACTTGTTTTGCACCCTCTTCATAGCCTCCACATCCTTCCTACGGTGTGGCAAATTCAACTGCCCATAGTATTCCAAATGTGGCCTAACTCAAGTTTTATACGACTGCAACATGACTTGCCAACTTTTATACCCAATGCCCTGACCAATGAAGCATGCTATATGGCTTCTTTACCACTTTATCTACTTGTTTTGCCACTTTAAGGGAGCTGTGGACTTGCATCCCAAGGTGTCTCTGTATATCAGTGCTCCTAAGAGATTATAACATTATCTAGATAGCCAGTTACTTTCCCTGTTTAGAGTTCCCAAATTTGCTTAGGGAGGTTACTGGACAGAAACTGTCCCAAAGTAAAAACCCAGAGCAAGTCTGTGGGTATCTGTAAGTGAAGTAAATGCTGAAAGTATTCTTTTACAACTGATTTCAAAATCTGGGCCGTTGTAAAAATCAACTTTTAAAGCAAGCTAATGATGTAAGTTCACATGTAAAGGACGAACTGGTTTAATCAGAGCTGTGCTGGAAGTTAGATCTAAATCTGTACATCTTTGGCTGGTTATGCAGCTGGAACACTTGGGGATTAGGTATGATGATTTCCAGTTTTGTCTTTTTAGATTAGGATCAGAGCACATTGGAAATTACAGGGCTTCTGTAGTCATCTCAACAGATGTGATTTCTCCACGATATTAAAATTTGATGTACAGATTTTTATTAAAATGTGATAGATTATGTAGGTACACAAATGAAAGATGGCAAGTTGCCCTTTTGTTAAATAGATACATGTTCAAAAGAAATCGTTTATACTTTCAACATCCCACGCTGTGTCACCTGGATTTCAGTGCAGACCAACTCCTCCCTTCTGTTCAGCTGCATCCTTTAAACACAACCTGCTGCCAATATTACTCTCAATATAATTTTTAACCCTAAACTGTGTGTTTATCATTTATAAATATTAATTCTACTTCTATTGCAATGGTAGTATTTCTGCAAGAGTGAGATAGTTATCAGTTAGAAATTAAATTAACAATGCTGCTAAATACCTGACAAATGGATAACAAACAAATGGCAATATGAATGTTTCCACAATGTTGTCATGAGCAAGTCCACGAAGTGATGTATGAACCACAGTTTTTTTTTTAAAATGCGTTGTTTTAACCTATGCTCATTTTTTGATATTAAAGTGCCGGTGTTGGACTGGGGTGGATAAAGTCAAAAGTCACACGCCATCAGGATGTAGTTAACAGATGACTTCATCTGATGAAGGAGCAGCGCTTCGAAAGCTTGTGATTTCAAATAAACCTGTTGGACTATAAGCTGGTGTTGTGTGACTTCTGACTTAACTTTTTTGCGTGTTCCAATTTAAAAATGACCAGCAGAAAAGCTTTCGTCTTAAACAAGATGAAAGGTTAGTTTATTCCAAAACAATTTGTGAAGAGATATTATTAAATAGTACAGTTATTAGCTAATATAGAGATACAAAGATGAAAAGTAGGCCCAAATTAATGATACTCAGAGTATGATTGCAAGATCATTGTGTGTCTGTTATTTGCTTGAAGATTCTCTTTCAGATGCAAAGGGACTGAATATTTAAAGGCAGAATTCAATAGTTGCAATGGGCTCTGGAGTTGAATAGCTAGAAGCTTCTTCCACAGGTGTACTGAGCAGCACAGGATCTGAGACAAGGAAAAACATCCTTTGTATCAATTTTATGGCAGTGCAGGTTTTTGCCTCAGTAGCTTGGTACAGTACAGCTGTCCTTCAACTGGTGTGCTTTTCTCCTCATGGTCTACCTCTCCGACGGTAACTCTTAGGGCTTTACCAAGAGTTCTGTGAAAAATGGCATCTCACATCCTGTTCTGTACAGATCAGAACTTAAAATGGCTGCTGTGTTAATTTTGATGAATCATTGTTCCTCAAAGCAATGTCAATTATGTTGAATTTTCCTGTGGTATCATTCCAGTCTCCCATTTCCTCAGAATCTTTGAAATCCCATACCTTTTGAGGGCCCATCGCATTGTCCAAAGAATAATTGATGCTGAGATAACACCTCAGCCTGTCTGCCTCTTGGCTGACAGTGAATCAACAAGAGCAATCATGTGACTTTCAGGTGCCATCTTGTAAGGTGCCATGTCCATTTATAAAAAAAGGTCGATTCACTTTCTTTGCTAAATATATATTAGTTTATTACACAATTGTCAAATGTTATAAAAAATGAATATAATGTTTCTGAGGTTTTGCATTTTAGTTTAGTGAACATTGACAGCAAGGAATTCAGTTCGCTGTTCTCTGCAGTTTAATACATCTGATTGAATCAATTGTCTCATAACAGCTGCAGTGTATTAGGTAGCAGAGATTGGCTTTTTATCCAAGAAAGACTATTATTTGAAAGACCCGCCGCCTCACATGCATGCCATTTATGTACAAAGTTGGAATTTTGAGAGTAAGTAAAAATATCCTTAACATGAAAACAGAAAATGTCAGAGAATCAGAATTGAAGCTCCGAAGAAGAGTGTTTGAGACTTCAAATTTGTTTCTCTTTAGTGGCACTGCCAGACCTGCTGAGTTTCTCCGGCACTTTCTGTTTATATTTCAGATCTTCAGCAGCCACAGTTTATTTTATTTTAACATATTTTAAGGACAGATTCAGTGATATATTTCACAACATATGTTTAAGAAGTGGCCAATTCATAAAGATAGACCACACCAATTATGCAGCCGACCTCTTTATATTAGTTTGGTCACTGTAGTTCTACATAAGCTGTTTTCCTTAGGGTACTCTTTCAGTTATATTTATTCCCGAAACTCTTGACAGTCACTAATGCTGTCTCATTTTCCTGTATTCAGTGGCCAGAATATAGGCTTCCCTGCGATTATGCAAATAGTGATTCACATTTGCCGATAAATATACTGAGATTCCTTTAGTCATTCTGTTTGAGATAAGTTATGTCGCTACTGAATACCCTTTTTCAACTGATCTGGGATCACAAATTGTCTTACACAAGCATGCATCAGAGAGGCTTTGAGAATTAACAATTGGGGCCTTTATTCCTGACTTCAAGCTTGCTGTCTCAGAGGACACATATGCAGAGTATTTTGGTTGTTTTGCAGTCATTATAGCCAAGTGATTGACATGTCTAAGATAATCCAGAAGTATAATAGATACCTTCCGAAGCAATAACAGTTCATAACCCCCATTTCTGAATCCTCTTTTATCTGTCTGTCATTTTGTCTTGTTTTTTACTAACTTCAAAGTTCAACTATTCAATGTTTGTATTCAACATCCCTTCTCCTCTCTTCACAATCTATAGGTTTTCCAAAATTCTCCTTAACATCCTGAGTTGTACTTCTTCTCTTGCCTTCTTAGATAAATGCTTTTTTCTCCAAGTCGATTGGTTCTGAGATGACTGAAAAATCAAATCTGTCAATGACCATTGGCAGAGGAGAGAATAGATGCTTGTTGATGTGGTATCAATCCAGTAGGCTGCTTTATCCTGGATGGTGTCAAGTTTTCTCAGTGTCATCAGTGTTGCACTCATCCATGCAACTGAGGATTGTTTCATCACACTCCTGACTTATGCCTTGTTGATGGTGGACAGGGATTCAGGAAGTGAATTACTTGATACAATGTTCCTAGCCTCTGACCTGCCCTTGCAGCCACAGTACTTATACAGCTATTCCAACTCAGTTTCTGGTCAATGACAACCCTCAGGATATTGATAGTGGAGGGTTAAATGGTAATGCCATTGAATGTCAAGAGGCAATAGTCAAATTGGGATCAGTCGTTGCTTGGCATGTGTGTGGCACAAATATTACTAGCCACTTTTCAGCCCAAACCCTGATATTGTCCAGCGGCATTTAGACATTGACTGCATTAATATCTGAAAAGTTATAAATAAAGCTGAAAATTGTGTAATTGTCAGTGAACACCATGAATTCTGACCACATGATGGAGGGAAGGTCATTGATGAAGCAGTTGAAGATGGTTCAGCCTAGGTCACTACCCTGAGGGACTTCTGCAGAAGGGTCCTGGATCTGAGAACACTGACTTCCGATAGCCACAACCACCTTCTTTTATGCTAGACAGAGTTTTACTTCTGATTGCCACTGATTTCAGTTTAGCCATAACACATAGTCAAAAGCAGCCTTGCTATCAAGAGCAGCGACTCTTGCCTCACCTCCGGAGTTCAATACTTTCTGCAATGTTTGAATCTGGTACTGAGGTTAGGAGCTGAGTGGCACTGGTGGATCCCAAACGAGGCATCACTGAACAGGTTATTGCTGAGCAGGTGCTGCTTGGCTGGTAGGTGCTGACGATACCTTCCATCACTTTACTGATGATCGTCAGGAGACTGATGGAGCGGTAATTGTCTGGATTGGATTTATCCTACTTATTGTACAGAACGTACCCGGCAAATCTTCCAAATTGTCAGGTAGATGCTGGTGTTGTAACTGTATTGGAACAACTTGGCTGGGGGGGTGGTGGTGAGGCAAGTTCTGGAGATTACGTCTTCAGTATTATTACCGGAATGTCGTCAGTATACAATGCCTTCAGGAATTTCTAGATATCATTTGGAGTGAATTGAATTGGCTGAAGACTGGCATCTGTGATGGTTAGAACCTCTGGAGCAGGTTGAGATGGATAGCCTACTCAGTGCTTCTGGCTCAATTTTGTTTTGAATGCCTCAGCCTTAGCATTTACACTGAGTCACTAGGCTTCCCCAATATTAATATTTGTGGAGACACCGCCTACAGTAGAGTTGTTTCATTGTCCACCACCATTCATGACTTAATGTGTTAGGATCTGGGCTGTTGACATGGAATCACTTAATGCTGTCTATCATTTGCTACTTTGACTGTTTGTCATGTGAGTAACCCTGAGTTGTAGTTTCATCAGCTTGACATCTCATGTTTAGCCATGCCTGACACAGATCCTGGCATGCCAACCTGGACTCTTCATTGAGCCATGGTCGGTCTTGCACATTGAGTGTAACCAGTCAGGGAGTCACCAATAGGTCAGTTGGGGGGCTGCATAGAAATCAGTCAGGTCACCAGTCGATTCCTAGCAGAAATGGTGGTGATGTGTCCCAGATGAGTGAGTTGGAAGGGCCGTGGGCAAGGATGGCTTAGTAGTTTGGGAGGATGAGGTGGGTTTGAGGTGTTGAGAGAAGATACAACATGTAATAGTGAGAGTGGTAGACCAAAATATCTTGGTGGGAAGTTGGCGTAGTGGCAGAGCCAGGGTGAGTGTGAGCTAGCAGAAAGATAATACTTAACCCTTGTAGAATGCAGTAAGTGATTAACCTGTGAGTCCTTCCAGGTCATGGACAACATAATTCCACAGAAAGCTACATCAGATTAGGATGGTAGCATCTTGGTCCATGGTCTCCTCTGGCAGTTCTGAGGAAACAGGATACTCCTCCTCTGCCTCACCTCATTGAACAGTACCTCTGGGTCTTATCCTGTGAAGCAGATTGCCAATGCTGGATGTATAATTAACAAGGTGCGCAGCAGTGAACTGCATGGGAGAAGTCACTAAGATTCATTGAATTCCCTGAAATTAAACCTAGCCAATGTGTGAGAAATCTCAGCTCAATGAGTAAAACATTGCACAGTGCCTTCTGGGCCCACCTGGAACACGAGAAAAGCAGGCAGAGGAACATCAATGTATGGAAGGCCAAAATTCAGAATCCTGATAGCATGGCAAACATGTTCTTGGAACCTTAAAGATAAGTCGAGCTTTCTGACAGCAAAGAAAGGAGAATCCTTCCATTACATTTGCATGTCATTAAAATGTCAGCTTGCCAGAATTAAGTTCCCCTTCCTAATTAAGTTCTGTGCAGGTGAGTATTACATAGCTTCAGATTCACAACAGTGTAATGAGGTGTGGTAGCAGACTGGCTAATCATTTTCCAGGACTTGGAGAGAATAGACCCTGCTTTGCCTACTTTTGGAAAGTGTTCACTTATCTCATACCACAACTGCGATTGGGTATCAGTAGTCTAAGTTGCACAAAACATGGAGATGACTGAGTTTAGGAGGGAGGAGTCCACTGGGATTGGGTCAAAGAGATTGGCCAAGGATGGGAGTCTGACTGGCTAAGGGTGGAAGTCTCTTAGGAAAATGGTGCAAAGGCTGCATCTAAATGTGGTCGCTGCAATTACTGCTGGGAGCAATTTAATCACGGATTTGAATGGAGATGATGATGGTGAAGGGAGGGGAGCGATCATGTGGTTGACTATTGTAATGTGATCTAGTGTAAGGGGTGCAGGCTTGAGTGTCGCAGTGGGGGGGGCAGGGTAATCCTAACATGGGGATGGACATAGACAATGGGGGAAGTTAATGGGTGTCAAGGGGAGAGCACAAGTTTACAGATCTTCTTCTGACAGAGAAGCATGGGATTTCAAATTTTATTAGTTCAGAATACAGCTCCTTACAATCTTCATTGGGGAGTTCACATTAAGCAGATAGCATTCAAGACAAACAGTGTTCTCAGATTTTGGAGGAAGGGTCACCGGACCTGAAACGTTAACTCTGTTTTTTCCTTCACAGATGCTGCCAGACCTGCTAAGCTTATCCAGCAACTTTGTTTTTGTTCTCAGATTTTTGAGCAGGAATCTTTGCTTTTGCAATGAAATTACCTGAACTATAGTTGCCTAAACATTTGCTGACCAGTCCTGGAGTATGTAAGTTGTACGTGGGATCTGTATATGGCAAGAGATAAAAAGAGAAAGACTGAAGCGTTCCACAAACATGCATCACAGTTCTAAATGGATCCGTCTGGGAGGTGTTCCAGTGCCACATCCCTGATCGAAGATTTGGAATTGGTAGCACTACAGCAAGGTGGGGAGAACAACAGACTGACCATTTTCCATAGCGTATGGAATGGATTGATGGGAAGTGACAAAAACAAATACCTGGTTGCCTCTGATGATGACAAAACATAAGAGTGGTCGTTTACACAAAATAAAAAAATGAATTGTTTCCAAGACAGTGTGTCAACAATGTTGCTTCCTAAGGATAATCTCACATTGGAACAAGGTACCAAAGGAAATAATCACAGTCACATCATATGAAATCCTCACAATTCATCTTACTTCCACTTAAATACTTTTATCAAAGGGATGATAATCTCAGCATATAATACTTGGTTACCTAGAGCTATCCTTAAAAATGATGGCACAATACCAGTATTAGTTTTTGGTGCTGACACAACTAAAGCAGGAGCAAATAATTGACAGTCATGTTGGGAGGAGAGTCTTTACAGAAGGGAAGAGTTACGGTTGTGTAGCATAAGCCAAATAAGGGCAAACTCATGAAATAAAAAATCACCAAGAAGGAAACCATTCTCAGCTGGTGTTCTCCCATCAATGGGGAATTCCACAAGACAATACATTTACTCCAAGTCTCAGGGATCTCCGGACATTGTTATCTCAGAAATGTCAGGAGTTGCATTTAAGTTTGAGCAAAAGGGCATCTCCTGTTGTCCAAGGCAGGAAGGAAGGGAGGAAGAGCTGGAAAGAAAATGCTGAACAAGTAAATCCTGGCCATTTGTTCACATCTGTCACCAATGAGACTGGAATGTGTGAATTCCACACTTCAATGGGCTCTGGTCTAGTGAGGCACCATTGAAATTGGCATTGCTTTCTGTTGTACCTCTGATAATAACCTTTTGGTTTAGTTGTTTGTGTCCTCTATGTTTCAGATGACAGAGTGGCTGGGGCGTGTGCAAAATCTTTGGAGGATCGCATTGCCAAGGTGAAACAGAAACTGGCCTTTTGAGAACACTGCTCCCCCGCCATTGTGGGTAAAAACCTGGCTATCAGGTGTGAGGTCTGGCCCATTCCCAGAACCTGTGTCATTTTATCTGAAGGTCAAAGATGGATCATGTCTGTAGCAACATCATGTGCAAAGCTGTGGATAAGACAGTGGGAAGAATATACCCAAAACTGCCCTCATCCTGATGGCCATCTTTGCATATGGCTATATCAAGCTGTGTGTCGACCCCAGATATGCAAACACAAAGCGTCACTAGGTACTGAGTTTCCATCTGTCCCTGGTGTTGCAAAGGATAAGTCTGGCCTCGTTGCTTCAAGTATTTGGACTGTTCCGTATCACCCATTCCTTCTAGAAAAATTTACAAAGAAAAGCACCTTTGAACACAAGCCCATCGGGAAGTGGTCAGCACATAGCGTTTTTGAGACCCTGCAGGAAAAGGAGAGGGTGCACCCTGAGCAGACTGTCAAAATCATTTGGTAGAATGCCTCATTGCCAGAACTTTCCAACAAACATCAAGACATAACTTAGCTGGTAGTGAGAGGCCACTGCCCATCAGATCCTTCATGCATCCCGGTGTCCGTGGGGTAGTGGGGTAGAGACTGTCACATGTGTCCTTCTGGAATGTGCCTTTGCAAAGGAAGTTTGGAGAGAGATGTAGTGGTTTTTGTCGAGATTCGTCCCGGGGTAGCTCCAAGATGCCAGAATCTGTGCTCTCTGGTCCATTGCCCAGGATGCATACTGAGAGAAACATCAACAGTGCCTGGAAGACCATCAACCTGGTGAAAGATGCTCTTTTGTCTGCACGAAACTTGTTGGTCTTCCAGTGTAAGAAGTTGAGCTCAACCGAATATCGCAGACTGGCACATTCCAAGGTCGAGGGCTATGTGCTGAGGGACACACTAAAGCCTGGGGCAGCTGCTGCTAAGGTGCAACGGGGAAAGACCGCTGTCTGGGGCCTTTCTGCCAAAGTACAACAAGTGTTTGATTAGTTGTCAGACCTTCTTGATGCTTCCAAATGAATAACAGTTTCCTGGTTAAGTAGAAAATGCATATTTTTTTGGAACCCTGAGAAGCTCTGAGAAATGTCAAAATTCCAATGTTTTGTTTTGTTTTTTTTTCTACCAAGGCCATGCAGAACTAATTTAGAACATTTGTATGCACTGATCGATGATTTTATAAATAAAGTATATTTTTGAAATAAACTGGCCTTTGAGGAGTGAAGTCCGACGTATGATGCTGGAGTTCATACCTTAAAAGGTTTGGCACCTTAAGAGATGCAACATAATGGATGTGCATTGCCTGGCAGGCTTTTGATTATCTGGAGTTTTATTTATTTCTCTGTTTTGGACTTCTTGTTGGAGCAAGTTTTTCTTTTGGCAGATCTCTTTTTTATGTTAGATAATTACTAGTTCAAAAATAGAGTAGGAAAATATTGAGGAGGGAGTACAGTAGAATCAGTAAGTACAGTAAATTAGGCCTTGTGCCAGATACATATACTATTTGAAGTATTCCAGCAAATGTACCACACCTTTAATTTCTAAATCCTAATTTATTTAATGAATGTGTGTATGAAGAATGTGGGGTTTGCCTTGAGCAATATAATCTAACAAATTTTTGGATAGAGTGCTTTACCATCAATGCAATATTTTTACTTTCTCGTCAAGTATACACTTTAAAAAAAATTCTTTCATGGGATGTGGCATTGTTGGCAGGTTTAACATTATTGCTCATCATTGACTTCCCTTTAGAAGATGATAGTGAGCCACTTTCTTGAAATGTTTCAGTCCATGTCACTTAAGTACACCCATGGTGCTGTTAGAGACAGATTTCAGGGCTTTGAACAAGTGATAGTGAAACAGTAGTGATATATTTCCAAGCCAAGAGGATATATGATTTGGAGTGAACTTGCAGGCCGTTCTATTCCCAGGCATTTCCTACCCTTATTCTTCTAGGTAGTTGAGGTAGAGGAATTTGGAATGTGCTGTTGAAGTACTCTTGGTGAGTTGCTGCGGTACATTTTGTTGAAGCCGCACATTTTTTGATCACTGTTTGCTGGTAGTAGATGGAGCAAACAATGAAGGTGATAGTGATTTTTTAGTGAATTATTGTCACATGTACTGAAGTACAGGGATACAGATGTACAGTGATAAGTGTAAAAAGTTGTCATTCTCTGGCGCCATCTTAGGTGCAAAGATACCTAGATGCAAAATCTTAGGTGTAAAGTCGAAACATAAAGAAATAAAATTAAAAGTTCAACATTACAGTCCTTCTTAAGTCTTAGCCTTGGGTCTGGATCCTGGCCTTTCCACCCTGACACAGACCATTAGCAGCAGGAAGCAGTTGCCTGCTTCAAGTCCCTTCACCATACTGGCCAACCAAATGGGCTGCTTGTCCTGATTGGTGGCAAATTTCTTGGATATTGATGCATCTTGAACAGTATGTAATTATATTATGCATTAAATTGCGTTGAGTGCCTATTCACAATCGAGAAAATGGACTATTTTCCTCCAGCTGATATTTTGCATAAAACATTTAGCCAGCACTTAAAGCATATAATATTTTGAGACTGAATTAGCATTAAATATTTTACTAAAATAGTAAACTGTATATAGGTGATTGTTTTGTTTTCACTTTGATTCTATTTTATACGATATAGCAAGAGGAAAAAAAATTCAAGCTAAAGCTGAAGGACAACTAAAACTCAGCCAGTTACCACCCCAACAGTCTGCTCTTGATCACCAGTAAAATGACGGAAGGTGTCAACAACAGTGGTATCAAGCAGCACCTGATCAGCAATAACCTGCTCAGTGATGCCCAGTTTGGGTTCCACCAGGGCTACTCAGCTCCTAACCTCATTACAGCCTTGGTTCAAACATGGAAAAAAGAGCTGAATTTCAGAGCTGAGGTGAGAATGACAGCCCTTGACACCAAGACAAAGTTTGAATGTATATGACAGCAAGGAGTCCTGGAAAAACCGAAGTCAATGGGAATCACAGGAAAAGTATTCACTGGTTGGAGTTACACCTAGTTCAAAGGAAGATGGTTTTGGTTGTTGGAGATCAGTCATCTCAGTTCCAGAACTCCTGCAGGAGTTCATCAGGTCAATATCCTAGGCCCAACCATTTTCAGCTGCTTCATCCATCAAGAGTGGGATGTTTGTTGATGATTGCATAATATTTAGTAGCCTTAATTCCTCAGTAATAGTAATTCCTCAGATGCTGAAGCAGATTGTGTCTACATGCAGAAAGATCTGAAAATTACTGAGGGCTTGAACTGACAAGTGACAAGTAATATTCAATGCATGCAAGTGCTAGAAAATGACCATCTCCAACAAGAGAAAATTGAACTATTGCCACTTCATGTTCAATGGCATGACAACTGCTGAATACCCACTATCAACATCCTGGGGCTTTCCATTGACCAAAAATTGCACTGGAACAATGATCGAGTGGCCACAAAAGCAGGTTAGAGGCTAGGATTTCTGTGATAATTAACTCACCTCCAGACTTGTCTAACCTTATCCAACATCAAACGACATGAGTTAGAAACGTGATGGAATTCTCTCCACTTGCCTGGTTGAATCCAACTCCAACAACACTCAGGAAGCTCAGTACATTCCAAGACAAAGCAGTTTCCTTCATTAGGATCCCATTCACCATCTTTAATGTTCAATCCCTTCACTACTGATACACAATGATAGCAGGGTGTGCTGTCTAAAACTTCAGAAACTCACCAAGCCTCCTTCAACAGCAGCTTCCAACACATGAGCTCTGTCACCCAGGAGATAAGGGCACCAAATGCATGTGGATATCATCAGCTGCAAGTTCCCCTCCAAGGCACATACCATTCTGACTTGGAACTTTGTCACTTTTCCTTTACTGTCACTGAGTCAAAATCTTGGAACTCCCTTCCTAATAGCACTGCGCATGGCCCTAAACCCCCAAAACTGCAGGAGTTCATGAAAGCAGTTTGCTACCACCTTCTCCAGGGTAATTAGTGATAGACAATTAAAGTTGGCCTAGCCAACAATATCCACATCACATGTACAAATAACTTTTTTTTTGGAAGTTCTGTTGCCTCGATTCAGGCTGGGTTCTGGTGGGGGAGCTGGTAGTAGAAGGATTTGGGCTTTTTGTGCAGAGTACCATGTCATATGCTCAATAATAAATTATGATTTATATCAAGGTGATAAAGACTTGGAAAATCCATCCTGATATGAACATGGAACTCCACCTATTTTCATGTTGGACTATCTTCTGCTTGTGAGTTCTCTGCCCAAAGTCACATCCAACATTCAGTATGACAAGATCCATCATGGGCAAGGCCCTGAATGAGGGTTGAACCCTGTGCTGTGGTCACCAATCAGATCCCCAGAGTTTGTTTAGTTAACCACAGCCACAGCCACCGCCCAAGTCTGAGCTGCTGTGCACTAGTACAAAAATGTCATGGAATCAAGCCATAGATACTGAAAACAGAGGCTCCATTTTCTTTCCAATACATGTCTGACCATGAATCACTTCTGTTGTTACTGCCTGACATTAGTGCACATTTCAATGATTTCAATAGCAGAGAAATTGGGTGGCATGGTGGCTCAGTGGTTAGCACTGCGGCCTCACAGCGCCAGGAACCCGAGTTCAATTCCACCCTCGGCCAACAGTCTGTGTGGAGTCTGCACATTCACCCCGCATCTGTGTGGGTTTCCTCTGGGTACTCTGGTTTCCTCCACAGTCCAAAGATGTGCAGGTTAGGTGGATTAGCCATGCTAAATTGTCCTGAATGTTCAGGGATGTGTAGATTAGGTGGGTTATAGGGGGATGGGTCTGGGTTGGATGCTTTGAGGGTCAGTGTGGACTTGTTGGGCTGTAGGGCCTGTTACCACCCTGTAGGGATTCTATGATGATTCTATGAGGTTATGATGAACATATCAAGAACACTAGTTAGAATATTGTATCCAGTTCTGGGCACCACACTATAGAAAGGATCTGAGAAAGAGTGTAGAGGAGAGCTGTGAGAATGGTTCCAGGGATAAGACCCTTCAATTGTGAGGTAAGATTAGAGAAGATGGGACAGTTTTCTTTTGAGAGGCAAAGGATAAAACGAGATTTGAAAGAATGGGGTTAGGAAACATATCAGCCATCATTAAATGGTGGAATAGACTCGATGGGCCAAATGGCCAAATTCTGCTCCTATATCTTAAGATCTTTAGATCTTTTCATCTTACGTTTTCAAAATCAGAGTAGATAGAGAGAAACTGTTCTCTCTCATAAATGGATTGAGAACCAGAAGGCACAGGTTAAAAATGTTTTACTTAAAGGCAGAAATGAGAGATTAGAAAAGATTTTTCAGACAGTGAGTGGTTAGGGTCTAGAATGTACTGTCTCAAAGCATGGAGGAGGCAGGAGGCAGGTTCATTTGAGGCATCCAAGCAGGCATTAAATGACTGTTTAAATAGAAACAATGTGCAGAATTATGGGGAAGAGGAAGGAGATTGGCACTAAGTTGAAGTGCTGAGAAAGCTGGGCTAAATGGTCTCCCGGGCACCATAACAATACTGAGATTTACAAACTGAAACCCAACTTGTGTGATCACATCATGAACATACCTTCTTGTGGCCACCAGGCCTGCAGTGTGATTGAACTCAGAGCTTCTGCTTCAGAAGCAGGAATGTTTCCTACCGAATTTAAGAGAAGTAACTTGAGAAAAGCTCAGTCAGAATCCTTGGTCTTTGTCAGTGCAATTGATCTCAACAGAATGACTGTAAAGGCACTGGGATTGATCTCAGCATCAAATTCAGCCAGGATTCCTGTCTCTCATTGCACTCTGATAACTGCAGTAGCTAGTGTAAATGTGGGTAAGTGAGGAGAACCTTGGCTGCGATGCTTTTATGGGTGAATAGTCTGTTGGCATTCACTGCGTAAGTTCACATATAAAGAGTGGTTACTTGGGTGTGATTGGTAACAAGGTATATGCCTTCAATAGAAAAGGAGATGGAGAAAAATAAATGCGTCAAAACACTAAGATGGCATGAAGTTTTCACTTTATTTAGAATTATCTACAGAAAAATATAGCTCCTGGTTTGTGTCAATTGGAAAACGTACTGCAGCCTGCAGTGTCTACTTTTTAAGTCTTTTACTCCTTTAATGCTGCTGTGGTTTTGAATAGCTTGACAATTACATTGAAAATCTTTTCTCGGATTTGGCTTAAGCACTTGATTTCTAACCATTTATTTGATGTTTGATTTTTACTTAGTGGCATTTAGGATTAAAGTCTTTTATTGAGATTCCAATTGCCTTTGCTCTTGCACTTCATAGTAACTTTAACATTTGGAAAATTGGCACCATAGCAATAAAAGCAGACCCACAGAAAATTTCTCATTTATTCTTGAGACAAAATAAACATAATGTTGCTTAATATTGTTACGCAATTTTATTATAAAACATACAATTTAATCAGTATCACTTCAACCTGATTTTTATATATATATATATACACACACTCATATATATACAATATAACATGTATTTGGTTAAGCAATTAATTATGTCATGTAAACATTTAAAATATTTTGCAAATTGATGAAGACAATAGCTCTCTTTAATGGAGATGCTTGTCTCAGTGCTGGCTTTTGGTATTTGGGTGGTCTTTATATATTAGTGTCTCAATATACTCTTTGCTCCTTGTATATCCATGAGCTGAATGATAGCATAAAGTCATTCTAGATTCATTCAGCTTGTGTCAGTTGACCACAATCCACACTGAATGTCATTTATCTGCTTCTTACAGCACCTGTAACTCAATATGATAATTCAATGTCACCCAGAGCCAATGAAGCCTCTTCTCTCCATAAAAGAATCAACGTTCCAGTGTCATAAATAATCCATTCTGCTGCTTGTGATTTGCAGTTTCAATGAGTTATACAATGACCCATTAAGTCTTGCCTGGGACTGAGCAAATGTTTTTTGTTCTAATTTGGCAGAACCAGATGTGATATGGAGAACAGGTACCCCTGGGAGTTGTCAACTGACATGGCAGTGAAGTGGGCCTCAAAAAGGGGAAGATAACTCATCCATGGAGAATTCATTGACCCTCATCTCTTTGTTTTGGTCCTTTAGAGTCTGCCAATTATATAGGACAATTCTGCTTCTCCACAGCCTACAGACAGCCGCACTGCTGAAATATATGTCAAGGATTTTCTCCTGAGGAGTATTTTGAGAAAGTACTTCAGGGTACTTTGCTCAGTTTCTGATGAGGCATGTTCTATGATGTTATGCGGATTCTTAAAGCATTGTAAAATTCCTGTCATATTAGGACTGACAAGTAAAGCAGGCAGAATAAGTATGCTGTGACAGAATAATTCATTGTATTGGTATATCCTTTAGCAGTGGTAGCCCTAATGAATAACATAATTATTAAGCAGATCCTGAAGCATAGTAGTCGCCAATACATAAAACATTTTCAATTTTGAAATAAAACAGTTCAACTTGAAAAGTGACAAATAGATATGCCTTAAAACTATTTTCCCCAATTGTTCCCCTCCTGTTAGTAACACGACTGGATGCACTGCAACAGATATTGCCAAACTGATACCAAAACCAGGTGGCTTTTCTTCAAGTGTGGTCAATGACTATTTAAAGGGTACAAACCTATGAGCTGATTCCCATTCTTACCTAATGTCTACATGTGGTGTTTCCAGCAGAGGCTGCTGGATACCAGTTAAAACTAAGTATCATGGCTGAATTTTGCCTCCTAGGATATTAAGATGAAATATATTGATTGTAGCACTCCTACTATATCCCAGCTGAAAGTAGCTAATATCACAAGGAGGAATTCTGGGACCAGTATCCACTCAGCAACATGTGTAATATTTACTTTAACAGCACCTAAGTAATGTTTGCATTACTTGTCTTTACAAATCTTTACAATCTTTACAAAATCCATGGGATAAATGCTAACTTTTACTACTCGCAGTCAATAAAGGATCAGCTAGCTTCTATACTCCGCACAATTTATCTTTCTGCTCACTCCAGTGAGATGTAGTAATCCCACCGTATAAATTTAACACATTTTAAATTAACGTTTCAAAATGCTTTACCTGTTCTTCCTTTCTGTGCTGTTTTCTCTTTCCCTGAATTTAATCTCTCTTTCCCTCTTTATTTCTCTCTCTGTATCTGATCTAACTTGAATTCACCCTTTCTATTATTTTCCTTTCTCCTTTCGATCTTTAAATCACGTATCTATGGGGATTGGCTGTTTGTTCCATTGTTTACAATGGTTTGACATGGCCCATTGTCTCTTCTGGCTGTTCTCACCTTGATTTACCAGCAGCATACCTGGCAAAAGCTGAAGGAGGTAGGAAGAGGCCCAGCTGCTGCCCAATGTGAGCCATTTAGCCCCAGCAAGAGGTCTGTTTATGTGACATAATGAGAAATGTGTTGACATTAGGTGAAATTAGCATTAGTTTGACTGTGATCACTTCCATCCAGTAAGATGCACTGTTCAAGATGGAAGGCTGCTTGAGTGTGATTCCTAACTGTTAAGGTTTACTTAATATTTCAGCAGTAATATTTCTTGAAGATACCATTACCTGGCATTTCCCAGGTTGCGTTGATTTCTCCAAACATAAGCACATTTCAAAAGATCAGGGGATTTCACTTGCAAATTATATTCAAAACAACCTGGGTTTTCACAATAATTTGCGCAGATTTTGAAAACAATGTGCAGGAAATAGATTGCACCCGGAAACTGACAATGCTCCAAAATGAAATAACCATCCTAATTAATTTCAGCTCATTTGCGCTAGTTTCTGGGTCTGTGAACAGGTTCCTGAAAAGATTCTTTTGTCTCACAGAAGCATGGCAGAGGCAGGAAACTGAATTTTCCCAATGAAAGACCGTACTTTTTGGCAGTCATGTCTACCATCTGAATGGGCACAAAATAAATAAAACAGCAACTTCAGTGGACTGAGTCTTGCCAGAAATCGATTATTGCCATCTTTGTTGAAGTTCATGAAGCGTTTCTCTCTGTGAGGCCCTCTCGATTCCCTCACTAACAAGGTATAATGCCTTTTTGGTGACCCTCTCATTTGCTACTTGTTTGAATCCCCTACTCCCCTGAGGTGGAGGAATTCTTGCTGCTGTTTAAATATCCCGGAATTCCTGGCATTGGCTCCATTTTTAAAGCCCACCTGTTCACCTAGTCAAATGCCATGTACAGTTTGTGACATTTGTCCTAAATATGGCAGACAAGCGAAAATTGACATGTTGCTTCGTAGACAGCAACCTGGTGGTCCTTTTGTTTTTATTCATTGCTTAGGTCAGTATTCATTGCCTAGAGGACAGTTAAGAGTCAACCACATTGCTGTGGATCTGGAGTCCCATGTAGGCCAGACCAGGTAAGGATGGCATTAGTGAACCAGATGGGTTTTTCCTGACCTTGGATTTATGGTTATTATTAGAATCTTAATTCCAGATTTTCACTGAATTCAAATTCCTCCATTTGGTGTGGTGGGATTTGAACCCAGGTCCCCAGAACATTACCCAGGCCTCTAGATTAACAGTCAAGAAATAATGCTGCTAGGCTATCGCCTCCACTGCTGGATGGGGTGATGCAGAGGTGGGCTTACCTTTCCCCCATGCTGCAGGATGACCAATGTCCTTCTCTGGTCTGCTAGGGTAAGTGCCAACATCTTCTACCTGTCACCTCACTCTCACTCTATCTCTGCTACTGCACACATCTCTCAGCAAGTGTCATGCTCTACCACTCTCACTATTGCATCCTACATCTTCCGTCACTTGGTCTGAATTCCCTTGCAGACTCCTAGCTCGGCATGGCCTTGTGCTTCCCATATGCACACTCAGGACACCTCAACACCTTTTCCCCAGCTGTACCAGCCAATTTCATCTCACTCCATCCCTTCCTTTGGCTCATTCCAGGAGAAGATGACCCACAGTAGGACAGAAAGAGCCAAGAATCACAATGGGCTGGCCTGTATTAGGCTCCTCACCCCTCATGAGGAGGGGACATTAATTGCGATTTTCACAAGTGGCAGGAAGATCGTTCCCAAGCCCGGGACTGACATCAGATGAGGCCCTAGACTGAGCATACAGGAACTGTGTTATGGTAGCCCCAGCTGGTCCTTGGCTGAGGACTACTCCCCTTCAGCTTTGAGACATGGCCATTTTGTCGATGCGCATGCAGCGTGTTTACCGTGTAGGCCGCTGACACATGCGGCCGGTGGAATACTGAGATAGGATAGTTCTATGCAGCAAACCGTCCATCCACTTGACTGATGATGCTGACAACGATGACAAACTGCCTGATTTTGTCAGCACTATGCAGCATAAGACAGACACAATGCGACCCTTTAAGCTCTAGCTGAGGGGCCAAAAACCGTGAAGGCAAGGTAAAGCAAAGCAGGGATGCATTAAGGTAGGCACTAAGTTAATGTCTGGTAAGAGAGTGAGTGAGTGACCAGCCCTGAGATATTTCTTGGCTCAGTCTATGAGCTGGATGCTTGTTACTGTGCGTAACATGCCCTGCAGCGCTGCAATGAAAGATGCTGGTACAATCCAAAGTGCAGTAGCATACCGTAACTGAATTGGAGGTGGAATCATAGAATCCCCATACAGTGTGGAAACAGGCCATTCGGCCCAACAAGTCCATACCACCTCACGCCCCTTACCTGTAACATTATATTTCCCATCGCAAAACCACCTAACCTACACATTCCTGGACACTACGGGCAATTTAGTATGGCCAATCTGCCCAAATTGCACATCTTTGGATTGTGGGAAGAAACTGGAGCACCTGGTGGAAACCCACACAGACACAGGGAGAATATGCAAACTCTGCACAGATAGTTGACCAAGGCTGGAATTGAATTCAGGTCCCTGGCGCTGTGAGGCACCAGTGGTAACCACTGAGCCACTGTGCCACTGTGATGGGCCATGCTGATGTAGTGAGGCTGGTATATGTCAGTGCCAATGTCTGTGGACCTGTCGTGTGTGTGGCTGCTGCCCATGGACCATGCCGTAAGGTGTTGGTACCTGTTGTTTAGATGAAGGCCTGGAGTGGTCAGCTGGAGTTGCCAGGCACCTGCTGCACTTTCATGTCTGGAATTGTTAGCAATTAATTTCTCTCTAGACTGAGACCTTGCATATTAATGACTTGAGATTAGCTAGTAACAAGGGTGACAATGACCAATAATCGCCATTAAGATAACTCTCACCACTCACTATTGGAAACCTGAACTTCACCTCTGGGTTTTGGTTGGAAAATGGGACTTTTTTGGTCTTGACATTGAGAAGGGCCTCACTTGACATCTGTTTTTACCTAAATTTCTCACCATAGCCATATTTGTTCAAAGCCTGGGAAGATGCTGTTCAGGAAATTTGAAGTAAAATGAAATATATTGGAACCACGTAGCAAGTAGTTCAAAAGAAAGGAAACTAGGAAACATAGGTCAACAATACAAACAGTGACTTCTCTATTGATCAAACTGTGTTCGACTGAAAGTTCACACAAGGTATCTAAGTACATGTGGGTGAAAGCTGAAGTTTTAGATTGTGTAAAACAAGTTTCAGGCTAGAACGTTTAGGGGATGCTGTTCCTAAAATCTTTCATTGAACTTCATTGGAGCAACATTGGTGGGAAAGATGGACAAGGTGTTTCAAGTGATGAGCCTAGGGGAGGTCTATGTGACATCAGATAAAATGAAGATGTTCAATTAGATACTTGACATTTGATCTCTCAGTCTGTGTTTGGTCTTCATACCGCAGGGTACATGGCTCTGTGAGTGGGGCAGTCAGTACACTAGATCATAGGAAGTACACATAAATTACTATCTTGAGGGAATGCTTAGTGTCTTTGGTAATGATGAGACAAGAAGGAAGTAACAAGGTCTGACACCTGCATGCTGCATGAGGACTTACGTGGAGGAAGTTTGGAGGTTTGTGTCAGATAGATACAAGCATAAAAATACCTACAGCTATCAGAAATCTGACATTAACTTACCGAACAAAGGAAGAAAGCAAAGTGAAACGACTAAGAAAAGATTATCTTTTGACAAGAAGTATAACATTCTCATTTAGTAAACTAATCCATAATATGTTAAAGATCTTATAATTCAGGCCCTTCCTCTCAACAATTTTTTACTTAAAATGTCTAAATCAAATTTACAGTGGAACTTCATGATGTCAACTTATCACAATGTAATTTTACCATTGTACCAATGCACTGCATTGTTCTGTTTTGTCAAGCACATTTCAGCATAATGTTCTAAACATGTAGCAATATCTTGCATTTTCTTTTTTTTTAAATGACTACATTTTGGAGATAGCAGGCAACAATATAGTAACATTCAACAAAGCATCTCTCTATGCCTCCTACGAGCAGGTGGTCTGCTGCATTTTCTCGTAAAATCTTAAATCTTTCTTCTTTACTATTTAATGTGTTTAATGGGCTTCTTCACATTTTCATCACCTCTACTTCAGTAAGATGAAGGATTTTTGAGCAATCCATTGGGAGGCAGATGTGCCTAAGACAAATCAGACTGAGTTTCTTTGCGGGCTACTAAAGCAATGCAGGTGTTGAGCAAGGTGTTCTCTCAAAATTCCATCATTCTCTGATGTCTAGCTCTTTTGTGTTTGTCAACTGGTGGCTTTCACACACAATCTGAAGAAAAACAAAAATTCTAAGCTTTGTTGTCTGCCTTGCACTTCAGAAGGTAAATCCGCCAGCCAATTATTAACTCATCAGTATTAACAAGGCCACAAAAAAATGGAACGGAGTCAGCTGCACTTTAACTCTTTGAAAACCAAATTTCTTTGAAGATTTCACAATAACATTTATACTGGGTTACAATTTCTCACAGATCATTTGCAAAGTAGACAACTGTCTATGAATCTGGAATTTTCAACTTTATAAATGAGTAAAATCGGTACAAATTCCAACATTTGATCTTTCATTACGTATACTGAGTACACATCACAATATTAATTATGTTACCTACTTTACCAAGGGTTACTTTTAGTGCTCAATGGGTTAATGGTGAAGACATGGCAAAATAAAGGTGTTACTTTGTGAGTGAATACATTTGAATGCTTCTTTTTCCTATAATTAACAACAAAATAATAGGACAAAGTAGTGTTACTTAAGTGTGGTGATTACACTTCTAGCAAAAGGGTTGGAGGATTAACGCATTATTGATGAACAAAGATAGTTTAGAGTGGGACATTTTGCAAAGTGTTGTTGTGGTTACCTCTGCGTTATTTTGAGTGTTCAGGACTGCAATTAGCGCCAGGAAAGTCAACCTAAGTAAATAGCATTAAAGGCTTAGTTCTGCCTATTAAGATTATAGAGTCTACCATTTTAGTTTTTTGTTTTGCTATCATATTGAGGATACAATAATTTCGTTGACAGAGGCCCAGTTAATAACAATGGTGGTCTGCAACAGGAATGGAATGCACAGGTCTCTATTCAGTGTGTTCGAAAGTGCTTGATTGGACTCATTGTAGAAGCAGGAATGTGTGCAGCAATGTCAGGAAGGTTTACTAAATCACAGATTACAGTAGTGGAGTCAATGTTCTTGAAGTTAGTCTGGACAGATGGCTTAATATGAGTGTCGGGTGATATATGTGTGGACATAGTGTTAAGAGCTTAGATGGGGTGGAATTTTTTATGTGTGTTCAGGAAAGCTTCCTCAAGCAGTTTATAGAGGGTCCTACCCAGGAAGAGGCAAAACTCGACCGAATGTTGGGAAATAGGGCAGGACAGGTGGCTGTGGTACACTGGGGGAGCACTTTGTGACCGTGGTTCTATTAATTTTAAAATAGTTATGGAGAGGGACAAAACTGGTCCACAGGTTCAAGTTCTAAATTGGCACGAGGGGAATTTTGATGGAATCAGAACAGGAGCTTGCAGGAATTGATTGGAATAGTTTGTTAGCAGGCAAAGGGACCTCTGGCGAGTGGGAGGCCTTTAAAAGTGTGATGGCTAGACTTCAAGATCTTTGTTCCTGTGAAAGTGAAGGGCCAGGTTGGTAGGACGAGGGAAACTTAGATAACAATAGATATCGAGGCTTTGAGCAGAAAAAAGGAGGCATGGCTCAGGAACAGGGAGCTAGGATCAAGAGAATCCCTGGAGGTATACAAGGGGTACAGGAGCTTACTGAAGAAGGAAATAAGGAGGGTGGAAAGGGGGCACGAGATAGCTTTGGCTAAGAGATTTTTTGAGTATATTAAAGAGAAAAGAATAAATGGAGAGAGAATAGGATCCCTCAAGGACAAAAGTGGACATGTATGTATGGAACCACAGGAAATGGGTGAGGTCATCAACGAATATTTCTCCACTGCATTCATTGTGGAGAAAGACATGAAGACTTGGGAACTTGGAGAAGTTAGTGGTGATATCTTGCGGACAGTCCATATCATTGTAGAGGAGGTGTTGGATGTATTAGGATGTATGCCCTGACCAGATATATCCAAGAACCCTGCAAGATGCTAGAGAAGAAATTGTGGGGTCCCCTGCTGATATGGTTGTGTCATTGTTAGTCATGGATGAGATCCTGGAAGAATGGAGAGTAGCGAATGTTGCCCTTACTCAAGAAGGGCTGCAAAGAAAAACCTGGGAACTACAGTCCAGTGAGCCTACATCTAACATCTGTGGTAGGTAAGTTACTTGAGGAGATTCTGAGGGATGAGATATACATGCATTTGGAAAGACAAGGTTTGATTAGGAGGAGTCAGTATGGCTCTGTGTGTGGGAGATCATGCCTCACAAATTTGTTGGAGTTCTTTGATGAAGTGACCAGGAAGGTTGACGAGGGCAAGATGTAGTCTATATGGATTTCAGTAAGGCCTTTGATAAGGTTCCACATGGTAGGCTGCTCTGGAAGGTTAGATCACATGGAATCCAGGTAGAGTTGGCAAATTGGATACACAATTGGCTTGATGATAGGAAACAGAGAGTAATAGTGTAATGATGCTGTTGGTCTGGAGGCCTATGAGTAGAGGTGTGCCTCAGTGGTCGGTGCTGGGTCCATTGCTGTTTGTTATCTATATTGATGATTTGGATGAGAATGTACAAGGCATGATTAGTAAGTTTGCGGATGACACTAAAATACGTGGTATCGTGGGTGGTGAGGAAGGTTATCAGAAATTGCAGCAGGATCTTGATCAGCTGGGGAAGTGGGCCGAGAAATGGCAAATGGAATTTATTATAGATAAGTGTGAGGCATTGTATTTTGGAAAGTTAGGTCAAGGTAGGACTTTCATGGCGAATGGTAGGGCCTTAAGGAGTGTAGTGGAACAAGGGATTCTTGGAGTTCAGGTGCGCGGTTCTCTGAAAATGGAGTCACAGATAGACAGGGCAGTGAAGAAGACTTTTGGCACACTGGCCTTCATTAGTCAGGGCACTGAGTATAGGAGTTGGGAAGTTATGTTGCAGTTGTACATGACATTGGTGAGGCTGCATTTGAAGTATTATGTTTGGTTTTGGCCACCTTGCTATAGGAAGGATGCTATTAAACTGGAAAGAGTGCAAAGAAATTTAAAAGAATGTTGCCAAAACTCAAGGGACTGAGTTATAGGGAGAGGTTAGACAAGCTAGGGCTTCTTTCTGTAGAGCGTAGGAGACTGAGGAGGGATCTTATAGAAGTGTATAATCTCATGAGAGGCATTGTTAGGGTGAATGCATTCAGTCATTTTCCCAGGGTTGGGGAATCAAGGACTAGATGGCATCAGTTTAAGGTTGGAGGGGAAAGAATACATGGGAACCTGAGGGGCAACTTATTTACACAGAGGATGGTACACATATGGAATAAGCTGCCAGTGTAAACGGTAAAGGTGAGTACATTAACAACACTTAAAACGCAATTTGGATGAATACATGGGTAGGAAACGTTTGGAAGGATATAGGCCAAGTGCAAGGAAATGGGGTTAGCGTGGATGGATATTGTGGTCGGCATGGACAAGTTAGGGCCGAAGAGCATGTCTCTGTGCTCTTTATGACTTTATAATGGGATTTATTTTCATCTAGGTGCTGAGCATGTAACTAGCCTAGCAGCTTGTCCATCTCCTCAAAACTCATCAGATTTATCTTTTGACCGTCTTTAATGGAAATGAAAATCAGCCAGAGGTGTAGAAATGATCAACAACAATAGGCATATGCTGGAACAGCAAGTTGATAATATTTCCCTATAGGTTAGTGTATTCAATGCTAATTGGGGTGGATTGAAGTGATTCATGTCAATTAGTGTAGGCTAGTTAATTGGTTAGCATAGTCTTAGAAAGGGCATTCGAGATTTGGTCAGATGTATGGGTCTAGTGTCAGGTGGATCATATGTTCAGTTCAGAATGGGTTACAGTGGCTTTGTGTAAGCAGAATGGTCTATTGTGATATAAGTGCAGTGGATTAGTCTGATATAGAGTCATACATTCATACAGCACAGAAACAGACACTTCAGTCCAACCAAGATATCCAAATTTAATCTAGTCCCATTTGCCGGCATTTGGCCCATTTCCTTCTAAACCTTTCCTATTCATATATCTGTCCAGATGCCTTTTAAGTGTGGTAATTATACCAGCCTCCATCACTTCACCTGACAGTTCATTCCATACATGCGCCATAGTCTGCATGAGAATGTTGTCCCTTAGGCGCCTTTTAAAGTTTTCCCCTTTCACCTTAAACCTCTGCCCTCTAGATTTGGACTCCCCTACCCTGGGAAAAAGACCTTGACTATTCACCTTAACCATACACCTCATGTTTTTACAAACCTCAATAAGGTCACCCTTTAGCCTCTGATGCTGCAGGGAAAATAGCCCCAGCCTATTCAGCCTCTCCCTATAGTTCAAATCCTTCAACCCAGGCAATACCATTGTAAAACTTTTCTGCACCTTTTTCAAGTTTAATAACATCTTTCCTGCAGCAGGGAGAGCGGAATTGAAAGCAGAATTCCAAAAGTGGCCCAACCAATGTCCTGCACAATGACAACATGTCATCTCAACTCCAATACTCTTTGTAATAATCAATGAAGGCAATAATACCAAATGTTGTCTTCACTATCCTGTCTACCAGTGACTCGACCTTCAAGGAACTATGAACCTGCACCCCAAGGTCTCTTTGTTCAGCAACACTTCTCCGAACCCTAACATTAAGTGTATAAGTCCTGCCTTGATTTGCTTTTCAAAAATGCAGCACCTCACATTTACCTAAATTAAACTCTGCCACTTTTGGCCCAATGGCTCATCAGCCCATCTGACCACAGTCTGAGATAACCTTGTTCAGTGTCCACAACACCACCATTATTAGTGTGTTCTGTAAACTTATTAACCATTCCTCCTATATTCACACCCAAATCATTTATATATAAGACAAAAAGCAGTGGACCCAGCACTGATCCTTGTGGCACACCGCTGCTCACAGGCTTCCAGTCCATGAAACAACCTTCTACCACCACCCTCCGTCTCCTACCTTTGAGCCATTTTTGTGTCCCAATGGCTATCACTCCCTGGATTCCATGAAATATAACCTTGCTAGCCAGTCTGTTGCAATGTGTTAGTGTGAAAGTATTAGAGCTGAATAATGTATGTGTTCAGGGCTTGTTACTATATTGCCATCAGATTAGTTACTTTGACATAGTCAGATGGGATGGTGTGCTTTTCTTCCATGGGTTATGTGCATCTCTGGCTAGGCCAGCATTTCTTACGCATCCCTAATTGCCATGAGAAGGTTTTAGTGATTTTAGAATCCCTGCAATGTGGAACCAGTCCCTTCGGCCCAACAAGTCCACACTGACCCACAGTGCATCCCACCCAGACCCATCCCTATAACGCACGTGACCTACATATCCCTGAACACTATGGGTAATTTAGCATGGCCAATCCACCCATCCTACGCATCTTTGGACTGTGGGAGGAAACCAGACCACCTGGAAGAAACCCAAGCAGACACAGGGAGAATGTGCAAACTCCACACAGACAGTCGCCCAAGGGTGGAATTGAACCTGGGTCCCTGGTGCTGTGAGGCAGCAGTGCTAACCCCTGAGCCACTGTGCCGGTATCTGCTGCCTTGAATATCTGCAGCCCTGGAGAGTGGTGACACCCACAGAGCTGTTAGGGAAGGAGTTCCAGAATGTTGATCCAGTGACATCTAAGAAACAATGATTTAGTTCCAAGTCAGGATGATGTGTTGTTTGGAGGGGATCGTGGAGATGGTGATATTCTCATGCATCTGCTGCTCTTCCTACTAGATGGCAGAGGTCATGGTTTTGAAAGGTGCTGTCATATGTAATGTAGAATTATGGTACACTGGTTTGGACACTGAAATCTGAAGATAATGAATGAATCAATTCTGATGATACATGGCTATGGGAGGAAAGTAGCTTGCTGGGATTACTTTACTGTATTGATAAGCTGGCACAGCACACTGACCGGAATGATCCCATTCTAAGTTGTAAATTGTGGTTGTTCATTCAGAAAGGCAATATAAAAAAAAATCACAGTTGAATAGAAAGGTCTCCATCCTGTATGTATTATCTTCAATTTCTATTGAAGTTCAAGCGTAGAGAATTACGTGGGATTATGGATTAGTGCACAAAGCTTTCAACTCATGGACCTGTATTCAAATTCAGTGCAGGATGGCTGGCATTGGGAGTGGAAATATTAAATTGGAGATGTAGGATGTGCACTTTGAGACTGAGATTAAGGTACAGTGCAGAATACAGGAAGCTTTGCCCTGCCTGCAACCCACACTCTGCTTGATGTGGGAGCATTTGATGCTCACAAGTGAAGTCTGATTTCACAATTGTTAATTCTGGCATAGAACTTTACCCTCTAAGTTTGCAATCCCAATGATTTCCAGTTAATTTTCTGATACATAGATTGAGGATATCGTGCTCTATGTTGCGAGCATTCATTTACAAAACCGGACATTATGGGCCCAATTTCAACTCGCTCACCCTCATAGAACCAAAATCTGCCCCAATGTGTCCAAAGTCAGAAGAATATAAACAAAGCAATCATTTTCAATACTACCATATGCATGAATTAAACAATGTTAAGTTAACAACGTTGTTTTTGTTAAAATATTTTGTTCTTTTTCCTTACCGTTTGGAGGCAGCAAGAGTCAGGCAGAGGGCG
Organism: Ginglymostoma cirratum; assembly: GCA_024137785.1. Classification (NCBI taxonomy): domain Eukaryota; kingdom Metazoa; phylum Chordata; class Chondrichthyes; order Orectolobiformes; family Ginglymostomatidae; genus Ginglymostoma; species Ginglymostoma cirratum. The sequence continues at coordinate 66,931,333 of JAHRHZ010000248.1, forward strand.
TTGTGGTTGTGTTGAAGTGTTTAAAGTGTTAAAAGTCTTAATCCTCTACTTAACCTGTCTCCAACACACCCACTTCTGGTTTTAAACAGAGGTGGGATCAGCCTACTCTAGGCTGAGAGTCTCATTTCAATACAATATTGTAATTGAACGAAAGCTATCCTGGTTTCTTTGGCAAACCCATTAGCTAAGCTGAGGCAAGAATTTGCAAAATCATAAAGTAAGTGCCTTTCCAGCTACCCGTTGCATCCAGAGAGCTTGCCTGGCCCAATCGTGTGATCATGTACCTTTTCCTAAACTTTCTGACCCCTCTTACAGGGTGGTCTGGTTTTCCCTGCTGCCTCTGATCACACAATACTGAACAGCATCCACCCAGAAATAGACTACCACTCACTTTCCCCTGACCTCAACCTGATCTCCATCACTCTGAGATTCTTTCTCAGCTCCAAAAGTCTGACCTCCCCTTGAGTTCTCCAACCTCGCCAACCATTCACCCAGAGCACCAAAATCCCATCATGTAACCCCTGCATCCATCCATCCCAGGCTGCAGTACTGGAATCCACACCTTGGTTTGTGTGGGGTGAGAGTCCCCTGGGATTGACCACCATTGTTCCATCACAGCCTGGTGGGTTCTGCATCCTACCGGCTGTAGCCTTCTCTGAACAGCTTCCTGGTTGAGTGTGAGGAAAGCTTGACAATTGACTGACTTCTGAGCAAGGACCTGACATTAATATCACACAAATAACTCCACAGTGTATGGGCTTCCTCAACTTCTGGGTACCTCACACATTACAGGTCCTCTCTGTCCCAGAAAATAGAGAAAGTGAAAGCTCTTCTCTTCTGATGCGAGTTTTCAACCGCTTTCAGCAAGATTGAATCAAATAATCAATACTTTGTAAATAATTACAATTGTGTTCACCCCGCAAGCAAAATCCAAATGACATTTCTCAGTGACTTTTTTGTATGTAAAATCACCTTCATAAAGCAGTGCAGTATTCAAAATACGAAGTAAATAACTAAGTTTTTCCTTTAATTTGGTGTTTAGAATTCATTTGAACTCGCCGTGATTTGTATACGGACTTGAGTTGAAATGTAAAGTTAACTCTTTCACCGGCGCAATCCATACCTGAACAAATTGGTCCCTAGCAAGTTTCCGCTTGGTCTGTGGATCTCAGATATTTTTAGTTGAAGGACCCTTTTTAAATATATTAGGGATCATGCATTTCTTCATAATATTATGTAATATTCATACTATGAACGTGGTATATATGAGGAAGTTTTTAAATAATACCTTAAAGTAAAAAAGTATGTAATAATCATTGCAAGTGAGATGGGTGTTCATATCCCCCGAATTTTTTTTAATTCACACACTAAATCAAGCCTGTTCTGTTGAATACAAATGCTCTTCTGTCCTGTGAAGGGTAATTTCAGTGCTAAAGGTTCCAGTTTACTAGAAGAATAGTGTTCAGCCCACTTCCTGTGCAAAACCAAGCAGAGAGACATTTTGGTGAGTGTTACATTCTGTGCCCTAAACACAGAGCAGGCAGTTTGTGCATTCAGTCAGTATCTAATGCTGACGACAGGCTTCCCATTTTGAGCCTTGCTGCTGTAGTCAATGTCTTGGCTCAAACAGGTACAGCTGACCTAGTGTCTGGCAAGAGAATCTCTGCTCCCCCCAGGTTTGTTGCTTGCTATTTTCTATTGCCTCTACTAGGAGTTTGTGGAAGAGCTGAATGTTTGCAGGAGTTGATAGCAGTTGTCAAAGTCTGCAGGGAATGGGGCTAACACAAGGGCTGCAGCACTTGCTCCAACAGAGGGCTAGTGCAGCAGTAGGGGTGATGAGCAGCGAAGTAAAACAATACTGCCAGACAATAGACTGCATATCGGCTTGCGGCAGGACCTGGTCCGGATCTGGGCTCTGTTTCAGTCAACACCACAGTCTGGCATGGAAGGAGGCCACCTACCATCTTCATATGAGAGAATGGCAGGTTTGTGCTCTATTAATCCAGTAGGCAGCACCTCAGCAATCTAAATAATCTGTTGGAGGACCAATTGCGGCATAGCTATGAAAGCCTGCATCCCTGAGCATTAGCATCTCAATTATCTCTGTGGCCTCACGTAGATTAGATTGGTGCCGACAGCATGGGGTTTGATCCTTGTTTCAGCAGGTTTGGATTCAAAACCTGCCTCTTTTCTCCATCACTAGTGGAGATTGCGGTTCTGTGTGTCAGGCCGTTCTTCAGAAAGGAGAAATCATGAAGAAGGAAAGTGCTGAGATGACCTGTTGTAAGGAGGCAGGATTGTTTGCTAGAAAGAAGGTGTTCATGCTTGGACACAATGGCAGCAGAAGCTGTGTTTACAGTGGCTAGATTGCTTGTCTCCAAAGTTCCAGGAAGGGAGAACGTTTCATTGTAAACAGTTATGCTTAACGTTGCCCATTTAGTTCCTAGATTTGAAAGAATTGGTGTCTCAAGTGTGGCTCATCAACATTTCTACCTGGATACCTTTCTCATATTTTGCACATTGCCATTGGAATTAGGTTTGAAAAGTGAATGGTTTCCAAGATATCTCTAAAAAAAAAATCACAGATATAGACAATCTGCTAGGATTCTGGAGAGAAGGAGAAGCTGTCAGTCAAACATCTCAATGGTTAGCTATACAGGAATGTGGTTGGGAACTTAAACATGGATTGAAAAATCCAAGTTTGTAAGGATTTGGAAAAAGGCTGGAGATTTGCCTAGCTCGTGCTAGAGGGAGAATTGTAAGGAAATGCTTTCACCATGAAAGGTAGTTCTGGGGTTAAAAAAAAAGTTTTCAGACTGGCAGAGAAGAAGAATGGAAGGAAATCCTTGAGAGTTGAGAATGATGCTCACCGTATCTTGGACAATGATGATATGTGGGACAAAGCAAAGTGCATCTTTGAGGTGTTTTTTCTCAATTGTGCTACAAGTAAAAAGGGAAGTTTCTGTTCTGTACTTTAAAGTACAACCTGCCTAAAACAATATATTTAGGTCGTGTGCTTTTAATTAGATTGTTACAGTAAACTCCTTCCCATACAACATTGTGAGTCTACCTACACTAAATGGTTTGCAGCGTTTCAAGAAGATAGAACACCACAACCTTCTCAAAGGCAACTAGGGACAGGTGGTGGCCCAGCCAGCTACACCGAGGTCCCACGAATGAATAAAAGAATCCTGAAATTGCGAAGTCTTGTTGTGTCATTCTTTCAACTATCAACTGGAGGTTAAAATGACTTCTTTTAATGCTATCAACCTCTATGGTTATCATAATAAGATGATTTTGCTGACCTTGACTGCTTATATGATGTCATTAAACTTTGCATTGGATACATGTCCTTGCATTGGCTGGACTGACTACCTGCTCCCATTACTTTCTCGGTATCTTCCTGGAGAGCCTTCTGGTTCCCTGAGGGAAAGACCTTGCTTGTTCCCTCTATCTTCTATTGTGCAATTTCTGTATTTTCTCCTTGGCCTGGCATTGATCTTTAACAAATTTCAGCCATTGCTGCAGCTAGGAATACACTTCATTTTTAAGGAGTTAAGACTGACTTTTTGTAGTGTATGCTAGATTCAGGTAGTAGTAACCTTGCATTTTGTTGGATCCCCTTCTGAGGAAGGCACTCAGCAGCTCAATTTACAGTACACTGTGTGTTACATTAATGATAACTATAAGATAGCATGAAGTTTGTTTGCTGCCTGCAATACTTTAACAGACATGGGTTAATTGTGCATCATGATTCCCATACTCGGTTTTGGGCTATTTAATTCCACCCTCCCCCCAAGCTATGTGCTTAAACATATCAAATTGGGTAAAAGGCCTGTGTGTGTGTGTGTGTGTGTGTGTGTATAATTTCATTATTTAAACAATAAAAAAGTCCTAACACCTGTATTTAAAAGGGGAAAGGGTGAGGGCAGTGAGAAAAGTATTTCATTTGATGTAACACAGCCTTCACTTATCACACATTAAATGTCTCCAGCTGTTCATTGTTGCTACCCTTAGCACAAAACATAGCAACAGTGTGAGAGAGTCCGGGACCTTTGATTTGCAAACTTCAATCTATGATTTACCGACAAGATTTACAATTTAGTTAATAGATATACTGACCACCTGTTGCTGGATCTCAAGGAAGAATATCCAGATTTCGGTGACAAGAATTGAATCTTATTTTGCCAACAAATCACTGAGCATAGAGGGAAAATCTGTACCTAGCATTTATTAATACAGAATCATTTTTCTGGCTTGATTATTTATAAAGAATGATACATTTTCTGTTTTCTTCATGGTTGTTGTACAGGTAACTGTAAAATTATGCCAGTACAACTTTTAATAAATACTTATCAACCTCATTCCTATTAATTTTTTGATTTATGTTTCTTGTCATTGTTGCTCAGCATCCACATATCTGAAGCACGACTAGCATGAGAATGGCAGCCTGTGTAGTGATTGTAACGAGGTCAGCTAGCTGGACCCCATAGAATATGAGATCCCTGATTGGGGCTGTTAATTGGGCCTAATCAGGGAACCCTTGGTTGACAGATAAGAACAGGAATGTCAGAGCTCCTGACATTCTGGGAGCTGACTCTGATGAGGCTGTGCTAGCGTCAAGGACTTTCTGCACGTGTAAACACAAGGTGAATTGGTCACAGGATACGCGCCTCTGTTGAGTTATTTCAGTGGTAACAGGAATAAAGCAAATTCTTGAAGAAACATGCCTACAACAGTTGTCTTTGAGTTGGGGTGGGCATTTCTTGCATCATGCTATTGTTTGGGAAGTTTGACTCGTATGACCCTGCCATCAAAGACTGGGCCCAGTATGTTGAAAAAAACATCTTATTTTTCTGGGCAAATGACATTGAGGCAGATGGAAAGTAAAGAGTAATTCTCCTGACAGCCTCTAGACTCACAGCTTTTTCTGTTATTAGGAGCCAAATTTTCCCTGAGGCACCAGATACTAAAACCTTTCAAGAGTTGATGGATTTGGTGAAGTTATTGCGACGTTAAGCCTCCTTTACTTCTGAGATGCTATTGTTTTTGCTCGGCAATTTGAGAACCAGAGGAATCAGTGTTGGGATTTTTGACAAGGTTAAGATAACTGGCAAAGACATGTGACTTTGGTTTATCCCTTAATGAGATGTTTAGAGACCAGTTGGTACGTGGCATTAATGATGTAATCATGTAAAAATGCCTACTAGCTGATGCCCAACTGTGCTGCAAACAGGAACTCTAACTGGCTTTATCATTGGAAAATGCAGCAAATAGAGATTATGAATTACAGGGTATTCTGTTGGAAGTCAGTCGGGCTGAGCTTGAGGAACACCACTTGAGTGGAGGCATTTGCGTAGGTCATATCCAGTTTGGAGAAACTCTATATCAGCAAGTCTCCAAAACAAAGCCAAGCCTAGGGCAAGTGATTAAAACTTTCTACAGGATCCTGGTCAGCAAGCCATTATTGTTGGAGCCAAATATGCGGATTTGAGATAGCAAAAGATTCCTACTAGATACAAATTGAGTAAGATAACTCAAAGGCTGGTATCCAGGACAGTTCATACCCTGGAAAGGCCACCTACATCTAGGTTGGAACAGTTAAATTGCTTTGTAACATCCAAATCAGAACCAATCAAAATAAACATATGGTTAAAAATCATTCAGTTCTAACAGAAATAGACATTGGTACAGCCGTGGCATTGATCGCAGAACCAGTTTCTAACAAAATTCACTCTGGCTTCCAACCCTTAAGTTTGTGCAAGACCTTGGCTAAGCTGAAGACCTATACCGGGAACTTTTTTAGATGAAGGGTACAACTTCGGTTCTGGTCTCTAATGAAAAGCAGCTTGTTCAGTTAACAGTAAAATTGTAGTAAAAAGCTTGGGCTCAAGCTTGATGGGGTAGAATTGATTGAGAGAGATTCAGCTAGATATGCCCAAAATTTTTCAATCAGAATATGGCTGCCTGAGTGAAGTCCTAATTAAATATGCAAACGTCTTCCAGGAAGGTCTAGGGACTCAGTGGAGCTAAGGCCACCTTGTGTGTTGACCAGGAAGCAATTCCACGATTCTGCAAGATCCATCCTGTGCCATATGGGCAAAAGTAGACCCAGCAATCAGAAGGCTGGGAAGTGAACCAATCGTTAAACCAGTCCAATTTGCCGAATAGGCTGCACCAGTTGTACCAATTTTGAAGCCTGACGGGTCAGTTTGACTTTGTGGGAATTTTAAACAAATGGTAAACTGCTTTTCTCAGCTGGGTAAATGCCCAATCACTCGAATAAAGGGTTTAGATGCAAAGCTGGCATGGGGACTGTCCTTCGCAAGCTGGACATGGGCCATGCTTACTTGTGATTGCGTTTAGATGAGGATTCCTAGAAGTATGCTACAAGGCCTATGACCCACAAGGCCTTGTACCAATATACATGACTGCCACTTGGGGTATCATCAGCCTGTTCAACTTTTCCCTGGATGATGGAGATCATTTTGCAAGGCCCAGCTCAGGTCACCATTTATTTAGATGATGTACTAATAACAGAGAAGACTTATAAGGAGAACTTAGAGAAGTTGGAAGTAGTCTTTAGACATTTCATACACCTTAGAAGAGAAAAATTTGTTGTGGGCAGCTCAATTGAACTATTTAGGCTACAGACTTGACAAGACTGGTTTACACCTGTTGTAAGATAAAGAGAGGGCAATCAAAGGTACCCTGTCTCCCATGTCTTTACTGAAGCTTAGGTCATTTTTGAGTTGATAAATTATTACAGAAAGTTCATACACAACCTGGCCTCCATCCTGGCACCTTTGCATCAACTCTTAAAAAAAGGTCAGCCTTGGAAATGGTCATGTAGCCAAGCCAAAACTTACAGTGAAGTAAAGAAGCAGCTATCATTCTCAAAAGGGTTGGCACACTATGATCGCAAGCGACTTGTGGTATTGACATGTGATGCCTCCCTGTATGTCATCAGGGTGGTATTAGCTCATACGTGGTCCAATGGTGAAGATTGCCCAATAGCACATGCATTGAGGACTTTGGCTCGCAAATAATTAATATGTCCAGATAGAGAAAGAAGGATTAGCAGTCGTATTTGAAGTCAGGAAGTTCCACCAGTACCTCTCTGGACAAAAAGTTGTGATAATAACAAACCACAAACCCCTACTGGGACTGCTTAAAGAGGACAAGACTGTGTCTCCCATAGTTTCAGGCTGAGTTCCGCAGTGGACTCCAGTACTAACTGTGTATAATTACAAGTTGGAACACCATTCGCGAGGCCAAGTAACAAATGCAGCTGCAATGAGCTGCCTCCCACTGGCAGATACACCACTGGTGGTACTGCCACTGGAAGAGTCTGTAATGGTATAACATTTTCTGGACATTCTCTTCTGGTCACAGCTGAAAATATCAGATTTCGGCTGCATAAAGATTTTGACTGTCAAACCTGAAACAGCTGGTGGCGATGGGGGAAACCAAAAGGGCTGTCACATCCAGATTTGACACCTTTTTTGACCCAGAGTGACCAGTTGAGGATGGCATTTTGTTACGAGGAGCGAGAGTGATTGCCCTGAACAAAGGCTGTCACTAGACACTGGCCGAACTCCACCAGGGTCATCCAAGGGTCTCTGAAATGAAGATGCGAGTGAGAGGTTATGTCTGGTGGCCAGGTTTGGATGCAAACATGACCGTGTTGGTGGGGCAGTGCCCAGAGTGCCAACAAGGACAAAAATTACTGCATGCTGCTCCCCCACACCCGTGGGAATGGCTGGATAAACTTTGGACTTGGTTACATGTCAACTATGCAGGTCCTTTCATGGGTTCAATGTTCTTAGTCATTGTAGACTCCCACTCAAAGTGGTTGGCTGTACATCCGGTCCACTCATCAAACGCATTAGAGTAACAGCACACAACTTTTTCAGTGCACTGATTGCCAGACGTGTTAGTCACAGACAATGGGCTATTGTTTACCAGCAAGGAATTTGGGTATTTCTTAAAGTCAAACAGGATTTGACATATAAGGACAGCTCCATACCATCCATCATCCAATGTTCTGGTAGAAAAAGAAGTCCAAACTTTGAAGCCTGATGTGAAAAAAACCAGCATACAGTCTTGCTGGATAGCAAACTGTCATGGTTCTTGTTTAATTATAGGACCACTGCTCATGCAGCTACTGGGATAGCTCCAGCAGAGTCGCTAATGGGTAGAAGACTCTGCACCAGGTTAAATCTGATCTTCCCGGATCTAGGTGGGAGGGTGAAACAGCATCAGGAGCACCAAACCTGGACACAAGACTCTGCCAAATGAGAAAGGAAGTTTACTACAGGGGATGAACTTTGGTGTAAGAACCACAAAATAACTCTGTATGCGTAAGAGGCATGGTCAACCTGAGGTCAGGATGAGTGATCTATAAAGGTGCAACAGTCCTGAACAAACATGTGGACCACATGAAAGCTGTGAATTTGCAGAAGGTGTGGGAGCAAAACATGCCCTGGTCCTTGGAACAGTTAGAAAGGCTGCTGGAATCCATGAGTTCACCCTCTCCTTCAAGCATTGACAAGATTTCTGAATCAGATGGGCATGATGGATGTAACTGCATCAACGCTTTTGCTGGCAGAAGAAGAGAGTGTATTTCTACCAAGGCACTCCTGGTGCAAGACGCGGGCTCTTGTGCATTACCTGCCACTCAGATTGGATGCCGAGTTAGAGAAACCTGACCCGATGCTAAAATACCATAGGACGCCCTCCAAGAAAAATAACCAGGCTGTACCCTTGGACTCAGAAGGGGAGGAATATAGTAACTGTAACCAGGTCAGCCAGGTAGACCTCCTAATATATGAGTTCCCTGGGGCTGTTAATCTGGTCCAATTGGGGAATCCTGGTAGACAGATAAAAAGAGAACAGTCAGAGGTTCTGACAATCTAGGAGCTGACTCTGACAAAGCTGTGCCAGAGTCAAAGGTTTTCCACATGTAAGTAAATGATGACGTGGTGATGGGATACTGGTCTCTGTGGAGTTATTTTAGTTTGTGTATCCCAATTCAAAATTCTGACTCCTCACGCCTGTTTTTTGGGAGCTGAGTGGACTCAGAGGTCCAAATTTGTATTCCTGGCAGACCAATCTATTTCAAATCACAGCAGACTCCATATTAATGGGGGTTTTAATGCATTCAGTGACTGCCTTTTGATAGACTGCAGTGTCAGCAGATCACTTTTCAAGTGACTGTGAAGACGATAAGACCATTAATTTTTATGCATCAGGTTCCAATCAGATTAGAGATAATGGCATACTTCGGCATCCACTGAGGCTCTATGATGCAAATGAACTGAACATATCTCATTCTTTCCTGCTGGTGAGGAACAGATGACATTTGGCATCTGCCCATTTTGCTTGTTAAGGGTTCTACTCAGTCGTGGGTGGGAATGCTTTGACCTGAGCATTTGACCTATTTTATGCCCGCTGCCCAAATCATGCCCATCCGGAGCTTGTAAATCACAGCTCATTGTTTTGCAGGTATCACATGTCAACTATGAGATTGATTGCTCCATTGTATTCCATTCCATCTGCCATTAGTTTGCCAACTGTCCTAGCCTATCCAAGCTCTTCTACAGCCTCCCACACTTCCTTAACACTATCTGTCCCTCCATATATCTTTGTGTCACCTGCAAACTTTGCCACAATGCCCTTAGTTTCTTTGTCCAAATCCTTAATGTATCATGTTAATAGTTGTGGTCTAATATTGACTCTGTGGAACTCCACTAGTCACCAGCTGCCATCCTGAAAGAAGCCCCTTTATCCCCACTCTCTGCTTTCTGCCATTCAGCCAATCCTCTATCCATGCCAGTACCTTACTCCTAACACTATGGGGCCTTATCTTATTTTGTAGCCCCTATGTGGTACCTTGTTAAAGGCCTTCTGGAAATCGACATACGTCATGTCCACTGGCACTCCTCTGTCTAACTTGTTTCTTACCACCTCAAAGAATTCTAACAGATTTGTCAAGCACGATCACCCCTTGAAGAAACCTTACTTTACCATGCACTTCCAAATACACCACAATTTCATCCTTAATAATGGACTCTAAAATGTTACCAATGACCAAGGTCATATTAAATGGCCTATAATTTTCTATCTTCAGCCTCCACCCCTTCTTAAACAGGAATGTTACATTGGGCACTTTCCAGCCCTCTGGGACCATCTCTGATTCCAGTGTTTCTGAAAGATTATCCGCAATGTCTTCACAATCTGCACAGCTATCTCTTTTAGAACTCTGAGGTGTAGTCCTTCTGGTCCATGTGATTAATCCACCTTCAGGCTTTTCAGCTTTCCCAGCACCTTCTCCTTAGTAATGGCCACTGCACTTACCTCTGACTCCTGATTGTTTTGAAGCTCTGGTATGCTATTGGTGTCTTCCAACATGAAAACTGATGCAAAGTATCTATTGAGTTCCTCCGCTATTTCTTTATTCCCCATTACTAATTCTCCAGCTTCATTTTCCAGCTGCCCAATGTTCACTCTTGCCTCTTTTATAGGCCTAAAAACCTCTTGCAATCTTCTTTTACATTACTATTTAGCTTACGCTCATGTTTCATCTTCTCCTCCCTTATTATCTTTTACGTTGTCCTCTGCTGGTTTTTAAAATCTTTCCAATCTTCTGGCTTTCCACTAATCTTCACCACATTGGATGCTTTTTCTTTTGCTTTTATGCTGTCCCTGACTTTCCTTGTCAGTCATGGTTGTCTCACCCTCCCCTCAGAATATTTCTTCTTTCTTGGGATGAATTTCTGCTGTGCCTTCCAAATTACTCCCAGAAATTCCTGCCATTGCTGTTCCACCATCTTTTCTGCTAGGGTCCCCTTCCAATCAACTCTGGCCAACTCATCCCTCATGTCTTTGTAGTTGCCTTTACCTAATACCATTACATCTGATTCCAGCTTCTCACTCTCAAACTGCAGGGTGAATTCTATCATATTATGGTCACTGTCCCTTAGTAGTTTCTTCCCCTTAAGCTCTGTAGTCAAGTCTGCCTTATTGTACATTACCAAATCCATAACTGCCCTTTCCCTAGTGGGTTCTACCACAAGCTACTTCAAAAAAAAATTCATAGACATTCCAAAAATTCCTTTTCTCGTGATTCACTACCAACTGATTTTCCCAGTCCATTTGCACATTGAAGTCCTTCATGATTGCTGTAATAGTGCCTTTCTTACGTGCCTTTTCTTTTTCCTGATTTATTTTCTGCCCCACATCCTGGCTACTGCCTTCACATAACTCCCATCAGAATCTTATTTACATTGTGGTTCCTCAACTCTACCAACACAGATTCTATGCCTTCCAACCCTCTATCACTTCTTGCCATCAATTTAATTTCATTCCTTACTAACAAGGCAACTACATCCCCTCTGCCCATCCACCTGTCCTTAGATAGGACACATATCATGGATATTTACTTCCCAGACCTGATTCCCTTCCAGCCATGTCTCTGTGATACCCACAACATTGTACCTGCTACTTTCAATCTGTGCTACAAGCTCATGTACCTTGTTTCATATACTCTGCATTTAAGTACAACACCGTCAGTGTTGTCTATCCCCTGCTCACATTTGTTAATCGCTGTGCCTGAAGTTAGATTCCTGACACTTTCCAAACTCACTGTCCTATTACTTTAAACTTTAATTACTGGAAACTTTAATAACCTTTCTGAGCCCTCCCCCACTTTAACTTTTCCCATAATTTTCCGTGCAACTGAAGCCCTGACTCACGCACCTCCCTGACCCAACGACCCCACTATTAACTTTAAAGCCTACCAACTGCCCTAGTTATGTGATTTGTCAGGATTCTGGTCCCAGCATGATTCAGGTTTGGCCCGTCCCATCAGAACAGTTCCCTCCTTCCCCAGCACTGGTGCCAATGTCCCATGAATTTGAACCCTTCCCTCCCACACGAATCTTTGAGCCTTAAGTTTACCTCTTGAATCTTGACCCCGGGCCAATTAGTTTGTGGCTCGGGTAGCAATCCAGAGATGATTACTTTTTAGGCTCCCCCTTTTAATTCTTCCCCAAACTGCTCATAACCCCTCAGCAGTCCTCGTTCCTCCTTCTACCTGTATTATTGGTGCCTATCTGGACCACAACAACTGAATCTTTCCCCTTCTAGATCCTAATCCAAGTTCATCTGCAGCCCAGACGAGCTATCCTGAACTCAGGGACCCGGCAGGCAACAAATCCATCAGGTATCTCAATCCTGGTCACAGAGAACTGTGTCTATTCCCCTGAGTATGCTTCCGTTGGTTACTACAATGTTTCTCTTTCTCCCCTATCTTGAATGGTTTCTTGTACCACAATGCTTTGGTCTGTTTGCTCATCCTCCCTACAGACCCCACTTTCATCAACACAGGGAACAAGAATCTCAGACCTGTTAGATCACCTCAAGTGCTGAGGCTCCTTCAGCATTACCTCCTGGATTCCTCCACCTGTCTCGCTCATAGTCACACCCTCTTGTCCCTGATCTCTGAGTGAATTTGAGGTACTTCTTCTGAGGGGTGTGACTGCCTCCATAAACACAGAATGCAGGTAACTCTCCCCCTCCTTGCTATGTCACAGAGTTCAAAGCTCATACTCCAGCTCATTAAATCTGAGCTGGATTTCCTCGAGGAGCCAACAGTCGCTACAGATGTGGTCACTACAAACCACAAGAGGGTCATCCAGCTCCCACATCCTGCAACTACAACACATTTCCTGGCCCTGCATCTCTATTTTATTTACTTAGCTCTTAATGTGATTTTTAAGAAAAATTCTACTGGTCTTTTAGTTTGTAGCCTTTAAATATTTTCCTAATTACTTCAATCTGAAAGTAGTCATACATGGATAATCAAATTCGTAGAAATTACCAAGCAATGAACTTGTGGTTTTCCTGTGCTGTCAATCCTTGTTTAGTGCTGGACTCCTGATCCTGGGCTTCAATTTATCATGATCTTTTCCCATGCTGCCTCCAAAATTCCCAAACTATAGACTCACTTGTGCCATGTCTCACTCCGAATATGATCTCTCCTTCCTGACTGTACAAAGATACTGGGAAGGGAAAGAGCAGGGAACAAAGGAGGAGGAAGCACCAAAGCATACCTCGTTTTGCATATCATGATGAGTCATGGAGCCACTTAGTGCGATTAATACTTGCTGTGCCCTGCAAATATGTCAATGAGAAAGCACAATATTTGCATTGGAAGGAAGCGGGCATGGTTTAAACCTACTTCAAAATTCCACTTTCTGTTTTGGGGTTGATTAAATTTTGTCCCACAAAAATTTAATGATAAACTTAATCCTTTGATGACTTTAGTAAATATTCTACACAATATTATATAAATGCTAACTGGAACAAAATACAACTTTTTAGTTCAGCAAGAAATGTCTAACCTCTCCCATTTCACCTGTAATTACCTGGACGATTTGTTTTAATGAAAGCTAAATGTTAAACAAAAGATAAACACTTTCATTGTGGTTTCAGCTACAGTCAACAGCTGCTCATCTGGTACATCTAAATGTCCATCGATGTTTAGGCAAAATATGGTATACATTCGAAGGGGGATTTTTTTTCTCTCTCTCTGTGTGGTTGTTACTATTCAGAAGGCAAATTCAAGCCTGCAGTTTCCAAATGGAGTCATATTCCGACTTTAAACTAACGTCAATGTCTTAATCTATTACTTCTAGAAATTTGCACAGGGATGATAGAAAGAATAGTCATTAATTCTGCTGCAATTCCTGTGGGTGAACTGCAAAACCGACATAGCCAAACTCACTAAATTATCGCAAAATTAAAGAAATTACTGGGAAGATTTCACTTCTTGCAACATTTCCTTTCATATGAATCAGAAGTCATATAAAGTATATGTGAATTAAGAGAAAAATCACAGTTGGTACAAACTATAAGTTACACATGTAGATACATGAAGGCTATCTCATGAATTTACAAGCATTTTCATTACTCCTGACACAAAAATGGCATCACGCTTAATCTGATAGTCTTTCCAAATTTACTGCAGATACATAACACAATGGATTTGGTCTATAAGTCCTTAACAATGGTAACTCAACTCAGAGTTTCTCAGAGAACGTCATCACCTAAATATGATACTCCTGCAGAATATCTTCAGATGGACTCACAACAATCTCGATTGATCAGATTCCCCCAGAGTCTCCTTTTATTTGACTCTTTTAATAAACATTGTAGTTTAATAAACAGTGTGGCTAGCCCTAGCAAAACAGAAGCATAGCAGAGGGAGTATCCAATTCACAACCCCAAGTCTAACCATGTCATCAATGTTTTGTCCCTTTTAACCTTATTCCATACACATTTCCTTGTAAAGATGTCTTTTCCTTTCTTGCCCTGCTGCCACCGTCTTTGTATCTGTCATATAATGCACATTCTATCCTGCTTGTTCTGCAACCTGGTCAAGTGTTATCAGGTCTCACGAATTTCTATTTCTTATTATTTAAAAAAATTAGATTGATTCCTTTATAATTGACGTAAACTCTTTTAGACCATTTTTAAACATTCTTATCAACAATTACAAATTTCCTAGACAGTTTAAAGAAGTTACATTTTGACTTTATTGCATGGCTTTTCGGTCAAACATCATGGAGATAAACTGTTTCAATCCATCTTTCTCATCCCTTACTAATTGAAAGTACCACAGGCAAGAAATATCTGCTGAGTTCATATGTTTGAACAAAATTAGTCAACGCAAAGACTCTGCACGACCTGCAACTCAGCAATTTATTTTTACATATGTATATCATAAACCTGTTTAACAATGTTTCTAAAAGTTTTACAATAAAGCAATAATACACAATTTATGACAAATACTATCACCAATTAAAATCATAAACTGGACTTCATAACAAAAACATTATCAAGCCGTACAGTCAAGACTGAACAAACATTTGCAATAATTAGAACCTTTATTTATCTGAATTGCTTTGTCAACCTTATTTGTCATATCTCCATTTTTTCACTTATGTAGGTATCAGGATGTGAAGCATGAGGATACAACCAATCAAATATATGTCCAAAATCCATTAGAAATGCCAATTGTTTGATTCGTCCACAGGGACCACAATTGATGATTCTTGTTCTTTATTTGTCCTAAGGGCAAGGAAACAGGTCAACTGGTTGAATCATTTCTTTTCCCTTTAAAAATTCTTTTGACTTTTGGGAGTAATGTAATCAGCAGGACAGGCCCTGGGTTAGATTTCCACTGTAATCAGCAATTGTGCATTGATTGGGAATAATAAGAAATGGAAATGAGGTAATGCTGCAGCTTTGTAATGAAAACAATCAAGACAGAATACTGCTATAAAACAAGGCACCGTCTATATTACGTTTCTTCTATATTTCAAGGTGAATGGTGCTGTACTTTGCATACAAACATGAGATTTGAAAAGCATGTCCTACTGCTTAATATCATAACCAGGATACAGCTCTGCTTCCAGCTAGTGGTCAAAATTGAAATTAGACAACAACTTTCTGAGTGACATAATTTTGTAAATAAAAAAATCAATGTTTCATGAAAGATTTAAACATAAACATATATAATTTACATTCTGATTTAATAATCAGAAATGATGTATATTATCCAGTTAACCAAAATCATGAGGTATTCAAAACTGGACATTTCCATGTTGTGAAAAATTAGTAAAGAAAATTTAAAAACTTAAACACATACTGATTGGTTGAAAACTAGAATTTTATATTTGATTTTTCAACAGTTCGAATAGTTCATTTCATCATTTTCTAAATTGTCTTCTTCAACTTGTATCACAAAGCCATTTTGACTGATGAAATAGTGTGATGGATAGAAAGATAAAATCCTAAAGTGTGGAAGCAGGCCTTTTGGCCCATTGAGTCCTGACTCTCCGAACGGCATTGCATCCAGGCCGATACCCCTACCGTATCCCCGTAGCCCTATATTTCTCAAGGCTAATCCATCTAGCTTACACATTCCTGGGTACTATGGACAATTTAGCATGGCCAATCCAACTAATCTGCAAATCGTTGCAGTGTGGGAGGAAATCGGAAGTCAAAATTCAGCTTGCTGTGCAATACAGGCAAAAATATATTATTAGAATTCCTTTTTGAATCCTAGTTCAAACTGATGATAGATTACTAAGGTAGTGATTTCAATACATGGTTTTCTCATATGAACATACATACGTACAAAGATATGAATTAGGAGCAGGAGTGAGGTGATGAGGAAGGATATTATTTTAAAATTGGAGATGGTTCAGAAAAGATTTCCAAGTCTGTTGCCAGGACTGGAGGGATTGAGTTATAAAGAGATGCTGGACAGACTGACACCTTTTTTACTGGAGCGTAGGAGGTTGAGGTGTGATGTTATAGAGGTTTATAAAATCATGAAGAGGCATGGATAAAGTGAACAGCAAAGATCTTTTCCCTGGATAGGGGTGTTCAAAACTAGGGAGCATATTTTTAAGGTGAGAGGAGAAAGATATTTATACTGTTGTCTTTTAAATAGATAGGGTAAATGTGTAAAGCCATTTGCTTTGTTTTCACTTTGGAAGGACATAGGATGAGCAACTTTTAAAAATAAAAATCAGTTTAGAAGTCACCAGAGTTGATTTTAAAAGCAAGTTTAGTTTCTGTCCTCGAAGAAGTCCAGGACAGTTTAAGGATCAGTTACATCAGTAGGATGATTTCATTTGTGAATCTTTCAACCCAGGTTTGGTGAGAAATCCGCAGCTAATTAGGACTAAGAAAATTTTAAGCTCACAGATTTGTGAAAAGTTCAAATTTGGAATTGACTGATTAAACTGTCTCAGCAGTCCATGGTAAATAAATTATTTGAAATCAGTTAAGTAGAACAGTTGCGACAGGGGTGTAATACCTCTGACCTTGAGTCTCTAATGGATTGAGTCGAGAATCAAGATGAAGCTTTGTTTTACTGTGTGTTTTAAATCTTGATATGACATACATAGATTTCCAGGAGGAGTTTGATCCAGTGCCATACAATAGGCATGTGAGGAAATTTATTGGTTATAGCATGAAAGAGACGGTGGCAATATGAATACAAAATTGGGTCAGAGATCAGGAACAGACTGTAATGGTCAATGGGCAGTCATGGTTTTCCCAGGGTGGAGGGGCCAATTATTAGGGGACACAGTTTCAAGGTGCGAGGGGGGAAGTTTAAAAGAGATGTGAGAAGCACGTTTTTCACGCAAATGGTGAGTGCCTAGAATGCGTTACCAGAAGAGGTGGTGGAAGAGGACACAATAGCAGCTTTCAAGAAGCACTGGACGAATACATGATTAGGAAGCGAATCAAGGGATACGGATCCTGTAAGTGAAGACAGTTTTAGTATGGAAGAGCAAAATGTGTTAGCACAGGCTTGGAGGGCTGAAGGGCCTGTTCCTGTGCTGTATTGTTCTTTGTTCTGTTTTTTGGGCTGAGGGAGTTTTGCAGTGAAGTTCCCTAAGGGTATCATTGGAACCCTTGCTTTTCCTGATGTATGTCTGTGATCTGGATCTTGATGTGCAGAGCTCAATTTCAAAATTTACAGATGACACAGAAGTTGGATGAATTGTAAACTGTGAGTAAGAAAATGTCAAATTCCAAAAGGACATAGACAAATTGGTAGAGTAGTTGGATCGATGATAGATGAGGTCAATGCAGAGAAGTGTGAGGTGATGCATTTTAATACAAAGAGCATTGAAAGACAATACAAAATAGGGTGTACAAGTCTATTGGGAGTGCGGGAGCGGAGGGAGCTGGATGAATATTTGCATATGTGCACAGATCAATGAAGATGGCAGGAAAGGTGGAGAAAGTTGTTAAGAAACCATATAGTATCAAAAACAGAAATTGCTGAAAAATTACCTCTGAGCAATTTTTTGGTTTTTAAGTAAATTTAAGATCCTCAGATCTATTAATGAGGACAAAGAATACAAGAGCAAGGATATGATGTTAAACTTTTATAAGATGTTAGCTGGAGTGTTGTGTACAGTCCTGGGGGCATTTTAATAGGAAAGATTTGAATGTATTTTGCATTGTAACTTCTGATTCTGTAATAAACTCACCCTATTGTTAACTCAAGAAAGCCTAGTTAAATTGACTTCTTTTAAAATATAAATTTGTTTGATCTGGGAGAAATGTAAAAGATAAGTGAATCTTATTGCAATCAGCCAAGGGGTAGGTAAATTTAAAAAAAAAGGAGCCGATTTGTCCCTTAGCATCCAGTAACTTGAGATTTGGGGTATTCAACCTGGAATTGTAATAAATGGGTAACCATCAACGTGATCTGTTCAATGCACTGTGCACAATACTCCAGATGTGGTCTCAGCAACACGGTGTACAAATGAAGCATAACATCTCCATTATGCATTTAATGTCTCTTGCAATAAACAATAACATTCTATTAGCTTTCTTAATTACTTGGGGTATGGGGAGGCAATGGTCTAGTGGGATTACGCTGGACTGTTAATCCAGAGACCCAGATCATGTCCTGGGGACCCGGGTTCAAATCCTACCATGGCAGATGGTGGAATTTGTATTCAATAACTATCTGGAATTAAGAGTCTAATGATGACCATGAATCCACTGCTGATTGTCAGAAAAATCCATCTGGTTCACCAATGTCCTTTAGGGAAGGAAACTGCCATCCTAACCTGGTCTGGCCTACATGTGACTCCAGACCCACAGCAATGTGGTTGATTCTTAACTGTCCTATGGGCAATAAATGCTGCCTGGCCAGTGCCACCCTCATCCCATTAATGAATAAAGGGAAAAAAAAACCTGCATAACAATCTTTTAAAATTCATTGGATACCCCGATCACTGTGTATCTCTTCACTCTCTCATCATTTGTTTAATATGATTTTTAAATCTTCTTATCAAAATGGACAATTACAAATTTTCCATTTTTCCACGCATCAGATCTTTGCTCGCTCATTTTAGATATCCATATCCCTTTGTAGACTCTTACATTATCTTCACAACTTATTTATCTTTGTTTCATGAGCAAATTTAGCAACTAGATCTTTTGCCTCTATATTTAACTCATTTATACAATTTGTAAATTGTGGAGACCCCAACACAGATCCCTGTTGTAGCCCACTTATTACATTTTGCCAAGCAAAAAAATTACTCATTTATGCCTAATCTATGTTTCCTGGTATCCACTCCTGTATCCATGCAATATGTGACAACCTCCAAAATGAGTTTAATGTCCCACAATTACAAATAATATGGCACCTTATCAAATGCTTTCTGAAAATCTAAGTTTAATATATTCACAGCATGTATTACACTTTCAAAGAACGCTGATCAACTGGTTAAACATGATTTTCCTCATGTAGGTGACAGTATAGACTAATGTGAGATAAATATAAATACGACTTCAAATCCATCTCTTCAGCTCTTTCTGGTGAACATATTTGTGTGAGGCCCAGTGATTATAATTTTAACACAGTACCTGAAAGCATTGTAAAGACTTGGAAGCTGTACGCCTGTATTATTGGAATTTGTAAAAGAGTTAAAAATTATTTGCTGAGATTTTCAGCAGTGAAATGGAGCATGTATGTAAACGTTTATGTGGATCTCATGCAAATTTGGAGTGAAAGGTTTTCCAGTTCCACAATTCCAACAGAAAGTAGTTCCGATGAGCTTGTTTTGGCAAAGGTTTGTAAACTCTGAGTAGAATTTATTGGCACTGTGGTAGTCAATCAGAATGGATGTATTTTTACTAATATAATGAAATCACATTACTAGCATTTAGTTTCTCTTTAAAATCTGGCTGACCATAGGCACCACAAGATCTAACCACAGAGCTAGCCACTTGATCATCTCATGTAATTATCTATAAAGTTTAATTCTTTTATTTAATCTTGCATCATAAGCCCTTGGAAATTATTAATACGTTGGCCTTTCCCTGGTTCAATATATTTCATTGGAGTATAGTCTTGTATCTGAGTTAGATGGCTATGGATTCAAACCCCATAAGGCTGGCACTGAAGTTCTGAGGGAGTACTGAACTGTCAGAGGTGCTGGTTTTTGGCAGAGAAGTTAAATTGTAGCCTTGTGTATTCTCTCAAGTGAAGAAGAGGGAGTGGACATCTTCTTATAGTGAACAACATTTATCATTCTGTCACTGTTCTTGAAGGTGATCATCTGTTTCTTTATTTCATTGCTATTTGTTGGACATTGCTGAGCATATATTGGCATAAAAAGTGTAAAGACAATTTTTATAGAGTTAGGAATAACAGGTGTGCTTCTCTGTATTCCACAAAGGAAATTTGGGCTTCTGCCGACCCAAATTCTATACCTACCATGATTGTGACAACCTTTCAATTTTCCTAACTTAGGATAATAGAGCATTAACTGGTTGAAAGCTGGGTTACCTGGTCTTAAACAGAAAGAACTGCAGGTGGAGCAAATCAGAAACAAAAACAGAAATTGCTAGAAAAACTCAGCAGGTCTGGCAGCATCTGTGGAGAGAAATCAGAGTGAATATTTCAGGTCGAGTGACCTTTCCTCAGACCCACGTTTGTTGGCCAGCTGCCAGTGGATGTCTGTCTATGTTAGTTATGCTCAGCCTTTATTAGGAGCAGGAATCTTTCTGGTGGCAGCCTTTGACTTTGTGCTGACTGCCCATCTGAAAGTCATAACTCCTGTTTCAATCTCTGGGCTAACAGATAAAGAATGGGCACTTAGGGCAAAGCACTGTAAAATCACATTGGAATATGAGTAAAGACCCAAAGAAAGACTTGACAAAGCAAAGAAAATCAAAACCTTAGTGTTTAATTAATACAAGAACTAGTACAGAAAATATCACATATCAAAGGGAGATAATGTGCTCTTGGTGCTTAGAGAATCCATTAAATGAGGGTTAAAATTCTTTCTTTTTTTTATTACACTCACAGGAAACCATTATTTTACTCTGTGACTTTCTGTGTGATCAAATCAACCAAAGGTTATGCAGAACACACCTCCTAAAATACAGCTGAATGAAATGTTGGGCTGGTAGTCAGGCACTTCAGGAGATCAAACCTGCAAAGCTAAGCTAATAATGCTGTACTTTTGCTTATTTTAATTGGCGAATGGGAGTACAATGAGTCCAAAAGGCTATATGATACTGACAAAGGTAATGGAAAGTATCCTTCATTTTGCAGATATGAAATGACTTGCAGGCGTATCCCAGGTTGGATTGCGCATTGGGGAAATTTGTTAGCCTCAAGACAAATCAGCTTGGACTGTCTGAGGCTTTACAGCCTGATTTTGGCAGCATTCCGACCAACAGACAAGGGAAATTTGAGATAACAAGGTGTGGGGCTGGATGAACACAGCAGGCCAAGCAGCATCATAGGAGCATGATTCTGCTTGGCCTGCTGTGTTCATCCAGCCCCACACCTTGTTATCTCGG
>JAHRHZ010000248.1:66952855-66972956 GCA_024137785.1 Ginglymostoma cirratum
CTGCTTGGCCTGCTGTGTTCATCCAGCCCCACACCTTGTTATCTCGGATTCTCCAGCATCTGCAGTACCTTTTATCTCTGAGACAAGGGAAATTTGTTGTGATAGTATTTTGCAAATCCCTATTAATTGGTGGTAATTCCAGATTGTTCCTTTCATCAGGAGCAAAGATGGGTGTGCAAATAGCAACACAAATCTTCTATATATCTCATTGCTATCATAGCAACACAGTATGTTGTGATAAGTGGTGGAAGAATGATTTAAATTTCAAATTCTTCTTAGGAATGGCATTGGTTCAGTAAGGGTCAAATTGGGAAGAGAGTGAACAGGTGGCAATGAATGGTTTAAATTCTACTGAGTTGAGGAATTAGGAATTATTTTAGACTTATTTTGGGTGGGCCTGGGAAGTAGACTGGGGAGCTGACGCCACTTAAAAAGGGCATGTCTGTACTACTGTGCTAAATTACCGTAAATGATTGTGGATGCTCTATTTCAATCATAATCTTCCTGAAAGAGAGTGGGATTTAAACGAGGACAGTCTAGATTTACAAAAAGCTGTATTGACTTCAAGAATCTTCCCTTAAAACAACTTTGGGGAGTGTAAAAGAGACAATCTGCTGTATTCCTCGAATAGAACTTGTGTAAATTTCTTTTCAATTCTTTCCACCTGTCCCTTCGGGCCTAGTGATTACTATGTGTTAATGGTAAAGTTGAAATGAGAACAGGGAAAAAAAAAATCAAGCTATTGGATTTCAGGAGAGCAGTGTTTACGACTATGAAATGATGCAGGAATGTAAAATTTACACAATTATATACAAGGAATGTGAGGAAGAAACATTATAAACATTATTATAAGTATAATAATCATGACTGATGTAAACTGAACATTTTGCAGAACATATCATTAAAACTTATAAAGAATTCCATAACCAGTGCTGACAGTGACTGAAACCTGTATTCTTTTCATAAATGATGATCACAGTTGATAGATGCTGCTTGAATTTTTAGTCCCAATTTGTTTTCTTTGGAACAGAGGAAGCTGAAGGGGGGGATTTAATTGAAGTGTACAAATTAATGAGTTTAGATGAAATAAATTGGGAAGAACTATTTCCATTCACAGTGGTCATAAACCAATGGGCGCAGATTTAAAGTAATTGATAGATGGATTAATTTGATGTTGAAGGTAAATTTTTTTCAGCAGGGTGGTGAAGTTCAGGAACTCACAGCCTGTAAGGTTGATTGAAACAGAAACATCACTGTTATTAACAAAATAATATTCAAACTACCATTAACTACAGGGCTGTAGACCAAGCACTGCCTTGTGGGATGATGCTGGACAGCTCCTTTGTGGCACAAATAGCACATCTCCTTAGAATCATGGAACAGCCACAGAAGGGCAAAATAAACCTTTTCTAAAAAAAAATTTCATGGGATGCATATGAAACAGGGATGCAGGGGTCCTTCTCCAGCCCTCCAGCCTGGGCTTCCCTAACCCAGAGTTGTCTCTCCCTGACAAGGCTGACCTCCATGGCTGAAACAATTTCCTGGCACTAACTTTACACCATTCCCTAAGTCTAAGGTCTGCTTGTGCTCCTGGCACAATGTCTATTGCCAACATTTGGCTCTGACACCTCTCACACCAGATTGGGTCAATAGAATTTTCTAATATATCTAAGTTAGGGGAAGACATTAAAATGGTTCATGCTCAAGCTGCATTCTTCTAGGGGATTTCCTACCTGTCCTGCACTTATACCCATGCTGAACACAACCCCGGTTAAAGCCAATCCCACACAACTTGGGAAGCATAGAGGACCATTTGACCCCCTTCAGGTAGTCTTAGTACCTCAAACAGAGCTATCTAGTTTTACCTTTGTTCTCATGCCCTGGATCCAATGCATTCACTACCTCCAAAGCTTAGACCAATTCTTCCTGCTCAGAGTCTTCCTTAGAAACTTGTACAACTGAATTTGAAATTTTCTAAGCAGATTAATGTAAAGTTTAAGTTTCCAGCTATTCATTGCCTTCTGAGCATTGTTGATTGTGATGTGTTCCCTGTAACTTTGTTTCATTATTTCACAGCCAAAGGATTTAATTTATAAACCTTCAGGCTTCTATGATATCATATCCAGAAGTGTTTTGTTGATGACCAGTTTGAACTAAAACAAGTCTTTTTTTTAGCTCTGCAATTAAATTTTAAACAATCTGAGTTGTGAAAGACTGTTGGATTTCTCTGTAACCTGTTCCACAATGCTTCTTCTGCAATTACAGAGACTTTCAATACTATGTCCACATTGTGTTCTACTTTCAAAACCAGAAAGTCTTGCGAACTATCATTTACCAGAAACTAACCTACAACAGATTTGGCGATTTGGGAACTCCATGAACATTGAATGTGTGAAAAAATGTCCCAAATGCATAAATCTACTTGGGAGAAAGGCACATTGGTTCTTTGATGATTGGAATGAATCACAGTACTTGGTATGGTCTGATCAGGGCAATGTACAATTTAGCCTACTCTCTGTAATCTGCATTCTGCTAATTTAGGGATATAGTTCAACATTCCACTGGGTGTGCTTTTTGCTTAATGTAATTGCAGGAATCTTTTTACATTTTTCTAAATGGCTTTTTGCCCACATCCCACCTGATTGATCTGATGACTGCTTGCTATGTGGGAAAACAACTGGAGAGGAGTTAGCAAGAAAGTTATGTTGGGATTGGCGGCTGGAAGGAGGTCTGGTGAAGGATTCAGAATAAGTACCAAGTTGGAGATTGTGTGGGAGAATCAGCGAAGGTGGACGTGGATAGTGACATGAATTTGTTAGGCCTGGAGGGAAGACACTTACTCCTCCTAGCCAAGTGCACTTGCTTAATGGATCTGACACTTCACATCCCCTTTTACTGTTGGGTTGGTGAGTCCCTGGACAACCAACCATTGTTATAAGATCAAATAAAAACTGTTATAATGAAGCAAGAGTAAGGTGGCTTTTCAAACATTGTCCTCTTGACTCCCATTCATGACTCCAATTACCACAAGTTTGGGGCAAATATAGGCTCTGTCCAAAGTGGCAGGCAGTCAACCTGGTTAATCAGCTGGAAAACCAATCAATTTTATCACCTACCAGGAAGGCAGTTAAGTAGGTAGTTGGTGAGTTGATGCCCTTAAATTGTCCTTATTTGACCACTTAAGAAGTGTTAATTGCTGGCAAGTTGGGTGAGTCCATAATGGACATTCTCATCAGTATTTAATTAGTGAAGTGGAGGGAAAATGTACACACAAAGTACCCATCGTTTTTGATGAAGGGTTTAGGCCCGAAATGTCAAGTTTTCCTGCTCCTATGATGCTGCTTGACCTGCTGTGTTCATCCAGCCCCATGCTTGTGCCCAGCATTATGTATGATTTTGCTATTGAACAACATTAAACTACATAATTCCAGACTGTGCTAAGACTTACCCCAGAAACCAGTGTAAAATTATCAGTCAGGCTCATGGAGTGATTCATTTATGTATGCTAGCAGCAACATTTATTTATGTTAGAGTTAGGGTTAGGGCAGACAGGATCATCCTTTCCCTGTTCATGGTGAGAAGGGGTAATGATTGGACAAGCAGGAGAGATACTCACCCTCATTCTGCCACCTTAGAATTAGATGCTGGATGAGAAGATTCAGTGCAAAGTTTCTTGATTCACCAGCAGTTAAGGCCCTTAAGTGGCCATTAATTAGCTTTTTAATTTGGTCAATTAAAGGCTATTTAAGAGTCTGAACTCACCACCACCTTGATTACCTGCCTTTCCAAAAAGTAGTTGATTTCCTGACTGGGAAAGTAGATTATCCAGCTTGCTGAGTTGAGAAGTGCTCATTTTACCCTTGTTGATGGAGGAATGGATGAGAGGACAAAGGGTGGTGTCCTTGTGCTCGTCCTTGCGTCTGACCCCTTCCCCTTTCCTGCAACACCCATCTTGCAAGACGCAAAGAATCTACATACTTTCCTGTTGTTAGATTCAATTGGAGAGGGCTTTGACTAACGGTCTTTGGGACACAGAAGCTGCTGGCATATGACTGGCCAAAATTCTTTGATGAGGTACTCTAATACCATGGTGTCTGATAGGTCAAGAAACGTACTGGTCAGCTCTTAACAAGCTGATAGCTCCCTGGATTAGGGACTGTTCTCATTTATGGACTTACAGGTTAGTTGCCAATGAATGTTCCTACCCCTTACTTAAACCTACAGATCAGAAAATCATGACCAAGCTCCTGTGCTTGGCAGGTAATATATGATATTTGTAAGTTGAATCCTTTTTACTTAGGAATGGGCTTTAGAGATAACTTCAAATTATGTTCTCCTTTTAGCAATGTATTAGCTCTGTCCAATGCAGAAATTAAAATTCTTTTCCTTAATCACTGCTGACAAGATCTCTTGGTGTCTTTCAACTTCACCCTTAGTTACCTCAATACCATTTATGAAAAATGTATGTTGTCCATTTTGCCTTCCAATGTAAGGTATTTTACATATGTTAACAAATCTATTCTGTCATTAATCAGACTACTTTTATTTTCTGTCAAAATCATTTTGTAGTTCTGGGCCTGCCTGCTTAGATTCCACTACCTCTCAATTTGGTATTAGCTATAAATTTATCTAATTTACATTAGGTTTCTGAATCCCAGTCATCAATATAAAGTAGAAATGGTAATTGTACAAAATCTGAATTCTCACTCAAGCACTGTGATCCTCTCAATATGAACTTATGTTACTCCTTTTACCTTTACAGAGACACGTTGGTAGGTTCTAAAGTTGGCAAATGGAGTACAATGTGAAGATGTTCATTGTGGAAGGGAGAATAACAGAACAGAGTTCCATTCATATGAATGGAGAAAGGCTGCAGAAAGCTGCAACACAAATGGACTGGGGAGTACTTGCACATGAAACACAGAAAGCTAGGACACTGGTGCAGGCAGGTAATCAGGAAGGCTATTGGAGTATTGGCCCTAATTTCAAGGCAGTTGGACTATAAGAGTAGGAAAGTCTTCCTGCAACTGTAACAGGTGCTGGTGCAACTACATCTGGAGTACTGTGAGCATTTTTCATTGCTTAATTTAGGGAGAGTAATATTTCATTGAAGGCATTTCAGAGAAGGTTCACTTGGATGATCCCTGGTATGGAGGATTGTATTATGAGCAAAGGTGAAACAAGTCGGGACCCTTCTCATTGGGGTTTAGAAGAATAAGAGGTGATCTCATTGAAATATATATAAGATTCTTAAAGGGCTTGAAAGGTTAACTGCTGACAGCATGTTTCCCTACATGGGACTGTCTATGATCACAGCAGATAGTCTCAGGTTATAGGGATACCAATTTAAGACCGATAAGGAGGAATGAGAGTCTTTGGAACTCCTTGCTGTAGTGAGCTGCAGAAGCAGTCTTTGTGTATATTTAAGGCTGAAGTAGGTAGATTCTTGATCATTTGGGGAATCATGGGTTACGGGGAAAGGATAGTAAAGTGGATGTGAGGAATGTTGGGTCCACCATGATTCTACTGAATGGCAGAACAGGTTCGAGGGGTTGAATGGTCAACTCCTGTTCCTTTTTTTATGATCTTACCAGGTGCTTTGATTCCCATCTTCAATCAATTTACTATCCATAATCAAATTTCCCTTGTCTCCCATGTTTTAAATGTAAATAATGCAATTAAATATGATTAATAATGTTTTATGAGTCGTCTTTGGAGTTATTTTGTTCTGAAGAAGTCAAAATGTTAATTCTTTTTCCTGTTACCAGGCCTGCTGAGTTTCTCCAGCACTTTCTGTTTTTATTTTGGATACCCAAAACCTGCAATACATTGCTTTCAAATGAAAAATAACCTTGTTTGGAAGATCAAACAATGGAAGCTCATGGGTTATTACATTGCTCAGGATACCCATAGACTTCGATCTGAACAATTGAGTTCCTATTATTTATTGATGTCTGCTTTTAACACGGACTTATCTTTCTACAAAGTAGAAAACTAGCAGGTATTATTCCTTTTTCTTTTGCTTGCAATGTCATTGTGATGCAAGTTGTATATGACTGCAAATTTCAGTGATACAGTTTTACAAATTACTATCCGACCTATGGAGTTATGGGTCTCTAAGCTATGGCAATCAGCTCTAGATGACCAGGCAATAACATTTAAAATGTAGTTATATTTATTATTTTCTGGTTAGTCTTGATTCAATTTTGTGAGTGTGGAATTTGGTTAGGACTATGCTTAGGGCTTTTGACACCTGTGAGGATTTCCTTTACACTTTGCCCCTGAAGGTGTAACCACAAAGACAAAAGATAAGGTATTCCTGTTAGACCAAAAAAGAAGAAAACCAGAATCAAAAATTCAAGTAAAGGGGAAATTGCATTGTATCTTACTTTAAAACTGTAAATTTGTTCACAAAATTAAGGTTTTAACAATATTCTGGTATGTGACAAGCTGGTCAGTTGGATTGAACAGTGGCAAATGGAAGTTAATCTTAAAGTGTGAAGTGAAGGATTTTTGGAGGACAAAGACAGAAATGGAGTACATGTTGGATGGTAGGACCCTAGGAAGTAAAGATGATAAGAGGGACCTAAGTGCATATCCAATCAACCTTGAAGGTAGCAGGAGACATAGATAAGGTGGTTAAGAAGGCACTGGGATACTTGCCTTTATTAGTCAAGGCATTGAATATAAGAGCAAGGACGTTATGATGGAGCTGTATATAATGCCGTAGCTGGAGTACTGTGTGTGGTTCTAGGTCGCCATGGTTTAGGAAGGGTGTGATTGCACTAGAGACAGTGCAGAAGAGATTCATGAGGAGGTTACCTGAGCTGAAGTAATTCAGCTATGAAGGGAGACTAGATAGGCTAGGATTGTTTTCCTTACAGCAGGGAAGGTTGAGGGGGATCTGATTGAGTTGTACAGTTATAGAGGCACAGATAGGGTAGATAGCATAAAGTTTTCCCTTTACTACAGGGATCAATGATAGTTTTAAGGTAAGGAGCAGGAGGTTTAGAGACAATAGGAGGAAATTATTTTTTACCCACACGATGGTGAATATCTGGAATTTGCTCATCCTAATCCTAATCCTGAAAGATTGGTAGAGACAAGAACCCTCCAGACATTTAAAGAGCATTTAGATGAGCATTTGAAACACTACAGCAAAGAAGCCTGTGGGCCAAGGGCAGGAAAATGGAATTAGAACAGATGAATGTTAACGTCTGGTGCAGACATCATGATTGAAGGTCCTGCTTCCATGCTTAAATAAAACTCTATGGCTTTATGAAATACAGATTACAGTAAGTTTATTAAGAGTACATGCCAAGTACTCTTTTTGCAACTTAATCTTTTTCCTAAACAATATTATGTAATGTTAAACTTGATGGCCTATTTAAAGACTGCACAGAACCTTATTAATATTGAGCTGATGAGCTTTGGATACTTGAAAGCAACCAAGATCACCGGAGAAGTGACCTGAAAGCCTCGTTTATTGCAGTTTTAGCAACAGCCATCAGTCAAGTTGTTAAAGGGGATAGGGAATAGCCGGTAGAGAATACAGTAAACTGGGTAATGATCAATTCTTTGACATGGTGTTTTCACTTAAAGAAAAATGCCTCCCTGATGGTGAAAGAAGAAGATTTTTATAGTATGTGAGGCTAAGTCCACAGCCCAGAATCATCCTCGGTTTGCCTGGGCTATACTAAACTGGTTGGTTCTCAGTCAAAGCTGCAAAGTTGCAATTGGCTTGAGGAAAAGGAAAAGAATCATCCTGAATTCTGTATTCTGTGAACCATGTTCTAGCCCAGAAATTAGTCTGCTCATCCCTCTTTCTCCTTTTATTGTTGTTTACACTCCTAAGATGACAGGCAGGAAATTAATTATGAATCTGAAATGAACTATGCACCGTATTGTATAGGCAAATGCACACATCTGTCATGAGCATGAAACAGAGCACTGGAAACTGGAATGAATGCACAACATGTTCCTCACACATAACTGTGGGCAAGCTGAAGATTGTTTATTGGATATCCGGTGCCTAGCTATAATGATGCCACACTTCCCTTCGCTGCGGCAATTTGCTGTTTTTTCACAAAGCGTGAGAGAAGCAGATTCAATGACCCTTTTTGGTTGGAACTGGAAAATATGGTAATCTTAATCCAGGACTTTATTTTTAAATTTTCAGGAAAAGAATGCTTCACTTTATGTGAGGCATTTTAAAGTTGTGCATGATTAAGCTTTAACATCAGTTCATCTGTTAAGTAGAACAGAAAATAGATCATTTTTGTCATCACTAATAGACATGGATTTTGTTGAAAAGAATCAGTAGCTAATAAAATAAAATTATATTGTTTACACAGGAATCTTTAACACATAAGCAGGAATAGATACACATACATAGATACACTTATGTGCGCAGATATACTTAATAACTGAATTAAAATATCAGAAACCATTTTCACACAGTTCCTTAAGAACAGTTTTTGACATTGATCAATCAGGTATTAAGTCCATTAGCATCTGCTTTGATTGTCACTAGTTATAAACTAGCACAGGGGTAATTAGTCAAATGACTGAGATGCAGACAGATGAGGTGTCGCAGCTACTGAATACTGCTGATGGGGGCCATTCAAAAAGGATAGTTCCTTTGAATGTATTTCTGGGTTTCACAGAGCAGTGTTGTTTTTTCCTCTGATCCTCTCGGGCCACCTCTGTGAAAAACCTGATCAATTCGATGTATTTTGCCTCAAGGCCTAAAAGAGGTGGAGTTCCATTCCAGGTGTGCCACCTGCAGGCAATTATTTTCTGACACAGAAAGTGAAAATGTAATTAACTTGCCTATAATTGCTGTAAAATCACCGTGAAGCATGCTACGATGGCCTGACATAGGATAGGAGATCAGAGGAACACTTACAAGAAATATCTACTTGGCTTCTGAATCAGAACTGAGATTCCAGTGCCTCTCCCACCAACACCTGGTGCATCAGAAAGATAAAATGCTGGAAAACCTAAGATTGATTCAGCTAAAGAAAAGTAAAACGTATTTTCTAGAAACCTCATAGGCTCATAATTTGAGAATGTACTGAGAAAAGAACAAGATAGGATCTATTTTCAGGTTATATTTATTTATTAGTCTCTGTTCACTGTTCTTGCAATGATATGACCATTCACTGATTAACTAAATTACCTGAGAAGAGTTTTCTAAGCAAAAGTGAAGCTCTCTACAAAAATACAATCAAGCAACTGATCTAATAATACACAAATGTTGGAAATATATTGGATTGTAGCTTCTGTTTTAATTCTTGGGACCATTGTTTATTTGTTTAAATTCAGGGATAAAGATATGAGGAAATGTAAGATGCTAAATGTCTTTCTTTCTATTGGTAAGTAGTGACATTAGCACAACAAAATTGGAGAGCAATTTATCTTTGAGGAGGTCTTGCAAAATCAAGAATGTGCTTACTGAACAAAATGTTTGGAGTCGGAGAAGACCCAAAGCTTGACTGATGTTTGAAAAGGGGGTGACAGAGGAGGGAAACTTAGGGCCAGTGGTTTCAGGAGTCTGCTCCATTTGTAAAAGGTCCCGTGCAATATCTGGAAAAAGGAGCAGAAATTTCTCCGATCACTATAACTAATGTAGTAGTTAGTCCGCAAATAACACCACTAAAATTATTAGTTACTCATTTATTTTGTAGGTATTGCTACATACAGCGAGATTGTGTGCATAAATTGCCATGCTTGCCTAGAGTGCAATGATAACTCTACATCCAACGTGTTTAATGGATTGTGATGGTGCAGACCTGTCACTGGGGCTTGCAAAAGTAACATTGCCATTTCAGTCATGCAGAAGTTAGTCGCAAATGATTTAAAAAGAGGTGAATGCTAGCTAAAAGTACCTCATCACCTGTGATACTTCCAAGGGTGCTGTGTGAGGAGGGGCACATCGCTTCACCGTTTGTCACGAAATCATGAGGATGGACGCTACTGCATGCAATGAAAGCTTGAATGATTGATATGAAGTTGGGAAGGGAAGGGTTTGGAGCACAGCAGGTATTCCCTTTCTGTTGTAGTGTGCTGGTCATTCAGTTGGTGCAGCTTCTTCACCAAATCGATGCACGTGCTGCAGCTTGGGTTATGGAGGAGCAAACGATGTGGCAGCTGAAGATATGGTTCCACTGCTCATCCTGGTCTGGTGGGGGATGTGGGAACCTCCAGTATTGTCTGAATAGACAGTGCCACACCATTCTGGAGTGCTGTGAATTACAAAATTAGAGCAGGAATGAAACAATTATAGTAGATGCAGTTGAACTGGGGAATAGGACCGGTCTTCCAAAGATGAAGAAAGGATATTGCGAAGGAACAAGCTCTCCTTTTGCATGACAGAACTCAGCTGCATTGGGCACTATAAACCAGGCAGGACCTGACTGACACATTCTTTCAGTAGATAAGAGCTGGGTGTGGTAGGTGATCATTGACCGTAGGATAGTTGTTAATAACTATGCCAGCATTTCATTTGCATTTTGGAGGTGAACTGTAGCCTTCATTTATTTTTGTTTGTGTTCTTTTCTGCTGGCTGTAAATAAAAGCTTATGTTTGGAATTGTCCAATTGCTTGACTGTATGTGATGTTCCCCTATTGGACAAAGACAATTTGTGGGTCTCCAGTGGGCATGGGGAACAGAGTTGCATTGACTCACTGTTTAGTTAGGATTAGCCAAGGACAGGTAAAGTGTGTGATGTGGTGGTTAAATAATTTCTTAAGTCTGCCCATGCTGTGCTCCATCTTTCCAGTGACATCATTGCAAGGCTGCTCCATGATCCAAAACACCCCTCCCAAGCTTTCCTTCACCCATCATAAACATTGATTTAACATTTAAAGCATTCCCAAATGAGTTATCTGAATTACTACTTTTTTCAACATTTACTGGATATTTTATCTTATCTCCCAACCCTACCCAAGTCTTTGATGACGAACGTGTGTTGTGAGGTGGGTCAGGGTAGGCTACAATAAAATACAGAAACACTTGTGGTAAAGTTGCTGAGTTTTCTTTTCTCTGCTGACTTTATTAGATCAGCAGAGCTCATGGAAGATTCTTGCATTGACGTAACTGCAGGCGAGCCTGGTTTGTTGTTTCTTCTTCATTAGCATCAGGACCAGGTAAAGGTGTTAAATCTCTGAGAAAAGAGTGCTGTTTTTCATCCATTCAAAGAAGCTTGTTCCATTGTAGGGTTGACCTGTTCTTCAAAGTTCTTTTCCAAGGTATGACTACACATGTAGCTTCAAAATAGTTTGTTTTGATGCTTGGTATGCTGTTTCAGCTATAATAGCACAGCTTTGAGAAGCGACCTCTTTTCCTACACTGAATATGTTGTTAGGTGTATGGCTGGATAGTTTCGTTTTCGCTGCTGTGAAGCTTTGTTTTGGATCGTGGAGCAGTCTTGCAATGATGTCACTGGAAAGATAGACCACAGCATGGGCAGACTTGAGAAATTATTTAACCACCACATCACACACCTTACCTGCTAATCCTAACTAAACACTCTAAGTAGGCGCTACTCTGTTCCTGTAACACAATATTGTAGAATTAGATTGTTTAGACCTTCCCACTGATGTTGCCACTTTTGGTATATTTTTCAGATAAGAGGTTATCTCCTCTAATCAAATGCTCCAATGTGTTTTTCGCAGTCAACCTTCTCTATAGAATGTTCTGTATTAAATGGAACTTTGCTGTATAGAGATTCTTAGATATTTGAGCTTCTCACTCTAGAGTTAGATCCTCTTTTGACTGAAGAACTTCAATGCCTAAGAGACCAATGACAATTCTCTCACAAAGGAACTCTTGCTATAAGATTCCATGGATCAGAGTGTAGATTCAGGTGATTAGTGAAACTACCTATGGATTCTATTGGGTGTTGTTACCTGCTAATGAAGTAGGATCTCAGCAGTGTCCTATTTATTCTTGAATTGAAATGTGGGCCTAAAGCTATCTGGGAACTCTCAAACATAATTTGTTTCTCATCAAGTTGTTGACTATGTTACACATGATCTGAACCTCTTTCCATGTAGTAGAGAAGTGTATTGACGTCATCTGTATTTGATTTGTGTCCAACCATCAAGCTGTTTAAAATCTTAGAAACTGCTCTTTCTGCATTTGCCAATTTATAAACGGAGCAATTGCTTGAATATTTTTCTAGTGAAAAGATCAATACAGGTGAATTTATAACATTGCTGATAGGTACCTGAAATTGTTGATGATTTTCTTGGATTTGATAAATATTGCCAGAGTTTTTTTTGATTCTTTTGTATTACACCAGTTTTGTTGGTTTGTAGAATTCTTAGTTGATAAAAGTTATTGTTGAAATTTTGTGGTTGTAGCAGTAAAACTGAAGCTGTTAAAGATTCTGAGGTAACAAGGTGTAGAGCTGGATGAACACAGCAGGTCAAGCAGCATCAGGGGAGCAGGAAGGCTGATGTTTCAGGCCTAGGCCCTTCTTCAGAAGGCCCTTCTTCATTCTTGGTTTCAGGAATACAGAGTACTGGGCTAATGGTAAGATTCTTGGTAGTGTGGACGAGCAGAGAGATCTCGGTGTCCATATGCATAGATCCCTGAAAGTTGCCACCCAGGTTGATAGGGTTGTTAAGAAGGCGTACGGTGTGTTAGGTTTTATTGGTAGAGGGATTGAGTTTCGGAGCCATGAGGTCTTGTTGCAGCTGTACAAATCTCTGGTGCGGCCGCACTTGGAGTATCGCGTACAGTTCTGGTCGCTGCATTATAGGAAGGATGTGGAAGCATTGGAAAGGGTGCAGAGGAGATTTACCAGGATGTTGCTGGTATGGAGGGAATGTCTTGTGAGGAAAGGCTGAGGGACTTAAGGCTGTTTTCGTTAGAGAGAAGAAGGTTAAGAGGTGACTTAATAGAGGCATACAAGATGATCAGAGGATTAGATAGGGTGGACTGTGAAAGCCTTTTTCCTCGGATGGTGACGGCTAGCACGAGGGGACATAGCTTTAAATTGAGGGGTGATAGATATAGGACAGATATCAGAGTTAGATTCTTTACTCGGAGTTGTCAGGGCATGGAATGCCTTGCCTGCAGCAGTTGTAGACTCGCCAACTTTAAGGGCATTTAAATGGATGATAATGGAATAGTGTAGGTTAGATGGGCTTCAGATTGGTTTCACGGGTCAGCGCAACATAGAGGGCTGAAGGGCCTGTACTGCGCTGTAATGTTCTATGTTCTATCTCAGATTCTCCAGCACCTGTAGTTCCTACTATCACTGTTAAAGATTCTGCTGCTTTAAATGCTGTTTTCTACATAAACTTAGGTGTTTCTTTACCGACATGGCAGCTTCGTTGAGGTGAATGAAGATATCACTTTTCCACGATGGCTGAAGGGTCTCCAATACCTGTGGATAAAATCTTTCTCAAAATAGCATCAATCAGTAAGATTCACTAATTGATGAAGGATGCAATGGTATGTTTGTACCAATTTTTTTCTGCATCTGAGGGACTTTTGTGGTTAAATTCTGCGCTATACCATCAGATTGGTGCTCTTTATCTTCTGGTTTGCTTGTTTTTAATGATTAAAATTGTTTTAACTTAGTTGTCGAGTAATACTTGTGTTTCTCACTCAAGCCATCAAAATAATAAACTTTTATCTAACTTCAATTTTAGGTCTCTGAAACTTTGAATTCGAAAAACACAACTTTGTTTTTGAAGCTTTTTCAATTAATTTTTTAAGCTTGTTCCTGAAGCATTTTCTTAGCTTGCTTGTTAACTTTGTTATCAAATATATACTTTAGAAATTTTTAAGTCATTGTTAGAGAGGTCTTATTTTGATTTCCTAGCCTAGATTTTTGGGTGAAAACAAAACTCATTTTTCGTTCTTCCAAGGCATTAAATCTACCCCCGCTGTTGAGTAATCAGTCTATTTTTTTTTTTGCAGGTGCCAGGTCTGGATATATTCCCTTGGCTATTCCCGTGCTTTTCTGCTCTCATTTCTTTTTACAGGTATGGTTCCCCTACATGTTCTTGTATGAGGCTTTTATTCTGACCTACAAGTGATTGGGTGGTTTTGTTACAGGAGTTTTCTGTTCAGGCTTTGTTTTCTTCACAGCGGCTATTCAACTTTATTGCTTCTCTGGTTGCTAGACCATCTTGGAGCACTAACAATTTTTGAAAAAAGACTTTTTTTTTTGATTTTTTTTTTTTAATGAGTTATTTAAGGTACGTTTCTTGATGTTCACTACTTTCATAGTTTTCTAGATGTGGATCCACTCTCTGCTACATCTTTTTGTTGCACTGTTCAATAGCCACATCTATAAATTTGGGTTCAAGACAGGCTCTTGAGACAAGACCTAGCCTTGGGCTTATATATACCACTATTTATTACATATTAAGACTACAACAATATATGATATTCAGTGATATACTAGATCTTAATCTCAATATTACATTATTAAAAGACTATCCTATGAACTCTACTGCCTGAAGCTAGTCGGTCTACTCCATACACTTTTTTTTTCTGCGTGTATTTCTAACATTCATATAGCTAGATTTCAGTATTCTTCCAAGCTCTCTGTTTCTCACTTCTCTTTCTTAACTCTCCCCAGATTGAGTTATTTATGCCCAGTAAGGAGCAGGTCCTTGATATCATCTTAAGGTTGCTCCAGGATCCTACATTCCTTGCACATCTTCTCACACCTCTGGAAATTCTGGTATGCTCCTATCTCATTGCAATTCTTCCATCCATTCATTATAGGAGGAAGGTTACTGATACACACTTCCAGTGGGTGAGGCTATAGACTGGATTTATAATATTGCGAAGTGTTCTTTTCTGTGTTTAGGAGGACACTTTTTTTTTTGATTCTAATATGAAAGCAAAATACTGCAGATATTGGAAATGCAAATTTTAACTGAAAAGACTGGAAATAGTAAGTAACCAGACAGCATCTGTTGAGAGAGAAACATTTACAGTTTCAGG
The DNA here is from genome assembly GCA_024137785.1 of Ginglymostoma cirratum. Lineage (NCBI taxonomy): Eukaryota > Metazoa > Chordata > Chondrichthyes > Orectolobiformes > Ginglymostomatidae > Ginglymostoma > Ginglymostoma cirratum. The sequence goes on from JAHRHZ010000248.1 coordinate 66,967,833, forward strand.
GAAATGACGTTTCAACCCTTCAGCATTGCACCTTACATCTCTTTTTGTTCTAACTCCTGAAGGATGTTTCCAATTTCTCAGTTCATCACACTGTTCTTAGAAATCTGAAGAGCATTGAAATAATATTGACTGGCCTATTTCTTAAAGGCTTCAATTGTGCTTCAGTTTGTGAAGTTTGCTACTGATTGGTTATGATCGGTTTTCTTATTTAGTGCCTAATGAGTTAAGTATCATTACAGCAAATTTATTTTTTTATAATTAGCTGATTAATTATGTAATGCATCTGATCCATTAGAATGTGTTACAATCACTGTGGGAATACGTTAACCAGAAGAATGGAAGTTGTGAAAACGCAAACAAAAATTACCAAACAAGCTTTCACAGTTGGAACATAAAACAGAATCAATATACATTAAACAGACACGAACAAATAGATCACTGTCAATACAAGCTATAACTTACACATGGAATAGCAGACATCAAATAGCTACCTCATGAGTCTTATAAGATGAAGTAACAGGGGGAGGAGGTTCTACAAATATCTCATTCTCAATGATGGGAGAGTCCAGAATATAAGTGCAATAGAGATAGCTAGCCTTTGCATCTTTCTTCAAGTAGAAGTAGTGAATGGATGATTCATCTCGACATCTTTCTGAAATCCCAGGTGCCAATCCCCCAGACCAATGAGGTTCATTCCAAAGGATATCAATGCAAGAAACTGAATACTTCAAAGTCTGTGAGTCCTGATAACATTCAGGCAAAAAATACTAATTATATGGCTCCAGAACCAGCCATATCCCTGACCATGCTGATCATGTAAAATTGACATCTATGCAGCAAAGTAGATGTCCATCTGCACTAAAAGAAGGACAAATCTAACTTTGCCAATTAAAACCCCATTAGTCTACACTTGAGCATCATCAAAGTAATAGAAGGGATTGTTGAGCAAGACTCTCAACAACAACCCACTCTCAAGAGGCTCAGTTTGGCTTACAACAGGCCAACTCAGTTGATGACCTCATTAGAGTTGTGGTGTAATCATGGATAAAACAGCTCAATGCGATGTGAAATGAGATGAGGTACTAACTACACATCAAAAATATTTCAGTGATTGTGAAGTATTCTGGGATGTCCAACGACTGAGGTATTTAATAACATCCAATCTTAGGGCTGTTGGGGTACAATGATAGTGTCTCTACCTCTGAGCCAGGAGATCCAGGTTCAAATCCTGTCTGCTGGAGAGATGTGTAATAACTGTTCTGAACAAGTTTATTCAAAAATACCTATAAATCCAATCTTTATTTCTGGTTTCTTCTGGTTGTTGGAATGCTGGGTGTACAGAAGAATGGCACAGAAAAAAACACCATCATACCCTATTGCCAGGATAACAGGTACTGTCCAACATGATGTGCTGTAGAAGGTCATTGGACACTGAGGGAGTGCGATCCCTTCTGGTCACAGTCAATCCATGAATTCATTTTGCTATGATCTGGTTATGGACTGTTATCATTTAAAAGAAACCTGAATACCTCATTGTAACCCATAGAACAAAAAAAAATTCATTTTTAAAGGAAAACAAACATTATTGTATGAAAGAATATTTTTGAAAAAGTACTGGCAACAACAAAGTTTATTACATGTATGTTATGTACTCAGGATAACTTCCTACTTTTCCTAAGGGAAATAATTTGTAGGGATCACCAATAAGTATACTATAGTCACCTGGAAAGTTTTTCTCAGCACTAGGTATTCTTGGAGGTAAAAGGTTACTTTGCTCTTTCTCTGCTGTGGGTTCCTTAGACCCTTCTGGTTATTTTTCCAATATTTCTAGATAGTCCTGCTGGCTACTTCCTTTTGCAACAAGATACTATGAGGTCCACATTAGATTCTCCCACTAGCTTCAAATTGGATAAGTCAGCATTTTACTCTGCTTACAGCAAAGGACAGTATTTTTTTAAAATTCATAGTATGTGGGTATTACTGTCAAGCCATAATTTGTTTCGCAATAATAATTTCCCTGAGGAAAGTGGTGATGAGCTGCGTTCTTGAATTGCTGCTGGCCATGTTATATAGGGACATCAAATGTGCAAATAGGAAGGGAGATCAAGGAATTTGACCCAGCAAAATGAAGGAATGGTGATACATTTCCAAGTCAAAATGGTGTATTGTTTGGAGGTAGACATGTAGGACATGGTGTTCTTACGCATCGGCTGCCCTTGACTATCTAGGTGTTGGGAAATGTGGATTTGGAAGGTGCATTTATTTTGATAAATCTTTCCCATTAAGCTTCAAAGTCAGAAAGTGCAAGCTACAACTAAAATTCTTGCCCACTAAATACCAGAAGCTTACTAGGCTCTACTCATCTTCATGATGACATAGCCTGCTCAGGGCTATCTCAAAATGATATTTAATTATCCCTGATTTATAATTTTATTTTTTTTTTGATTCGTTGATGTTGATGGGTTTTACTATCTTTCTAGGTTTACTGAATTAATTTATGAATTAATTTACCTCCAAGTCCCAAAACAAAACATCTCTCTGGAGTATCATTCCTACAAGAAGTGTAGATATTGCATCTCTAGCTGAGTAAGTCTACGTATTGTTTTACAGCTCTATCTATCAATCTTTCAAAGCAATATCACCATTCTTACATTAATAAGCCCCAAGCAGATTTATTTGCATTTATTTAGTTTTCTACAGTTAAATTTTAATTTCTAAAATAAAAAAGCTAAAACACATGAACGATAAACTTGGTATTCATATCAATATACCACACTTCCAAGTGACACGTTTGCAGTAAATATCACTCTGCACTGTGGGGAAGCCTGCAATTATCATGCCGTATGTTCACTCTCTTTGCATCTGTCCGGCAAAAGAGAATGCCACGTACTCGGGGATCGTACTCAGCTCTCCTTGCATATGGCGTCTTTGTGATCATCCCCCATACAACATTGAATGGCTACCTCTCAGATCTCAGAAATAATGCACACTTCAGAAGTGAAACGTTTTATGACCACAATTAGGCCCCTGACCACCTTCAGGCCCCTGGGAAGATGCCTTCGCCCTCCCCTGTTTGCAACAGAGACAGATTTCAATGAGGATGTCCTTAGTGAAATGGAGGTGTTGCATGCACTGTTCCTCAGAAGACTGAGGTAGGTGAATTGCTCCTTGAAGACCTTAGCAATTATAGCTTCCTGCTTAGAACTCTTCTCCCCATCTCACTCATTGAGTAACTTGCACTCCATTGTGTTAGCTCTGCTTGATTTTCTGTCATGCTTCAGATCTAGGGAGCTGGAAACTACCACATCCATAACGTGAAGAAATTGATCTTGAATTGAGAACAAAGGTCATAATTATTTGCTGCACCAATTTTAAGTTGCAGACTAAATCTCCGACACTCCTACAAGGTCAGTGACAACCAATCAGCGACTAAAGTGAAAGTTGCCGATAATCCTTTTTACATAGTAATGGTTGGGAAATCCTTCCTGAATGCATGATATGCTGGGACTGTATTGGAGACAGTGCAGAAACAATTTACAAGAATGATTCCAGGGCTGAGACCCTTCATCCTTCATCTAGTTATGAGGATAGATCGAAGAAGTTAGGGCTGATCTCCAAGGAAAGAGGAAGGCTAAAAAGACATTTGATAGAGGTCTTCAATGTCATAAACAGGCTGGATAGAGGAGATAGGAAGAAACTGTTCCTGCTTGTAAAACGGATAAGAATAGGAGGGCATTGATTTAAAGTGTGTTACCAAAGAAGCAAATATGATATGAGAAAAACTTTTTCACTCAGCAAATGGTTAGGACCTGGAATGTTTTGGTTGGAGCTTTGGTGGAGACAGCTTTAATTGAGGCGGGTTCAATTAAAGTGTTCAGGACAATGTTGGATGATTATTTGTAAATAATGAGGTTGCTTAGTGCCAATGATGCTCATTTGAAGACCTGGCACAGTGGTGATGGGCCAAATGGCTTTCTTCAGTGCTGTAAGACTTTTATGACTCTGTTTTCCAATATCTGGAGTATTGTGTGTAGTTTTGGTCTCCTTACCTGAGGAAGGATGATCTGTCTTTTGAAGGAGTGATTCCTGGAATGATGGGACTACCACAGGGATAGACCAGATTGGTTAAAACTATATTTATTAGAGTTTAGAAGAATGAGGGGTGGATCTCATGTAAACCTATAAAATTATGACAGTCTAGACATGGTAGGTGCAGGAAAGGTGTTATCAATGACCAGGGATCACAGTCTAAGGGTAAGGAGTACATTCCTATAGGAATTAGGAGAAGTAGAGAATTCAATCCCTCAAGACTGCTCTGCCATTTAATACAATCATAGCTGATCTCATCTTGATCTCATCTCCACTTTCCTGTCTGCACTTTGTAGGCATTCAACACTTTACTAATTAAAAATCTGTCTTATCTCCTTCTTAAGTTTACTCAATGTCCCAGCATCTACCACACTCTAGGCTAATAAATTCCACAGTTTAATGACCCTTTGAAAAAAGTAATTTCTTCTCATCTTTGTTTTAAATCAGCTACCTCTTACTTTAAAAATATGCCTTCTCAATCTATGTAGCCCCACATGATGAAAGATCCTCTCTGTATCTACTTGTGTGAATCCTTTTTTAGCATCTTGTATACCTAAATTAGATCTCCTTTCATTCTTCTAAACTCTGGAGAGTATAGGCGGAAACTACTCAATCTCACTTCATATTCCCTCATCTCTTGAATCAGTCAAGTGAACCTCCTCTGAATTTTCACCAATGCTAATACATTCTTCCTCAAGTAAGAGGATCAAATTGCTCTCCATAATCCAAATGCAGTTTCATTTATAGATATAAAAGGTACTGCAGATGCTGGAGAATCCGAGATAACAAGCATGGGGCTGGATGAACACAGCAGGTCAAGCAGCATCATAGGAGCAGGAAAACTTGACATTTCGGGCCTAAACCCTTCATCAGAAATGGGGGAGGGGAAGAGGGTTCTGAAATAAATAGGGAGAGAGGGGGAGGCGGATAGAGGATGGATAGAGGAGAGGATAGGTGGAGAGGAGGCAGACAAGTCGAAGAGGCGGGGATGGAGCCAGTAAAGGTGAGTGTAGGTAGGGGGGTAGGGAGGAGATA
>JAHRHZ010000248.1:66973056-67003550 GCA_024137785.1 Ginglymostoma cirratum
GAGGGTTCTGAAATAAATAGGGAGAGAGGGGGAGGCGGATAGAGGATAGATAGAGGAGAGGATAGGTGGAGAGGAGGCAGACAAGTCGAAGAGGCGGGGATGGAGCCAGTAAAGGTGAGTGTAGGTAGGGGGGTAGGGAGGAGATAGGTCAGTCCAGGGAGGACGGACAGGTCAAGGGGGCAGGATGATGTTAGTAGATAGGAGATGGGGGTGTGGCTTGGGGTGAGAGGAAAAACCAGTTAGGGAGGTGGAGATGAGCTGGGCTGGTTTTGGGATGCGGTTGGGGGAGGGGAGATTTTGAAGCTTGTGAAATCCACATTGATGCCATTGGGCTGCAGGGTTCCCAGGCTGAATATGATTTGCTGTTCCTGCAGCCTTCGGGTGGCATCACTGTGGCATTGCAGGAGGCCCAGGATGGACACGTCATCTGAGGAATGGGAGGGGGAGTTGAAATGGTTCGCGACTGGGAGGTGCAGTTGTTTGTTGCGAACTGAGCGTAGGTGTTCTGCAAAGCGGTCCCCAAGCCTCCGCTTGGTTTCCCCGATGTAGAGGAAGCCACAACGGGTCCAGCGGATGCAGTATACCACATTGGCAGGTGGGGTCTGATTGCAGATGGTGGAAGTGTCAGAGGAAGTGTCCAACGCATCATCCTCCGACACTTCCGCCATCTGCAATCAGACCCCACCACCAAAGACATTTTTCCCTCCCCACCCTTATCTGCCTTCCGGAGGGACCACTCCCTCCGCGACTCCCTTGTCCGCTCCACACTCCCCTCCAGCCCCACCACACCCGGCACTTTTCCTTGTAACCGCAGGAAGTGCTACACCTGCCCCCACACCACCTCCCTCACCCCAATCCCAGGCCCCAAGAAGACTTTCCACATCAGGCAGAGGTTCACCTGCACATCTGCCAATGTGGTATACTGCATCCGCTGTACCCGTTGTGGCTACCTCTACATCGGGGAAACCAAGCGGAGGCTTGGGGACCGCTTTGCAGAACACCTGCGCTCAGTTCGCAACAAACAACTGCACCTCCTAGTCGCGAACCATTTCAACTCCCCCTCCCATTCCTCAGATGACATGTCCATCCTGGGCCTCCTGCAATGCCACAGTGATGCCACCTGAAGGCTGCAGGAACAGCAAATCATATTCAGCCTGGGAACCCTGCAGCCCAATGGCATCAATGTGGATTTCACAAGCTTCAAAATCTCCCCTCCCCCTTGACCTGTCCGTCCTCCCTGGACTGACCTATCTCCTCCCTACCCCCCCACCTATACTCACCTTTACTGGCTCCATCCCCGCCTCTTCGACTTGTCTGCCTCCTCTCCACCTATCCTCTCCTCTGTCCATCCTCTATCCGCCTCCCCCTCTCTCCCTATTTATTTCAGATCCCTCTTCCCCTCCCCCATTTCTGATGAAGGGTTTAGGCCCGAAACATCAAGTTTTCCTGCTCCTATGATGCTGCTTGACCTGCTGTGTTCATCCAGCCCCATGCTTGTTATCTGCAGTTTCATTTATGTTTTGTACAGATGCAATAACACTTCCCTATTTTTGTATCTTATTCCTTTAGCGATAAGCATCAAAATTCCATTTGTCTTCCTTATTACTGTCAGTACCTGTATGCTAGTTTTTCACAATTCATGCACAAAACTATCCAGGTCTCTCTGCACTGAAACGCTGAAGTTTCTCTCCATTTAGATGACAAGTTGCCTATCTATTCTTCTGACCAAAATGGATAGCCTCACTTATCCACATTAAACTCCATCTGGCAAATTTTGACCTATTCTCCTGACTTATCCATATCCATTTGTATATTTCTTATGCCTTCACTTAAACTTGCCTTCCCACTTATTTTAGTGTTATCTGCAAATTTTGGGCATAGTACTTTCTATTCCTGTATCTACATCATTAATGTAGATTGTACATAGTTGGAACCAGAGGACTGAACCCTGTGGCATCCATGAGCTACATTTTGACAACCAGAAAAAAGACCCATTTATCCTGACTCTCTGCCTTCTATTGGCTATTCAGTGCTCTATTCTCTAGAGTCATAGTCATACAGTAAGGGAACAGACCTTTGGTCCAAAGAGTCCATGCCAAACATAATACCAAACTAAACTAATCCCACCTGCCTGCTCCTGGCCCATATTGCTCCAATCCTTTCCTATTCATGTATCCATCCAAATGTCGTCTTAAATGCTGTAATTCTACCCACATCCACCGCATAATTACAAAGCTCATTCCACACATGAACCACCCTCTGTGTTTTTAAAAAAAAAAAAAAAAATTTGCCTCTTGGGTCTTTTTTAAACCTCACTCTTCTCAGCTTATAAATGTGACCCCTAGTCTTGAAATTTCCCATCTTAGAGTTGCTGGTGGTTGTCTTTTCCCGATCTATACCTCTCATGATTTTATAAACTTCTATCAATTGTAACCTAACAACTTGCCCCAACCCCATGTGATCTTACCCTATGAATTAACTTTTTATGATAATGTTCAAAATTGTAAGTAAAAGTACAAGTAAATTGTTGTTTTAATTAGGAAGAAGTATTTGTGGCCTTAGACAATGACTAGGTGGAGGTAAAAGGGCTGGTATTACACTTCTTGCAATTGAATGTGAAGCTGCCATGGGAGTGAGATGAGGTATTGAGGGTGATAGAGGAACGCACCAGGGTATCCGAGAACAGTCCCTTTACAATGCTGACTGGGAGGGGAGGAGAGGAAAATCTATGTGTAGTAGCTTCCTGTTGGAGGTGGTGCGTAAGGGTGATGATAATCCATTGAGTTTAAAGTTGAGTTGCCTGGAAAGTGAGGACAAGTGAACACTATTGTTCTTCTTTGAGGAAGTGGAAGTGGTGAGGGCAAAAGTGTGGGAAATGGTTTGGACATGATTAGAAGAGCCTGTCAATCACTAAGGGTGAATCCTTGGTTGAGCATAAAAGAACACATGCTGGAAACACTACTGTTGAAGCTAACATCTTCAGGGCAGATAACATGGAGATGGTGAAACTGGAAGATTGGAATGAGAGGAAGCTGGGTGTAAGGAAGCGGTAAATAGCCTATCCCTTAAAAATCAGACAGATAAGTCAAGGAATGGAAGGAAAAAGTCAGATTTGGGCCTGGTAAAGCAAGGGAAGGGTGGAAATCAGACAATTTGGAAGTAATGTAGAGTCTCTACATTTGCTAAGATTAGTTGGATGGTCTACTCTTGGTTTCCAGAAATGGTTACATCTGGGCAACCATTGGGCTATGTTTCTGAAAAATCTAATGAAAAATTACTCAGCCAATGACCACATGCCCTATTCCCCAAACTTTTCAGGGATCTGTTTGTCCACAGATTATATTATTTTTATTCGTTCATGAGGTGTAAGTGATGCTGGCTGGTCAGTATACATCTGCCATTCATAGTTGTCCTTAAGAAGGTGGTAGTGAGATACTTCCTTGAACTGCTGCAGTTCCTTTCGTGTAGATTCACTCAAAATGCTGTCAGGAATGAGATTTACACAGCAACACTGAAGGAACAGTAATCTCCCATAGTATATTGTGTTCAAATGTTAATTCAACAGAGTCATATGATTCATCAGATCCTGTGCCATATCTACAGACACAAGTCAGGAGTATGATGGAATACTCTCTGAATCAATAGAACTCCAAAAACGCCCAAGAAGCTCAATACCATGCAGGACAAGGCAGCCTGCATGATTTACACCCAATTCACCACCTTCATCGAGATAACAAGCATGGGGCTGGATGAACACAGCAGGTCAAGCAGCATCATAGGAGCAGGAAAACTTGACGTTTCGGGCCTAAACCCTTCATCAGAAATGGGAGAGGGGAAGAGGGTTCTGAAATAAATAGGGAGAGAGGGGGAGGCGGACAGAGGATGGATAGAGGAGAGGATTGGTTTTCCTGCTCCTATGATGCTGCTTGACCTGCTGTGTTCATCCAGCCCCATGCTTGTTATCTTGGATTCTCCAGCATCTGCAGTACCTTTTTATCTCTCACCACCTTCATCACCTACTCAATGTTGGTAAAGTGTGTACCATCTGTAAAATGCTCCAAAGAAACTCCACAAAGCTCTTTCTAAAGCACCTTCGAAACCCACAATCCTTACCACCTAGAAACACAAGATCAGCAGAATAATGGGAACACTGCAAAACACAAGCTCTCTCTGTGTCATGCATTATCCTGACTTGGAACTATATTACTGCAGCTTCTCTGTAACTGGGTGAAAATCTTGGAACTCCACTCCCTCCTCATCCAACAACAGCACTTGTCTGGATTTCCACCAGACAAACTACAGCGATTCAGGAGAGTGACTTGTTACTGCTTTTGTTTGTGCTCATTTGCACCCATCTCTGCTTTTAGCTTTGTTACACTATCATGTTCATAAGCATCAGCAGCTTTCTTTTGTGAAAAACCTCTTAGAACTGAATGGTTTCCCCCTTCATTTTGCTGTTAAATAAATGTGAGAAGGCTGATACTATCTCTATGGCAAACATTGCATGCCAGTAGCATTTACTCCATACAACCTGCAATCTCTCAAGAATGATCAGGTTATCATTTAAAATAGCTAGATAACACATTTTTGTGCAAAGGGTAAGAAAATTACATTTTTATAATTTTTTTTTGAGTCAAGTCACTGTATTAGTAATCATGTCAATATAACATTAGATAGATGGTGATATTTACATATAAATGTATGAATAAAGCATACATTCTTGTTTGCAAATGTTGTATGTAGGAATAGAGTATTGTGCATTCAGATTGTGGGTGCTGAACATACCTGTGATCAGCCTCCTTGTTATCCTGACATTCAGTGTCCTTGGCATTAAGTGCATTGGGAGTTGGAGAGTAATCGGCATTTTTTTAAAAATCTCCTGGGGCTGTTCCTTCATTTCGCAATCCATTCTGAAGGCTTATTCCCTGTACAACAAAATCAAACCTATAGATTCATTGAGAAACTGCTCAGTAATTGACTTTTTAAAATTGTTAACAGTGAAGCAAGCCCACTTTTTGTGCAAAGTGCAATGAGGAAAATTAACACCTAATCCCGGGCTAAGTGGTGAAAGGTAAGTAAAAGTTGTGGAAATAACCAGCTGGGCAGCAAGTGGCTTAAAGACTGTTAGCTCGGGTGGTTCCCAGCGTTTAACAGAAGAGGGAAAACATCTCTGTGCTGATTTCTGATGATTAGTCAGAAATGCCATAGACAAAAGACACAGTAGAGTATCTCTCTCTTTCAGAGGAACAGTTTGACCTTTTGTTCACTGGTGTCACCACTGAACGGTTCTGACAGCTTTAACTATAAGAAGAATGCAGGAAAGATTCCAATTTCTTACCTTAAAATAGCTAAGATTTTTCTGTTTTGAAGAATTGTCTCGGTGCTTTAAAATTAGGTTAGCTGATGTATCTGGTGACTGTGAAAAAGATACTCTGCAGGACTTTGAAGCTAGCTGTCAGCTAAGAGCACACAGAACCATCATTTGAAAGAATGGCACTCACGCCTTTGAAAGTTATTCTAATCATAATTTTCAATCTTCGTTACATTCAGATTGGTTCCAAAGGACTTCAGAATAACATATTTTATGCCCTTGTTCAATGAAGTGTATAAGGAAAGCCCCAGCAACTACAAGCTAGTCAGATTACTCTTAATAGTCAGAAAACTTTTAGACATTATAATTTGGGCCACATTATTGGATATTTGTGCAATTGCAGGTCAATCAAGAAAGGCTAGCACAGAGTTAAGGGAAAATCATGTTCAACTAATTTGCTTGCATTTGATGAGGTAACAGAGAGAGTAAAGTTTTTAATGTTCTTAATTCAATATACCTGGACTTTTAAAAGGTACTTAATAAAATGCCACACATTGAGTTATGACAACAGTCAATATGACATAGAGTTTTAGAATCCCTACAGTGTGGAAAAAGGCCATTCAGCCCATCAAGTCCACTCTGATCCTCTGAAGAGCATCCCACCTCCCTACCCTACCCCTTTAACCTTGCGTTTCCTATACATAGTCCACCTAGCCTGCACATCGTTGGATACTATGGGGAATTTTGCATGGCCAATCTACCTAACCTGCGCATCATTGCACTGTGGGTGGAAACCAAAGCACCCAGAGGAACCCCATGTATACATGGGGAGAATGTGCAAACTCCATTCATTCACCCAAGGGTGGAATCAAACTTGGGTCCCTCTTGCAGTGAGGCAGCAGTGCTAACCATTGAGCCACCACGTCACCCCTAACAATAAATCAACAAATCTTTAAGAGATACAGTAAGCAAATATACCTTGAAGCCATTTGCTCAAGATATCATCACAACAGGTGACCTGAGGGTATAAAGAGTCAGATGTCACTCTACTGAGGACTGCTTGAAGAAGCTCTTAGAAGCACGTGACTCTCTTGCAACTGAATAACCTACAATAACTGTCCACACTTATCTCGCTTATATTTATATAGAAGCTAATATAAGCATTTCCACAGCAGATAAATATACCTTTCTGGAGGTAAAACCCACGTCATGAAAAGCAGTGATGCCTATCTATTAAAGAAAGACCAAGATTTTGTTTTAGATATTTGAAAACCTAAATGAAGATCAACTAGAAAATAACCTTGAACATCAAAGAATTTTGACAATTGATAGCAATAGCCCCTGAGAGCACATACAGCTGTAGAGATATGTAGATGGGGAATTGAACAGATAAAATATAGGGATAATTTCATTCTGATTAATGACTAAGGCCCTTCAATTGAGTAGATATCAGCTTTTCTAGAAGAAAAGGTTTGAGTTGCAAATGTAAGCAAGATTGGACTGTTACAGACCTGTTCTGCATCAGTGAAAGCTTTATTTCTCAGTCCATCTCTCTTTAAAAACAACCCTAAATATATGCAGTTTCAATTTAAAATATAAGAAGAAAGTTAATAGTACTAAAGGCACTACTCTTCTAAAAGAAATTCGCCTTTAAAAATACTGTAAATGTGGCCTTCTGTACTAAGAATGCAGACTTCTATCCTGGCCTTGGTTGCTTCCATCATATCTTTCTTTAAATCAGTTCTTATAAAAAAAAAACTGTATGATATCAACATCTATTAATTGGTGTGAAAGCCTGCCTGGGCAGAAATAGACCACCAGCAATTTCCAAATTAGAAACATTATCGTTCTTAAACTAAGAACCTTGAGTTCAAGGCCAGTTCATGACAGTAATGATTTGATTTGATTTTTTTGTTATCACATGTGCTGAGATACAGTGAAAAGTATTGTCTTGCATGCCAACCATACAAATCATACCTGACATAAGTACATTAGGGTAATAAAACAGAATGCAGAATATAATTTTACAGCTACAGAAAAGGTGCAGGGAAAGATCAGCTCTAATATAGGAGATGTCCATTCAGAAGTCTGATAACAGTGGGGAAGAAGCTGTTCTTGAATCTGTTAGTACACGCTTTCAAACATTTTTTTAATTATCTTCTGCCCAGTGGAAGGTAGTATAAGAGAATATAACTTTGGGGGGAGGGCGTGGGTAGTCTTTAATTATGTTGGCTGCTTTGCCAAGGCAGCAGGAAATGGAAATAGCAGCATAAAGAAAGTGAGAGAAGCAAAACCAGTAAAAGTAATACAAACATTTCACTGCACTCTCATTCTTAAAAATAAAACACACAAATGCCTTTGAAGAGAAATGGAAGCTAAACACTTAATCGTGGACTGGGCATCCACTGATGCCTTTACTAAATTGCATCCATTCAAACCATTTATATAGTTCTATTTTACAAATTTAGTGATAGATGATCTAAAGAAGAGCCCTCTGAAAATCTTACATAACAGTAATAAGGAGGGACTTTGCAGAACTGGCATAGACAATTTTTCCATCGATAGTCATAGAGGCCCAGAAATGACTGGAAACTTCTTGAAGACAAGCTTAAGACAAGAGTTAACTTCAGGATTAACAATCTCCATGACATGTCATACATGTAGAAACATCAAAAATCTATAGGCTAATTCATCAGAAGATATCATAGCAAAAGGCCTAATTATGATTTTTCTAAAGAGAAGCTGTTGGACAGCCTCATTACATTAGGGATTGTCTCTACACCAACTAGTCTTCAGGAAGGATCATTTGAGCAAGAAAAGGGCCATAACATTGCTGCATTATCTGAGGAGGGGTGGAAATATGGAGCCATAGTGAAAGCCTAAAATAATAACATGCCTTGGGTACAGCCGACATGATTGTTATGGTCAGCAAAGTGCACCGAGCCAGCAAAATCTGGAATCGTTGCTGTTTGTCACACCTATTCAAGAGCTATCCAACTTTTCATGGTATCTTTAAAGCATGTGGTGCAAAGGGATGTTGGGCATGAATGTACAAGTAAGTTTGTTTCAAAGGCCAAGGCCAAACCCAGAACAATACATAGGTATCAAACAACAATGTATTACATCACAAAACTGGCAGTAAGGAAATTCTTAAGAATGTACACAACCGCAAATATATTGTCGACTAAGTGAAAGGCAAAGTCAGAAGATAATCAAGCTATCAATATTGTTAACCTAACGTGCTGTATTAATGGCATAAACAATTAAAAGCTGTTATAACCGTTGATTATCATCAATTCTGAAAAGGCAGATGGACATGTTAAAATTGACACAGGTCAATATATTACATTCTGCAAGTGGCACTCCGTGATATAACCTAAAAGAGACTGTCATAGAGCATATAAGGGATAACCAATTCCTTTAACTGGCAGAATAACACAATAGTGCGAATAGGCACCACTGTGGCTTCCCGAAATATTCTATCTGGACTTCTAGTAAGCACAATTCTCAGTATAGTAACAATTCGCAAGGAATCAAGGGCTCAAGGGCTATGGGGAGAGTGTGGGTAAGTGGAGTTGAAATGCCCATCAGCCATGATTAAATGGCGTAGTGGACTCGATGGGCTGAATGGCCTTATTTCCACTCCTATGTCTTAATTCATAAATTTGAAACCATACCCATGGTGACAACTCAAAGCACATGACATAATTGAATGAGTCAACAATCTCCAAGGAGACAACTTTGAAGTATTTACAAACCATATACCAGGACGATTGCATCTGCCACATTGAGGAGATTACCCAATCCACACAAAGACCAAAATACTACTCTTTGAAGTTGAAGACATTGTCAGAGTTTACCAGTTACACCTTGACCAAACTCATGTTACAATTGATAACTGTCAATGATGAGAGACTACAAAAATTGCAAAAGATCATTATTCAGGGATGGCCTGATAGCATGAGAGAAATACCTTAAAAGATTTGTTCATTTTGTTCATACAGAGATGTACTTTGAATTTCACAACAAGTCATTTCAAAGGCAAGAAAACCCTAACAACTCCAGCATCACACCAGGATATCATGTCTGAATTACAGCAGGGACACTTTCCAAGTCAGCATCCAAGACTGCTAGTGTACTGGCCAGGGGTGAGTTGGGATATTCAACAACTTGTGAATTCATATGAGGTATGCCCAACGTATCAATCCAAGCACCAGAGGGAGCCTCTACATTGACTCTACATCTGCTCCTTGGATGAAAGCAGCAACAAGCCTCCTCAGAAATTAAGGGGAACATTATATCCTCATGATGGATTACTTCTCTAAACCTTTCATGAAAACTTAGCAACACAATAAGTATGACTGTCACTGACATGATGAGCATTGTTTTCTGTGTATTCAGCTTTCATAATTGATAGCATCTAACAATGAACCAAATTTGGTGGCAAACTTTTTCAAGACGTCTCTGCTAAGTGGCGAATGAGCCACATCATATCATCACCTCACTATCACTGCTCAAACTGTCTTGGAGAACATATTTACATTCTAACAAATCAGTGATCATCAAGGCCCAAGCAACAAACAAGATTTTAACAATGCATTGCTGCATTTTTGTGCAACACAAACACAGAAGGGATTACCAACTGCAACATTATTTTTGCTTGGAATGCAAGTGCGAACGAACTTGCCAGCCACCAATTATCGAGCCATTCTGAGACAAAGGGCATTCTTTTTCAAAGCCAAAGGAAAATAAAAGAGCTATTTAATGAGTGAACAAGTAGAGCTTGACTAAAAATGTGACACTGGGCAGAGTCCAGGTTAGAAATTTAAATACAAGTATTTGGATAGCAGCAGTTTTCCAGAATATGTAACCAGCCAACATAATATGAAGTCATAGATAAAAGGTACTGCAGATGCTGGAGAATCCGAGATAACAAGCATGGGGCTGGATGAACACAGCAGGTCAAGCAGCATCATAGGAGCAGGAAAACTTGACGTTTCGGGCCTAGACCCTTCATCAGAAATGGGGGAGGGGAAGAGGGTTCTGAAATAAATAGGGAGAGAGGGGGAGGCGGATAGAGGATGGACAGAGGAGAGGATAGGTGGAGAGGAGGCAGACAAGTCAAAGAGGCGGGGATGGAGCCAGTAAAGGTGAGTGTAGGTAGGGGTGTAGGGAGGAGATAGGTCAGTCCAGGGAGGACGGACAGGTCAAGGGGGCGGGATGATGTTAGTAGATAGGAGATGGGGGTGTGGCTTGGGGTGAGAGGAAAAACAGGTTAGGGAGGTGGAGATGAGCTGGGCTGGTTTTGGGATGTGGTTGGGGGAGGGGAGATTTTGAAGCTTGTGTAATCCACATTGATGCCATTGGGCTGCAGGGTTCCCAGGCTGAATATGATTTGCTGTTCCTGCAGCCTTCGGGTGGCATCACTGTGGCATTGCAGGAGGCCCAGGATGGACATGTCATCTGAGGAATGGGAGGGGGAGTTGAAATGGTTCGTGACTGGGAGGTGCAGTTGTTTGTTGCGAACTGAGCACAGGTGTTCTGCAAAGCAGTCCCCAAGCCTCCGCTTGGTTTCCCCGATGTAGAAGAAGCCACAACGGGTACAGCGGATGCAGTATATCACATTGGCAGATGTGCAGGTGAACATCTGCTTGATGTGGAAAGTCTTCTTGGGGCCTGGGATTGGGGTGAGGGAGGAGGTGTGGGGCAGGTGTAGCACTTCCTGCAGTTACAAGGAAAAGTGCCGGGTGTGGTGGGGCTGGAGGGGAGTGTGGAGCGGACAAGGGAGTCGCGGAGGGAGTGGTCCCTCCGGAAGGCAGATAAGGGTGGGGAGGGAAAAATGTCTTTGGTGGTGGGGTCTGATTGCAGATGGTGGCAGTGTCGGAGGATGATGCGTTGGATCCGGAGGTTGGTGGGGTAGTATGTGAGGACGAGGGGGATTCATTTTTGGTTATTGTTGCGGGGACGGGGCGTGAGGGATGTGTTCCGGGAAATGCGGGAGACACGGTCGAGGGCGTTCTCGACCACTGTTGGGGGGATGTTGCGGTCCTTGAAGAATGAGGACATTTGAGATGTACGGGATTGGAATGTCTCATCCTGGGAGCAGATGCGGCGGAGGCGAAGGAATTGGGAATAGGGGATGGCATTTTTGCACGAGGGTGGGTGGGAGGAGGTGTATTCCAGGTAGCTGTGGGAGTCAGTGGGCTTGAAATGGACATCTGTCTCTAGGTGGTTGCCCGAGATGGAGACAGAGAGGTCCAGGAAGGAGAGAGAAGTGTTGGAGATGGTCCAGGTGAAGTCATGACTGACCATGGTGCTATATTGCAAAAGAGCAGAAATCAGCTCAGACCCAAGTACAGCACACCAAACACGTACGAAGAGAGAGAGAGAAAGAACATTCTAATGATGATGATTATGTGGTGATATTAAGTGACAGAAACCAGCAGCAAGGCAACCAAGTTATCAAATGAGAGAATCAAAGAACAACTTGTACTTCTTCAGACAGGTAAAAGATCATCAGAACAAGACAAGTTGTCAAACCTCTAAAATGAAACATGCAAGTTTGAATTGTTAATCTTACGAAGTTTGTTTTACTTGTTTTTATACTTATTGAATTGACATTTGCCTGCGTGCAACTATATATATTTGCTTGGGATTATTTATCATCTGTGGAAAAAGGGGGATTTTTTAATGTTGTGTTATGTTTCATTGTCAGGATATCAGTATACCTTTAATTGTCACAGTATGTAATTATAGCTTTAAGGAATGTGTTCAAGATATCATCGCTGTACCATAGTGTATAACCTGAGGGGATCAAGGTTTTGGACCCAACTTATTGTGGATTGCTTGGCATGACACACTACTACAGGCATGCTCCTCCGTTGTAACTGAGTGGTCTGAAACTATGTCAACCAATGATATGCCTGTGAATATAATATTTCTATATGTTGGTGAGCTTTATAATAATGTTTGTATCTTTCAATACCATATTATCAATGTTTAGTTTCTCATGTTATGAGGATTAACAAAAGCATGGCCGCACATGATAACAAAATACTGCTGGAGGTATAACTGACATCACTGCACTACAAAGTTTGTGAGTAAATTTGGAACTCTTGGAAGAGAGAGATAGGTGGAATGACATGAACAAACTATAGGGTAGATTGGTTGTTTTTTTCAGATTGAAGCAAAGTTTATAGAGGAGTTCCACAGGAGTTGGTGTTCAGGCTCCTCTCGTTCCTGTATATGAATGATGTAAACCTTGATATTAGATTAAATTTCAAAATTTTCAGATGATGTGAAACTTGTAAAGGACTTTGATAGGTTGAATTGGCTGACATGTAGGAGATTAAGTTTAATATAGAGAAGTATGAAATGAGTTGTTAGGTCAGAGTACCAGCTACAATCTTCACTGTAGAAATCTGTCAGAGATCCTTAGATAGAACCTTCCAAAACCATGATGACCTCCATTTAGAAGGGCAAGGGCAGCAGATACACGGAAATACCACAACCTGTAAGTTCCCCTCTAAGCCATTCACCATCCTGACTTGGAAATATATTGCTGTTCATTCACCGTCACTGGGACAAAACCTGGAATTGTCTCCCTAAGGGTATTGTGGGTCTACAAAATGGACAGCAGCAGTTCAAGGAGGCAGCTCACTGACATCTTTTCAAGGGCAACTAGAGATGAGCAGTAAATGGGGGCCCAGCCAGTGAGACCCATGTGCTACGAGTGAATTTTAAAAAAGGTAGGATGAATGCAGAGATTACATAAAATAATAAGAACAATTCTAAAGAGGGTTCAGGAGCAAAGGGACCTGGGTATGCATGTGCATAAAACAAAGAAGGTGGCAGGACAGGAAAGTAGAGCAGTTAGTAAAGTACACAGTATCCTGGGCAATAGGGGCGTAGTGTATAAAGTATAAATTGTGTTGAACTTGCATAAAACTCTATGCAACCTCTACCATTGAATACTACTTTCAGTTCTTGGCACTGCACTTTAGGAATGATATTAAGATATTTGAAAGAATGCAGAAAAGATTCATGGGTTGGTTCCAGGAATGAGGAACTTGAGTTATGTGGGAACAATTGAGACGTTAAAACTATTTTCCTTGGCGAAGATTAGGTTGACAGAAGAAATTATAAGGCATTCAATGCCATGAGGATTTGGGTAGAATGGGTAAGGAGACACTGTTCACATTAGTACAGGGATCATGAACTAGAGGCCAGGGATTTAAAATGATTGGGAAAAGAAGCAATAACCACATGATGAAAACTATTTTCACACTGTGAGTGATTTGGAGCTGGAATGCACTGCCTGAGAGTATGATGGAGGTAAGTTTAATATAAGCTTTCAAAAAAAGAATTGTTTCATTATCTGAAAAGGACAATTTAACAAGGCTACAAAGAAAAGGCAGGGGGTGACACTTAGTGAATTGCTCCTTCAAAACATTAGAACAGAAAGAACGGATCAAATGGCCTTTTCCTTGTTAGAACCATCCCATTATCTATAATTATAATAACAATAACACATTCCCCCTTAACTTTCCCCATGAAGATTCTGATAATTCATTTGAATTTAGTCTGAATTCTTTTCAAATGCTAGGCATTAAAGTTAGAGTCATTGCAGGCCATCAAGAATTGTTTCAAGCAAATTCAGTAATTGCACATGCAAACACATTTTTATTTTCATGATTCTCTTGAAATGATCAAATGACTTAATACATTTAATAAGTTTTCATTTCCCATTTTCTTGACAAAAATTGGCCTACACACTGTTCTCAGGAATTATAACATACAAGCATTTTACCAAGATTAAATTGGACAAATCTCGCGAACATACAGTGATACTGCTGTTTGGCAACATTTTAGAGAAATACAGAACTAAGTAAGTCTTAAATCGTGGAACAAAAGAATGTTTAAATAAATGTTTGGAATTCAAAATTCCACTTCTTACGCACAATGTCCTTTGATTCATGACATTAAAGCGCCAAATGGACTGTTGGCTTTGTCAGCATTCAAAGATTTTAGAATAATGTTAATCACATTTGTGGGGTCCTCCTATCTGGAAATATTGTACCACTTTACATCGAAGACTTTATTTTCATGATAATCAGTGTGAGGTTTTCTGGAGTGCTCTTCCAGGGATTGCCAGTATTTGTTCTTGATGGATGTCACATTGTCAATTATATTCAACAATTTGTATTAATATATGACGGACATAGCTTTAAAGCAAGCTGTTTAAAGGACCTGAAAGGTATTGCACTGTACATAAATTATTGGTTTTTGGTTGCAATTATTTTCAGCATCATAAGGGAGATTTGAATAGTTCTCTGTCATTACCAGGTGGTATTGGCTCAGGACAGATACTAACAGCAATTTTTTGTGTTTCAAGTTGCATAATCACCACACTGCAGTAATTCACTGAGACCTTTGTACAGAAGCAATCTTCAAACAGAATAGGAATGAAAAAAGAACGATTTGTATTACAAGATCAAACATTCTGGCAGTGTTTTTGGCTTACTGAGGTATAAAGTTTGCATTAGAGTGTGAGATGGAGCAGTGAGAAGGATCTAAGTCCTTTTACCCAAATCCCAAAGGAATCAGGCATGTCTCATGAAAACTGTAAAAGAATTTCACTTAAACAGCTTTACGAAGGCATTGTTAGAGTTCTAAACCAATAATTTCTGTGCACCCACATTCTTTTACTTTACACCAAGGATAAGGTATTAAAAATGAAATTCTATGTAGAAACTAGCCGAGTAGGTTGTTCTGCATGCCCCACCTGCTCACTCCCCTCAATCCTTTTGTCTTTGAGGACATCAGTCACAAATCTGCATCAAATGACAATTAAAATTGAAGTGATGTTATGTTTTTACCAGTTTATATTCAAAGTATTAAACTGAACACAAATTTAATTTTCAACAGTACAAATGTATATTAATATTTTAAATTATTTAATGGAATGTGAATGTTGTTATAATCCAGGTGATAGTATTACTGGACAAGTCATATCCCAGATGGAAATCTGGCTTGATAGACCATATTTAGCTTCTTTGGTTTTAATGATGAGGTCTTTCCCTGGAAAATAAGAACACAATTTTGCAGATCTGGTGTTAACAATTATTCAGGAGTTTATAACACAAAAGAAATGAAATTAAAATCCAATAAACAGAAGTATTTGTATATAACAATATATTAAAGATTTCAAAATGAAAATCCAATCTTATTAATCCTAACAATACTCCTTTACAGTGTTACATCAAAGGGATAAGGTTTAACTTAATTGTGGATTCAATTCCCTGTCTTTAGAAGTTGAAAGCATTTTTCTTGAGCATTCACAAAATGGAGCTTAGACTTTCCCTGATTCAAATAACCTCTTCACAGTTTTAACCAACGCTTCTACTCTGGAAATTAGAGCTAAATTTCCTACATTGAGCTAACACCCTTTCGAACAGTTCTAAAGCTACCTCCCTTTCTCAGGAGCAACAGTCTTAAATATCCAGGTTCAACCAAGACTTCTGCAAACTGCCCAAAATGAAGCTAAAAAGCTTTGCACCAATCTATGGGTATTAACACATAGTCCAATCTTAACAATACAGAGTCTTCCATCTGAAAGCGGAATACATTACAATGCTTGATAACAAGCATGGGGCTGGATGAACACAGCAGGTCAAGCAGCATCCCTGCTCCTATGATGCTGCTTGACCTGCTGTGTTCATCCAGCCCCATTCTTGTTATCTCGGATTCTCCAGCATCTGCAGTACCTTTTATCTCTGCTACATTACAATGCTTAGTTTGTTCACTCATAAACTCTGCTAATGTAAACAAATCTTTGTTAGCCTCCTGCAAGTCTCTCTTTAACACTTTTTAAAAAGAAAACATCACAATGACAGAAGTACTTAGAAGATAATCATTTAACCCCATCAGACAAAGAAAAAAAAGCCAGATTCCACGAAGTTGAAAATTTTAAAATCTAAAATAAATGATGAAGGAAAAATAGTCATAGAGTCATATTACACAGAAATATAGGCCCTTTGATCCACGATGTTGACTTATCTGCAAGTAACTACTCCCAGTCTATGTTGGTCAGATCCTATCTAATGACATTGAAATTGGCTTTCCATCAATTAAGACACTTAATTTCTGCACTATCCTTATCCCATTCCACAATGATTTCAAAACCTACTGAATTATTGTCGCTATCCCCAAAATGCTCATCCACTGAAATTTCAATCACTTTACTGGCTTCATTCCCTAGGATTAGGTATAGCACTGCCCAATCTCTAGTAGGACCATTTATGTACTGGCACAAAAAGATCTCCTGGATGTACTTTAAAAATTCTACCTCTAATCCTCCTTACACTAAGGTGATCCCAGTTAATGTTAATAAAGTTGAAGTCCCCTACAACTACAGCCCTGATTCTCTCACACCTTTCTGTACTTTGCTGATATATCTGGCCCTTTATCTCCCACTGACCTCAATAATCATGAAGTGCTTCAAGAAGCTGGTCATGGCCCACATCAACTTCAATTCCTAGCCAGCCTTGATCCCCTACAATTTACCTACATAACAGGTCCACAGAAGATGCCATATCCCTAGCCCTGCACTCAGCCATGGAACATCTGGACATCAAAGACACCTACGTTAGTCTCCAGCTCATTGGCTAAGCTCCACCTTCAACACCATTTTCCCCTCCAAACTGATCTCAAGACTCCCTAAGCTTGGCCTCGGCTCTGTCTTCTGCAACTGGACCCTCAGCTTTCTGACCCACAGACCACAATCAGTAAAGATAGACAACAATGCTGCTTCCACAATAATCCTCAACACTGGAGCCCCCCAGCAATGTGTCCTCAGCCCCCTACTATTCTCCCTTTACACCTATGACTATGTTGTCAAATTCTGAACAAATGCCATCTACAAGTTCGTTGATGATATCACCGTCGTGGGACGGATATCTATCAACGACGAGTCAAACTACCGAAGGGAGAAAGAGGGCTTGGTCATGTGATGCAATGAAAACAATACGTCTCTCAAATTCGGCAAAACTAAAGAACTGATCATTGACTTCAGAAAGAAAAAAGGAGAACATGCCCCCATCTACATCAACAGAACTGAGCTTGAGAGGGTGAAGAGCATCAAGTTCCTTGGAGTGCCGCTAACCGATGACCTGTCCTGGAATTCCCATGTAGATGCAACAGTCAAGAAGGAACAACACACCTCCGGCAACTCAGGAAATTTAGCATGTCCATAAGATGCCTCACCAACTTCAACAGATGCACCATTGAAAGCATACTGTCCGGGTGCATAATAGCCTGGTGTGGCAACTGCTCTGCCCAGGATCATAAGAAACTACAGAAGATGGTGTGCACAGTCCAGACTATTACAGAAGCTAACCTTCCATCCATGAACTGCATTCACATGGCTTGCTCCTGCAGAAAGGCTGCCAATATCATCAAAGACCCATAATACCCCAGTTGTGATCTCTGACAAGCTATTCTGTCTGACAGAACGTGCAGAAGCTGAACACACACAAGCAGGTTCAAGAACAGCTTCTTCCTGGCTGTTATCAGACTGATAAATGACCTAATCTGTAAATTTAGAATGTGACACCTGGTTCTAGACTCCTTGGTCATCAGCAACATCCTTCCCGTGTTTACCCTGCTTAGTCCTGGCAGAACTTAATATGCTTCTATGAGATGAATACCGTCTTAACGATTCCAATCTTTCTTCGTACATCAGTCCTGCCATTCCAGGATCAGTCTGGTAAATAACTGTGCGCTCCCTGCATAGCCAGAACATCCTTCCTTCCTCAGATATGCCAAGTGTGGTCTCATCAAGACCTTGACTTCTGTGCTCCTGTACTTGAATACTCTCACTAAGAAAGCCAACATACCATTTGCTGCCTTCACCTGTTGCACCTGCATGATTATTTTCAGCGACTTGTGTATGAGTACACCCAAGTCTCGTTGTACCTTCTCCTTTTCTAATCTGTTGACATTCAGGTGATAACCTGCCTCCCTGTTTTTGCTATCCAGGTGGATAACTTCACATTTATCCATATTATACCGCATTTGCCTACTCACTCAACTTGTCCAATAAAAAAGCTTTAGCTTCCTGAGGGAATTAGGGGTGGCCAATAAATGCTAGCTGAACCGACAATGCCCACATTCCATGAAATGGATACTACCTACCCTACTAAGCAGTTCCAATATTATATGACAAAAGACCATTTGACTTTAAATAAGCCAGCAAGGTTTTATTAATTCAGTTGGTTGAAAAAAACTCTCCCAGCCTTTAGAAACTGGTCTCAAAGTCATAGCACTTTGCCCTCATGTTAACAAGATAGGTGAGCATTGGACCATCCCTTTATAATGACACCTGGGATATAATTCCAAAGGAGATTAAGTGTTGTAATAATCCAGCAGCACTGTTTTTTTCTTTACCTTCTAAAAAGAAGGTAAACTACCTCGTCTCCAACTGATATTTATCTGAAATTTTACATTCTTGCCGATCTCTCTTTTTCAGTTCTTTTTTCCATCTTGTTCTCTCCATCTCGTAGCTTCATTCCTCTTCCTTTTAGTCTCTCATCTTTTTTTCTTTCTTTAGCACATAGCTTTTACTTCTTCATCTTTTTATCTTTCTTCTAGTTTGCCTTATCCTTTTCCTTTTTCCCCTTTCTTAGCTATGAAATAAGCAATAAGCAAGTCATAAGGTGGGGGAACAAGAAGAGGCAGGAGAGCCTTACTTAGGTGTGGTTCCTGCAATCCATTGTGGGGCAATGGGCAACAGGCCTCTGTCACCATGCGCTGTCCATCACAATTCTTTCTCTTCAGTACTGGTGGGGGTGGGGGGTCACTGTCTCGCAGGTCCTTTTCAAATATAACCCACTCAGTTTTCTTCAGCTGATCTCATCTCCTTTATCCACATGAGGGTGTTCATTCTACTGGAAGGCAAAATACTTTCTCATTCAGGATAACAAGCTTGGGGCTGGATGAACACAACAGGTCAAGCAGCATCATAGGAGCAGGAAAACTTGATGTTTCGGGCCTAGACCCTTCATCAGAAATGGGGGAGGGGAAGAAGGTTCTGAAATAAATAGGAAGAGAGGGGGAGGCGGATAGAGGATGGACAGAGGAGAGGATAGGTGGAGAGGAGGCAGACAAGTCGAAGAGGCGGGGATGGAGCCAGTAAATGTGAGTGTAGGTAGGGGGGTAGGGAGGAGATAGGTCAGTCCAGGGAGGACGGACAGGTCAAGGGGGCGGGATGATGTTGGTAGATAGAAGATGGGGGTGTGGCTTGAGGTGGGAGGAGGGGATAGGTGAGAGGAAAAACAGGTTAGGGAGGTGGAGATGAGCTGGGCTGGGTTTGGGATGCGGTTGGGGGAGGGGAGATTTTGAAGCTTGTGAAATCCACATTGATGCCATTGGGCTGCAGGGTTCCCAGGCTGAATATGATTTGCTGTTCCTGCAGCCTTCGGGTGGCATCACTGTGGCATTGCAGGAGGCCCAGGATGGACATGTCATCTGAGGAATGGGAGGGGGAGTTGAAATGGTTCGCGACTGGGAGGTGCAGTTGTTTGTTGCGAACTGAGCACAGGTGTTCTGCAAAGCGGTCCCCAAGCCTTCGCTTGGTTTCCCCGATGTAGTGGAAGCCACAACGGGTACAGCGGATGCAGTATACCACATTGGCAGATGTGCAGGTGAACATCTGCTTGATGTGGAAAGTCTTCTTGGGGCCTGGGATTGGGGTGAGGGAGGAGGTGTGGGGGCAGGTGTAGCACTTCCTGCAGTTACAAGGAAAAGTGCCGGGTGTGGTGGGGCTGGAGGGGAGTGTGGAGCGGACCCCCCTACCTACACTCACCTTTACTGGCTCCATCCCCGCCTCTTCGCCTTGTCTGCCTCCTCTCCACTTATCCTCTCCTCTATCCATCCTCTATCCGCCTCTCCCCTCTCCCTATTTATTTCAGAACCCTCTTCCCCTCCCCCATTTCTGATGAAGGGTCTAGGCCCGAAACGTCAAGTTTTCCTGTTCCTATGATGCTGCTTGACCTGCTGTGTTCATCCAGCCCCATGCTTGTTATCTCGGATTCTCCAGCATCTGCAGTACCTTTTATCTCTGTTACTTTCTCATTCAGTTGTGCTTCTGTCATGATGTTCTGTAAGTGCCTGTTTTCAGTTATCTTTTGCACTTCTTCACTGGTGTTGTTGTTTAATCAAGTGATGTCCAGAGTCTTATATAGGCAATGCTGCTAGAAGTCATTTAACTTATTTAACACCTTCACTGTCCTCTTCCATGTTTCACTGACATAGACTGCAGTTGTACTACAATGAATATGTAGACTCGCAAACTCACGATTGTGTAGATAGTGTTGCATGTCCATATCATATTGAAATGTTCCAAGTCCAACCCTTTTTTGCTGATTCTTGTGTGGATGTCAATTTCTACACCATCTCTGCAGCTGTTGTTTTCAATGTCCACAGTAGTCTGTTGAATGATGGTGTTGGAGAGGCTTTGTTGCCATCCAGTCATCTGATGTGCAGACAAATCTGGGTGCTACTACTCTCGAGACTGGTGGTTATCACTCAAAATACATGTGATTCTCTAGTCAATAAGGTGATGTTGTCTGTGAAACCTGAATTAAAACAAAACTACTTTTTCTTCCCTTTGGCATTTCGCTATTTAGATTTGGCAACTCCGATTGTTCATGCAGATCCATAGGTACTTCCAGAGAATGTATTTTTTGTCTGATCTACTTTCAATCACAGCATTAATATGTATTCAGTACTTTAATTCAGCAAGTTCTGATCTTGCATTGACTGCAAAGTAATTAAGGTTAACACGAGTCAAAAAAGACAGATCTCGTTTACAATCCATCATTCCTCACATTATGAGAAATTAGGTTGCAATGAGGAGATTGAATTGCATTCAATGATGCAAACCAAACTTTAATTTTGCAAACAAATGCAACATAGATGATTTTAACTAATTGCGCTTTGCTTTCTCTAAGTCGCCGAGGAGGGGTAATTGCCAGTAACATGGCTGGTGATCTGCGGTAGTACTTTTAACTCTGCTCTATTCATCCTAGCAGCTACCTGACCTTCAACATTTTTGGAAAGAAGTATTTATTCTTCTCCGCCCACTTCCTTTTCCATGTCAGTGATAGCCCATGTTTCAATTCTATTATCCCTTTAACAAAGAACTCTTTTTGGCTTTGCGATTACGGATTAACCTGTTGCTGCAGACTGTGACCATTGTCCCAACCCCCATTATTTTCTCTTCTTACTGCCTCGACGTCAGAGATCGTCTGCGTCGTTTTGATTTTAATATAACTTTTGATATTCTTTGATGCAATTTTCAGTTCGTGCAAAATCTTTAATGCTTGTAAATTTTAAACATTCTTCAAATGTGTGACTTTATATAAAATAACATTTTCTAGCTATTTAGAAACTTAATCGAGAAGGAATATAATCATAGTAATGAAATTGTACTAATGATATTTACAATTTATAGAAAAGGATGAATATTAGCTGCTGCTTTGGCTTCTGTGACCTGAATACCAAGTCAGTGAGTCCATGTGGAATGTCAGAAACTGCACACACATTCATACAAACAAACACTCCCACACACCGATTCATTCACAGATTTGATAAAAACACAGTTATACAACATTCACAAGGCACATACTCACAGATACACTTACGTCACACAACCCTTATTTTACAGACTTGCAAAAACGTGTTTGCAAAAAGTGATTTATCAAAGAAGGAAATGGCAAGTCAGAAAAATTGTTTTCACTCAGTGAGTACTTAGGATATGGAATGCACAGCCTGGAAATATGATGAAAGCAGATTCAATGGACACATTCAAGAGGCCATTGGATGACTAGTTAAACGGAAACAATGCAGAGGATTACAGGTAAATGGCAGGAGATTACCACTAAATTAACATGCTCAGAGAATCAGTGTAGTCAGGCTGGGCTGGATGGCCTCCTTCTGCCCGATAACAATTCTCTGATTTTGTGAAAGGCATGGACTCACTGCAAGTATGCCTTTGACTCGCTCTGCATTCACAACACACAATGCACACATGCATGCGCAAACATGGTGCACTCAAAAAATCTCGCTTTTTTTATTTGTTCATGTAATGCAATGTTTGTGGCTGGCAAGGCCAACTTCATTTCACATTGATAATGGCTTTGGAGAGGTTGTGATGGGTCACCTTGAACTGTTGCAGACCATGTAATATGGATACATTCCCAAATGCTGTTAAAGATAGACTTTCAGGACTTTGATTCAGTAGTAGTGTTACAAATCAGAGGGGATCTTTCAGTCCACAGACTCAAAAAGACTTGTGGTCAAGTCATCTGCCTCCAAGTCAATTCTGAACCAACGGGAGCTTTTGAAACTAATTATGACTGAAAAGGTGCTAATGATTCACCATTCTTCAACAATAGCTCAAGTCAGAAAAATTGAAACATACTTTTGAATTGAACTGCTTTCTTAATTAGCAGGTTGCATGATCAAATCCCCAATCTCTTTCTTTTGGAGAGTTTAACCAGTCTCTGGAAATCATCTGTTCAATCTCGTGAAAAAACAGTTTACTGTTAACGTCAACTCAGTTTGCTAAGAATCTAATTGTTGACATCCCAGCCAGACACACACTTAGCTAAACTAGTCTCTGGTCTAAATTTCCTTTGAAACCTTGTTTCAGAAAACCTTGAATCCACTAGAAAAGCAGACACCAATCTCTTTTCACTGTGCTTATTGTCAAATTTAAAAGCGATTCTGCCTGTTCATCCACCTACTTGAACCTTTCCCGGATACTGACTTCCTGGACTCAGATAAGAATATGAATTAATGCCCATTTTTGCTTCTGGCCCCCATGGCTATCCCGAGACCCACTTAAACTTGGAAGATTCCAGTCTTTATCTTCTCTCAGAAGAAATTGGTTTCACTGGGCCTTTCAGGGAGTTGGGTGAAATTCGAGGAGTGTAGAAACACCCTAGGTATTCCCCACCTTTCTCTGTCCCCATTAGGCTGCTATTTTTGTAGAGGCAGGTGGAATAAGTTTTATCTTTTACACTTTTATCCTCCACCCTCCATTTGCAATTTGCTAGGCACTTAAAGAAAGGTGGAAACTAGGCCCCAAATTACACTTTCATAAGAATTGTTGTCCTACAATTTGCTTAACTTCTAATCTTTTATCTTCAGATCAGAAACTATAGCAATGTCTGACATATGTATTTGTTAAAGTTGACAGAAAAAAATAGTTATAGAAAATGAAAACAGTTATTATAGTGTCAAAGATTTTAATCTTTTTATTCTCTACTTACAGAGCTGTTTTTCTTTCTAAAATGAATGCACAAGGAGCTTTGTTCCCACTTATGGGGCATTGCTGAATACAAACCTGCACATTTCATTAATGGTTTATTTTAACGCAGTTGTTAACTTATTCAGTTTAGTTGGGTTAATCATTCTGGTGACTGGAGAAATGAAACATTTCAAAATCCATAGAAGTTAAAAATCAAAGGTTTTCTTAGAAGGTGAAATACTGGCAGAGGCAGGCTTGAAGGTATGAGTAGAAGTGAACTCTGCTGGGAAGACATTGAGTCATTGGTCAGATGTGTTCTTGCCTGAGGACAATCTTGCTTGGTTCAATAATCACTAGCAACATCTAACTGCCTGTCAGGAACAGGTAGCCAACTTCAATGATTAAGTGTGGATTTATCGGCAGACTGGGGTCAGACACTAGTAAGAGCTGGCCCCACCCAACACAGCACCCACCCGAGCTATGAAAAGTGAAAGTTTAAAGGTGGCTTTCTAGTGGCTGGTTATGTGGCCCTGTGAGACTTCCTTGTATTTAGCCCTCAATGCAGAATAAGACAGCTTTGTGCCTTAATGCGTGAAGCATTTGCAACGAGGTAACTGAATTAGCCACAAAAATAGATATAACCAGTTACGATATAATTATGATTACAGAGGTATGGGAACTGGACATCCAGGGATATTCATTATTTAAGAAGGACAGGCAAAAGTGAAAGGAGATAGGATAGCATTGTTAGTAAAGGTTAAATCAAAGAAACAGTGATGAAGGTCAATGGTTTGGTAAATTATGATCTGGAAACTGTTTGGATGGAGATTTTTAAAAGAGCACTAAAGGGCGGTAATCATTATTGTGGGAGATGGGGGTTGTACAATCCCCCAAATAGTAGTGGAGATGTAGGGGAAGGCATTAAACAAGAAATTAGAGATGCATCAGTAGGAGGTACAACTGTAATTTTGGATGAGTTAATTTATATATAAAGTGGACAAACCAAACCAGTAATGATATTGTGGAGGAGAATTTCCTGGAGAGTATACATGATACATTTTTAGACGAATGCATTGAGGAACTAACCAGAGAACGGGCTATTCTAGAATGGGGTACTGTGTAATGAGAAAGTATTAATAATAGCCTTGTTGTGTGGGGTCCCTTTGGGAAGAATGACATAATATGATAGAACTCTTCATTAAAATGGAGACTGAAGGGGTCAAATTCTAAACCATGAAAGGAACAACAAAGGTATGAGGTATGAATAGGTTAGGCTGCATTGGGGAACCTTACTAAAAGGATTGATGATGGACACGTAATAGCTAATATTTTGCAGAATGCATGGATGAATTATAATAATTATTAATTCCTGACTGGAACAAAAATAAATGTGGAAAGCTCAGTCATGACTTACAAAAGAAATTAGGGTTATTAGATCCGAAGAGGAGACATTGAAAATTGCCAGGAAAAGCAGTAAGCCTGATTGGCAGCATTTTAAAATTCAGCAAAAGAGGACAAAAGGTATGATTGGGAGGAACGGGGGGATTAAAATATGACTGTAAAATTACAGGAAACATAATAACTGATCATAAAAGCTTTTACAAATAAGAGAAAACAACTAGGTCCTTTGTAGTCAGAAGCTGGGGAAATTCATAGAATCCCCACTGTAGGAAAGAGGCCATTTGGCCCATTGGTTCTGTATCATTGCTCCAAAGAGCATTCCATTCAGGCAGCTCCACCCTATCCCCATGGCCCTACATTTACCATGGCTAACCCACCTAGCCTGTACATCCCTGGACACTGTGGACAATTTAGCATGGCCAATCCAGCTAACCTGCACATCTTTGGACTGTGGGAAGAAACCATAGCACCTGGTGCAAAACTCCACATAGACAGTCTTCCAAGGCAGAAATCAAACCCAGGTCCCTAGTGCTGTGAGGCAGTAGTGCTGACCACTGAACCACCATGCTGCCCTAACCATGAATAGGGAACAAAGTATTAGCAGAAGAATTGAAGACAACTTTGGTTCTGTCTTCACAAAAGAGGGCACAAATAAGTTCCTGAAATGTTAGGGAGCTAAGGGTCTTGTGAGAGGGTGGAATTGAAAGAAATCCGAATTAGTAAAGAATTGTTCATGAGAAATTATTGGGACTAAATTCTTAGTAATCACAAAAGCCTGCTAATCTATATCTCAGAGTACTAGAAGAAGGGTCTTTGAAAAATATTGGATGCTTTGGTAGTCATCTTCCAAAATTCTATAAACTCTGGAGCAGCTACAGATTGGATAGTGGCAAATGTAAACCCATTTAAAGAGGGGCGAAGAGAAAAACAAAAGTGAATTACAGACTAGTTAGCCTGATATCAGAAGTGGGAAAAATACTGGAGTCTATTTTAAAAGACAAACACTTGGAAGGCGTTAGTGGGATTGGGCAAAGATTCATGAATGGCACATCATGCTTAACTAATCCATAGGATTTTGCTGGGATATAACTGGCAGAACAGATAAGGGGGAACATGTGGATATGGCGCATTTGGATTTTCAGAAGACTTTGGTAGGTGTCAGTGGGCAAAACTAAAGCACTGAGGATCAGAAAGTAATCTATTGACATGGATTGAGAATTGATGATACACAGGAAACAGAGATTAGGAAAACGTAGGGAAGCAATGGCCTAGTGATATTATCGCAAGACTATTAATTCAGGAAACTTATCAAATGGTATGAGGACCTGGGTTTGAATCCCTCCACGGCAGATACTGGAATTTGGATTCAATAAAAATGTCTGGAATTACGAATCTACTGATGATGACAAAACTATCTTTTTCACTATGTGTGTGCTTCAAAGAAGGAAATCTTCCATCTTTATCTGGTCTGGCCTGCATGTGACCCCAGATCCACAGCCATGTTGTTGATTCCCAATTGCCCTCTGAAGTGGCCTAGCAAGCCACTTGCCCTAGGAGTCTCCACATTGATTCCAGATCACATGAACTCTCATGGCGTGAGGTTAAACATGCTGGTTACCAGGCATTGTTCTTCCTCAGCTGATGAATCAATACTCCTCCATGTTGAACAACAATTAGAGGAAGGACTGAGGGTGTCAAGGGTACAAAATGTACTCTGGGTGGGGAACTTCAATGTCCACCACCAATGGCAGCTCAGTAGGAGCACTACTTATTGACCTAGTAATGTTCTAAAGGACATAATTGCTAGACTGAGTATGTAGCAGATGGTGAGGGAAACAACAAGAGGGAATAACATACTTGACTTCATCCTCACTAATCTGCCGGCTGCAGATGCACCTGCCCATGGCAGTATCCGTGACAGTGACCACTGCACAGTCCTTGTGGAGACAAAGACCTGCTTTCATATTGATAATATCCTCCATTGTGTCGTGTGGCAGTAGCATACTGTAAGTGGAAAAGACTTCGAACAGATCCACCAGCTCAAGGCTGGGCATCCATGAGGTGCTATGAGTCATCAACAGCAGGAAAATTGTACTCCAGCAAAATCTGTAACCTCATGGCCTGGCATATACCCCACTCAACCATTACCATCAAACCAGGAGATCGACCCTGGTTCAATGGAGAGTGCAGAAGGGCATGCCAGGAGCAATACCTGGCATACCTGAAAATGAGGTGCCAACCTCATATAGGGAGGCGATGGTCTGGTGGTATTATTGCTGGACTGTTAATCCAGAGACTCAGATAATGTTCTGGGTTCGAATCCTGCCATGGCAGATGGTGAAATTTGAATTCAATAAATATCTGGAACTAAGAGTCTAATAATAACTGTGAAGCCATTGTCGATTGTTGGAAAAACACATCTGGTTCACTAATGTCCTTTACAGAAGGAAACTGCCATCCTTACCTGGTCTGGCCTACATATGACTCCAGACCCACAGCAATGTGGTTGACTTGTAACAGTCCTCTGGGTAATTAGGGACGGGCAATGAATGCTGTTTAGTCAGCGATGCCCTCATCCCAAGAATGAATAAAGGAAAAAAAACCTGGTGAAACTACCAAATAGGGGTGCTTGCACCATAAACAGCATTAGCCCCAAGTGATACACAGAGCTAAATTTTGCAGCCCTGTCACATCTTTTCTCATCTTTGGTGGAAAGCATTAGGAAGGCTGCTTTGTCGGGGTCTGGCAGTGGCAGGGGAGCCTGGAACGTGGCAGATGGCATTGAGGAGGTGGCTGGCAGAGGGGCGAACACGGGGACCTAGCATCAGCAGCTACATTGGCGGAGGCAAGTTCTCGGAGAAGGGATACTTCTTGCGGCTTCTGCAGTATCAATGATGTTTCCTCATGGCCATTGTTTCCATGTCTGGTGGTCATCTGCATTTGCATCTTCGGCAGCATGGCCAGGAATTCCATCGGATGGATCAGTGGCAGCTTCGGCAATGAGGAGGTTTCTCGTGGCCTGAGATTCCAGTAGCCGGCATGGATGGTCGGCTTCGGTGATGAGACTGTTCTTTGAGGTGGCTTTTATGGAGTCTTATGCCCCAGGATTCCAGTGGCCCGGCAAGGCGGTCTTGCAGTGGTACTGTCTTTTCTCAAACCCAGGAGCCACGATTTTAACTAAGATGCTCTTAGACTTAATTTATTAAAAAAATTCTCATCTGTGCTTTCTGTTGTTAACACAGGTGCTGTAGTATGGCAACTTAAATACTTTTCACGGTATGTTTTTGTAAAAAATACAAATGACAATCAATAACTATTCCAGTCCCAGACATGAATAATGGTGGACAATTAAACAGCTCACTGGAGGAGGAGGTTCCACAAATATTCTCATCCTCAATGATGGAAGAGTCCAATCCATCAGTGCAAAGATAAGCTTGAAGCATTTGCAGTGATCTTCAGCCAGAAGTGCAAATGGATGATTACTGTCAGCCTTCTCCAGTGGTCCCCAGCATCACTGAGACCAGTTTGCAGCCAATTTGATTCACTCCATGTGATATCAACAAACATTTGGAGGCACTGATCCTGCACCGCTATGGGCCCTGACAACATTCTGGCAATAGTAGTGAGGCCTTGTACTCCTGAAATTGCCACTCCCCTAGTCAAGCTGTTCCAGTAGAGTTACAATACTGTATCTACCCGACAATGTAGAAAATTATCTCGGTATGCAGGACAAATCCAACCCGGCCAATTACCGCCCCATCAGTCTAATGTCGATCATCAATAAAGTGATGGAAGGCGTCACCAACAGTTCTATCAACCAGCTCCTGCTGAGTGACGCCCAGTTTAGGTTCTGCCAGGGCCACTCAACTCATGAACTTATTACAGCCTTGGTTCAAAGACAGATGAAAGCGCTGAGTTCCAAAGGTGAGGTAAGAGTGTCAACT
Source organism: Ginglymostoma cirratum (assembly GCA_024137785.1). Taxonomy (NCBI): domain Eukaryota; kingdom Metazoa; phylum Chordata; class Chondrichthyes; order Orectolobiformes; family Ginglymostomatidae; genus Ginglymostoma; species Ginglymostoma cirratum. Next base: position 67,002,026 of record JAHRHZ010000248.1, read on the forward strand.
CTTGACATCAAGGCAACATTTGACCAAGTGTGACATCAAGGAGCCCTTATCAAAACTGAAATCAGTGGAAATGAAGATGCAAACTCTCTGCTATTTGGAAACATACTGGGAACAAAGGAAGATGTTTATTGTATTTGGAGGTCAGTCAAATGTGCTCCATTTAATCTCTGCAGAAGTTGCACAGAATAGTTTCTGAGGCCCAATCTTCTTCATTACTTCACCTATGACTTTCTGTCCACCATAAAATCAGGAGTGGGGATGTTCGCTGATGATTGCAGAATGTTCAACACCATTTGCAACTCCTCAAAAACTGAAGCAGTCCATGTTCAAATGCAACAAAATCTGGGCAATTACTTGGCTTGGGCTGACAAGTAGCATGTAACATTTGGGCTGCACAAATACCAGGCAATGTCCATCTCAATAAGAGCCAGTCTAACCACAACCCCTTGATAGGCAATGGTTTTACCATCACCAAGTCTCCCATCAAAATCCTGGGATTACCATTGACCAGAAACTCAACTGGACTCGCCACATAAACACAGTAGCTACAAGAGAAATTCAGAGGCTGGGAGTATTGCGGTGAGTAACTTACCTGCTGATTCCCCAAAGCCTGCCCACCATCTATAAGACACAAATCAGGAGTACGGTGCAATATTCCCCACTTGTATGGATATTGTAACTCCAACAGCACTCAAGAAGTTTTGCAGAATCCAAGACAAAGCAACTCACTTGAGTGGCAATATCTCCATAAGCATCGACTTGTGGCAACAGTGTGTACTGTCGACATGATAGAACATTTGAAACCCATGACCACTTCCAGCTAGAAGGACAAGAGCAGCAGATATATGGGAACACCACGCCAGTGATGTCCAAGTCCCATGAGTGAATAAAAAAGGGTCTTTATTCTGGGTGACTAATGGTGTAATGCAGGAATCAGTGCTTGGACACCATATATATGACCTGGATGAGGGAACCAAATGACATGAATCTAACACAGAAGTTTCTGGAAAAGCTCAGCAGGTCTGACCTTATCTGCGAAGAAAAAAATCAGAGTTAACGTATCGGGACTGGTGACCCTTCCTCAGAACCGGACCCGAAACGTTAACTCTGATTTTTTTTCAAAGACGTTGCCAGACTGGCTGAGCTTTTCCAGCAACTTGTTTTCGGTTTTTATTGACATATATCTAAGTTTGCCGACAACATAAATGTGGGTGGGATTGAGAGTTGTGAGGAGGCTGCAAAGAGGCTTCAAGGTGATTTACACAAGTTGAGCGAGTGAGTAAAGATGTGGCACATGCAGTGCAATGTGGTTAAATGTGAAGTTATACACTTTGCTGTGAGCAACAGAATAGCAGAGTATTATTTAAATGCGATATATGGGGAGATGCGGATGTCCAAAGGTGTCCTGGTACCATAGCACCCTAAACAATAAAAGTAGACAGGCAGGTATAGCAAACAATTAGGAAGGCAAATGGTATCATTTATGTTGTCGGCAAACTTAGATATATGTCAATAAAAACCGAAA
>JAHRHZ010000248.1:67003950-67018692 GCA_024137785.1 Ginglymostoma cirratum
TGACCTGCTGTGTTCATCCAGCCTCATGCTTGATATCTTGGAAGGCAAATGGTACGTTGGTTTGCACTGCAAGAAGATTTGAATTTGAAAATTTTGAATATTAAAGGTATTGAAGGTTTATGGGGAGAATGCTAGAATATTGAATTGAGATAAAAGCTCCTCCAAAAATTGTATTGAATGGACGTGCAAGTTTGAAGGGCTGAAAGGCCTACTCCTGCTCCTAGTTTTTATATTTCTCTGTTTCTAAGTTTCTAAATCAGGTCACATTCAGTGCTGGGTGTATTGACAGCAAGGGCAGGTTTGGGACTTTGATATGGTACTGTGCATTCTTAAAGGGAACCAGGTTGTGCCTTTAATGAAGTCTTATATCTCAACACTCTCACATCCTAAAAGAACATCTGAAAAGAGTAAAAAATAGCATTAGTCCCACATCGGTTCACCAAATCTTCTAGGTGAAACAAGTTTACATCTCATCCTCCTCAATTACTCATTCCAGAATACAGTAAAAACAAAGCAGAATAAAATCCATGGCCAATTAGATCAATAACTTAGGGAAATTCCTCCCTGACTCCTTAAAGCAGTTAATATGCCTTTGATATAAAATGCTTTTATGACAATTTCATTAGTAGTGAAGTTATTTGAAGTTTTGTATTTGGGACTTTATCAGTTCATATATTGGTTACAGCACAGAAAGAGGGCATTTGGCATTTCATCCCCTTGTTTATCAAGAATCATTTACTTTGGACTTAAGAATGTTCAAAGCCATTGCTTCCACGACCTTTTGAGGAAGAGTTCTGAAAACTCATGGCTGAAGTTTCTCTTCACCTCTGTCTTATCAATTTTTAAACAGTAACCCCTGGTTCTAGATTCTCCCACAAAAGACAAGATTCTGTTTGTACCCAATTTATCAAGACTCCTCAAGGACTTATGTGTTTCTATCAAGTTATTTCTTACTTTTCTAAGCACCAGAGGATACAAGCCCATCTTGTCCAAACTTTCTTCATATGACCATTTGCCCATTTCGGGTATTAGGCAAGTAAACCTTCTCTGAACTTTTTCCGATTCAATCATGTAATTCCTTAAATAAGGAATACTTCGATGTGGTCTCACCAGTGCCGCGTGTAAAGTAATGTGCCTAGACATATTTAAACTGTTTCTTTTATAAAGGCAGCCTATTGTTCAACTACACTTTTAACTGCTAATCTTTGATTCCAAGTTATCTTGGCACATCACATTTCTGGCAACAGAAATGCCACAATGTTTGAGGATGAAATCATGACCAGCACAAATCCTCGGAACTTATCTAACATGAAAGAAACAAACTTGACATTGGATATTACAGCTTTATCACTGTTTGGTTGCTATGAACAGAGGGCACCCATTTGAAATGGATTCAGCACTTTTTGGATGATCTGATTGAAAGGCATAAATGTCCTTTACTGGTAGATATCCCTTATTAGCTTCTCTTGGCAAAGCCAGACTTACAAACCTCTTCCTATACATCTTTCACATAAGTTAGTGGCCTGAAGACCACAACATTCAATATAATCATATTGTTTTGTTCCCCTGCTCTAACCAAATTAATATAATGTTGTACTGATAGACATTTTCCCAGTAGCTTTCTGTGATAGGAAGTGCTTTGGAGGGATGTGGACCAAACACAGGCAAGCAGGACCAGTTTAGTTTGGGAAACTTAGTCGGCATGGATGAGTTGGACCAAAGGGTCTGTTTATGTGCTGTTCCACTCTGCTGGTGAGCTATTGACCATGAGGAAGATGAGTAATCCATAAGAACTTTCTTTCGAATAGGACTATTCATTTGAGTAAGGTGGTTTTGCTGAAACATCCAGGTGTGTGAGGAAAAAATAGTTAATATCATAATGATCTGTCAGCAAGTTTGGAATATATTTTTCATTTCCTTCATTGGTCTGTTGACCTCATTTTCAACAAAACATGCAGAAGTGAAACACTTCTTTTCATCTTCCAATGAGGGAAGACCATCTACATCTGATCTTTCATATTTCTTGGCATCCACTTACCAAATAACAGAGATAACCTACCCAATCTCTTGAGTGATCAGTGGAATATGTTTGCAGGATCAATGGACAGCAACTTATGTGGGGACCAGGTATATTAATGAATATTATATTGAACAGAGTTGTATTCCAAATAGATATGAATCTTCGTTACTCAGCTTTCCTTAAAAATTATGTACTACTGTGATAAAAACTTTTCTTGCTCCAAAAACCATTTGCAACATTTTTTTCCAAACCTATCTGCTCAGTCTCTTAATAAAAGTGTTACATCTATATAAAACTTTAATGAATTGCTTATGAAAATACTGAGTGCAGTATTAGACTCCTCAATATCAGAAAGTTATTGGAACTTTGAAATGGGTGCAATGCTGGATCACTAACATACTGCTGGAGTGCAGAAGTAACAATATAGAGAAAGATTGAAGCTTTTTTCACTAGAGAAATGCAAATTACAGAGCTATGAACTAGAATTTATGTTATATATATAGGTTTAAAAGCTGGAACAGCCTAGATAGAAGTAGACTCTTCCTATAACTGATGGATCAAGACTAAGTTGTGAAGAAAAGTGATTAGTCCCTGAGGAAAAACTACGCAATCATTTAGTCAGATTAAATAAGGGAATTAAGGAAAATGGATTGAAATAATTTTGAGACTGTTGGGGTTCAAATGCTTTGCTTGTGTGAAGAGTAAGCATCAATATTGACTCTTTTTTACTTCATAGGATACAGGTCAGTGTAAGGGCAGTATATATTGCCAGTCACCAAGTCTCCTCAAGAATGTGGTGCTGAGCCACCTTCCCGAATTACTCCAGGCACTATATTATGTAGTTACCCTCACAGCACTGTGAAATGGGGTGTTCCAACAATTCGATCAAAAAGACCAATTCCAATCCAGGTCAGAATGATGTGTGGCTTGGAGTGGATCTGTCCACTTGGCCTGTTTCTGAGTTGTAACTTCTATGATCCCTTATTACTGAGTATTGTTCTCATTCTTATACGTACTCAAAGAGTGAGCATTAGCACACCTCTGAGGTGCAGAACTCCAGAGATTCACAATTCCTTAACTGAAGAAGTTTCACTACATCTCTCTCTTGAAATGGCCAACTTGTAACCTGAGATCATGAGCTTTATATCGAGAGCCTTTTCGAAGGGAAAATGACCTCTCAGCATCTACCCTGTCAATGAGATTGTCTGTCATACTTCTGATCTCCAGAGAATATTAGTCAATTCCTCTTCATAGGATAGTGCTGTCATATGGCAATAACAACCTATATTTGTGTAACACTTTATAGCGAAATGCCCTTTTCACAAAAATATTACCAGAGAAAATTTGACACCAAAGCACAAAGAGTGATACTTTAACACATGATCTGAATAAAGTTGCAAAGAGGAAAGGCCTAAGAAGAAAAGAGATTAAGTCAGATGGAAAGCTTTGGGGAGGGAATTCTAGAACTTAGGGTCATGACAGATGAAGGCGCCGTCAACAAAGACAAAGCAACTACATTGGCTAAATGAAAGAAAAATACTTTTGATGTTGGAAATCTGTAATAACGTTTAGGAAACTGAAATCAGACAAGGCCCTTGAGGAATATAAAAGAAACAGGAAATAACTGAAACACGGAATTAAGATGGTTAAATGGGACCATGAAATATTTTTGGCAAATAGGATGAGGGAGAATTCCAAAGGGATTTTACATGTACTTTTGGAGCAAGGGGGTAGCTAAGGAAAAGGTAGGGCCACTGAAGGACTAAGGAGAGAATTTATGTGTGGATCTCGAGGAATGGATGAGGTCTTTAATGAATACTTCACATCAGTATTTACCGAGAAAAAGGACATGGATGATGGTAAGGTTAGAGAAGGGTATGTTGATTTTCTAGGCCATGTTGATATTAAGGAAGAGGAGATTTTAGGTGTCTTGAAAAACACTCAGATGGATAAGTCCCTAGATCCTGAGCCTGATGGGATCTATCCCAAGATACTGAGGGAGGCAAGGGAGGAGATTGCTAGGGCCTTGACAGAGATCTTTGTATCCCCTTTTAGCCACAGGTAGGGTCTCAGAAGACTAGTGACTAGCCAATGTTGCTTGTTTGTTTAAGAAGGGGCAACTGAAATAATCCAAGAAATTGAAGGCTGACAACCTTGACAAATTTTCTGGGTTTTGTCTGTGCCCAACGGCTTGGCAATGCATCCGTATTGTATGGCTAGAATACCTGGCTGAGGGGCAAGGTACACAAAGGCAAGGCAAAGCAAGTCAAGACAGGAATGCAGCAAGTAGGTAGGTTCAAACTGAGTGAACACCAAGACAGCAAGTGAACAAGCTGGAGATGATGCAGCCTGTTCCAGTTCATGAGCTGGGTGCATGTCCCTAATTGTGAAGTGTCCGTGTTGAAGCCTTTCATTGATAGCTTCAAGGGAGCATGGGGAACAGCAAAGAAACGCAGAGGGGTACTGTGAGTGGGTTGGAGATGTGCCACATCTTCTTCCCATTCTGCTCCTACACTTCTCACCAAGGTGTCAGGGCAATTTTCAAGTCTTTGAACTTGAACCATGGTGGCATGGTGGTTCAGTGGTTAGCATTGCTGTCTGACAGTGCCAGGGACCTGGGTTTGATTCCAGCCTTGGGCAACTGTCTCTGTGGAGTTTTACATTCTCCCTGTGTCTGTATGGATTTTCTCCGGGAGCTCCGTTTTTCCTCCCACAGTCCAAAGATTTGGTGGGTTGGCTATGCTAAATTACTCATAGTGTCTAAGGTGGGAAATGTGGGGATAGGATAAGGGGTGGTCTGGGTGGGATGCTCTTCAGAGGGTCAGTGTGGACTTGATGGGCTGAATGGCCTGCTTCCACATTGTTGGGATTCTATTGTTCTTGAAGTGTGATCACAGTGGGAAAACATTTGGGAAGCATTGTTCCTAAACATTGTAGTTTTCCCTTCCATTGTAAGGGAACATTCACAGTGGGTACCACTGGCTACCCAGCATTCATAGTCCCACGTGATAGGTAAGAGTCAAATACATTGCTGTGACTCTCGAGTCACATGTAGGCCAGACCAGGTAAGAGTGGCAGACTTCTTTCACATTTTCTCACAACAATTGACAGTGGTCACATAGTCATCCTTAAACTGGCTTTTCATTGAATTCAAATTTCCTCATCTGCCATTTGGAACCTTGTCCCCAGCACTAAAGCTTGAGGTGGCTGGGGTGGAGAGAGGGTGCCACTAGGGTTGGCAGTTCCTGGCTTCTACTTGAGTGACAGTGCAACCATGCCATCACGAGCCCAAGCTGCAATGCATCCATAAAGATCAATTATGAGTTCTGCATTTGTTCACACTCCGGACAGTTCAGTTCAATTCTCGCAAACCAATGCAGTATTGTATCTCCAACAAGACAATTGTCTGTTAGCTTGAGCATTAAGCAATGGGAAAACATGATAGCACAGTTACAGCCTGTCTTTTCACTATCTGGACTTGGATTTCAACCTAAATATGTTTGGTTTAACAAAATACTTCTCTTCATGCAATTTTATCTTGCATAAAATAAATTTGGGCACTTTCAATGCCAAACCACAGCAGAGAACTGTCTACAATTTAACACATTTCATAAAACCGACAGAATAGAAAGGCATCGTGTTTTATAATTTTAATTAAAGAAATATTTCATTGAATGATGAATTGTGCCTGTGAAGATGACATGTTGTGATGGGCATATGCAGGTTTGTTTGGGAGGTATAGAACGCATAATCTGGGTTGCAGATGTTTTCTTTGATTCATGTAGAATGAACTTTGATACAGTTTTTCAAGCTTTTGCTGCCCGTGAATAGACTTTTACTGATGTTTAAAACAGTGTTTTATGGATTTCAGTTTAAAAAATGTAATGTTTTCACCAGAAGAATTCACTAAAAGTGTCAATGAGGATGTCTGTTCATACTTAATAATTTTTTGTACATTAAAAAATGCTGCGTTGATCTTATGGATTTAATGAGCCAATGATGCTTTTGGAGTTTAAGATTATGTTTTCTTGCACACTCTATTAGTTCATCTTAAAATAAAATTTTGCCTTAACAAGTTGTTAATTGTCCAAATATTGTAGTTCTGATGCAACAAATGTGTTCAATAAGATGGCAGAAGTAGCTTTGGTTTTACATTTCAAAGATCAAATGATAAAAGGGTTTAGATAAACAGACAATTTGTGCACAGTAAACAGAGGAGCTGAGCAACAGAAAACAAAGAAGCTTTTTGTATGCTTGAGCTGACAGTTCTCTCATATCAAAGGCAAGATGATCCACTAAAACAAAAATGACTTATCTTTGAGCAGGTAGAGAGATGAGGGCGACTTCTGGAGTTGGTGAAGTCACACAATGCAGAACAAATACGTGACATGAGATTATTATACCTATGCAGGTAGCACGGACTGTGCAAAAAAAAAAATGTTTCAATTGGATATGGTTTTCTGAGATCATTTTGTTTGGACCCACATTGTACAATAAAACAGCAACTGTAATAAGCTGTGACTAAATGTGCAGCTTCATCTTTTGACTAGGCTCTTTGAGTTCAACAATTCTAGATTATAAACTCTTGTATTCCTTTGTTTTGGTTTCATAAATTTTTTCTCCTTATTTTTGTTTCTAAATGGCATAAATCCATAGTACTGCCATTCATACAACCGCACATCATGCCTTCTGTTATTTTACCTATCCCGTTATCACTTTCCTTTGGCTTGCATTATAAACTCTTTGGCATTCAATCTCTCTTGCCATTCACCCTATCCTAACCTTCCATTCTATTCTTTATCTCAAGCACAGTCCTTTCCTTTCATTTGTTTAAAACCTGTTACGTCTCTAACTTTTTTCTAGTTAGTTGGTGAAATTGGCCCTGGCAGTGAGAGAGGGCCGTGTGCAGAATGGCGGCTCCTCCCGGTCGTCTGAGGCAGCAGCAAACATGGCTCCTCATGGCAACTGGAGGCGGTGATGGCAGTGGCAGCAGGTCAGTACTCGGGCGTTCATGGGCAGGCAGCGGTAGTAGTGGCAAAACTCCTCCAGCGATTGGAGGGGGCAGCGGCAGCGGAATTTTCAAGATGGTGGCATCAGCAAGGTGACATTTTGGAGGAGGGCGGGCAGAGCGGGGTTCTTAGCTAATCGGCAACGGTGGTCAGGTCTGGCAGCAGAGTTGGGGACTTCTGGTTGCATTAGGCTCAGAGAGGGACTTCTGGCACTGGCACAGTGGCAGCACGGTATGCCCCGAGTCTGCACCTCTGGCATCATCGAGGCAGCAGTGGAGCTGGGAACCTCTAGTTGCAGGCTGACTGAGGGTTCAGCATGGGACCTGGCATTGGTGTTGTCATCAACATTGCGAGGTGGGCCCAGTGGCAAAGACATGGCACCTAAAGAGTGCCAAATACCATGTTGGTGGGTCTGGTGCGGGCGGTGGTGAGGGGGGTGAAGGCGGGGTGGTGGCACAGGAGTTGTTGGTGAGCAGCTTAGGCCTCAGGACTCTCTTTTCAGTTATATCTTTTGTCCTTTTTATTCTTACACTATCCTCTTTCAGTTATAAGCTTTATCCTTTCTTCTTTAAATTTTTCAGTTTGGCGCTGGATTGTGGTGACTGTGGAAGCTTTTCACTGAATTTTTCTGAATAATTCACTGTAAAATCCAAGTGACAATAGATAAATCATTTGATGAAAAATAATCGCCCCTGAATGCAAACTCTGTTTCTTTCTCCTTCAAAGCTGCCAATTTGCTGAGTATGTCCAACATTTGCTGTTTTCACTATAAGCTTTCTTTTTATTGTGCTGTAGAGGACTTGCTTCAGATTGCATAACTGTGTATACATAACTCTGAGGGAGAATGAAGGAGAAGTTTGTTTTTGATTGCTTTGACAAATGGGTTTTGCTCTCGCTCTTTCTACATTACAAATCTTTCTTTATAAATGATTATGACTGCATTGTTGTAATCAAAAGACTCAATGAAGTGCTCAAAAATACCAATTTAGTTCATTTTAAGATCTTCTACTATCTTCTTCTGGAATTGCTGGCTCAAATGTAAATTCCAGTTTGTCAAGTTTCTCCTCATAATTTAACCTTTGGAGTCCTAGTATCATTAAGCTGGGGTACACTTTTCCAAGGTCAATATGTCCCTCTTAAGGTCTAGTGCCCAGAGCTTCTTATAACACTCCAACTGTGGTCCAACCAGGGCTTTGTATAGTTGAAGCTTGACTTGCATCTTTTTGGACAGACTACTCTTTTCAATGAAAAGCCCAACACTCTAATCATCTTTTGATTATATTTTTCACCTGCTCATGATACTTTAATGCTCCATGTACCTGAAGCCACAAGTTGCTTTGGACTTAAAAGTACCCTGTACTTTCCTTTAAAATAGATCATGTCATATTTGCCTACATGGAAATTCATAGGTCACAGTTTTGCACATGCATTTAATCAATCAATATCTCTATAACCTTATGCCTCCAACTACACTGTCTGCCATATCATTAACAAATTTTGATATGTGGCTTTCTATCCCATCATTATATCATTATTAAATACAGTGAATAGTTGAAGCCTCAACACATCCTTTATGGACATCACTCAGTCACGTTTTACTTACTGTAGGCCTGTTCCATAATTCTTAATTTCTGCTTGGACTGTTCAGCTGTTCAGAAAAGATCAATGCCTTTAATCCTGTGTGTTTCAACTTTAGCTAACAGTTCCTTTAGAGGGAATTTATGAGCTGCTTTTTGGAGGTCTATGCAAATAACATGCCTAGATGGGCGCTGTACACTTCTGTCGTTACCCTAACAAAGCTTAATTTCAGTGACTGAATTATTAGACACCCAATATAGATACTTGGTAGCATCAGTTAAAGTGAACGTGCCCTTAGAGATAGCCTACATTTCTAGAACAAGAGGTTGGCTGTCGCTGCACCAGGTGCTGAATCTGACCTGGAAATCGAAGAGGAACAGCTGAGCATAGAAGAAAACCAGGGTCCAGTTTGTCAAAAGCTACACTGAGGTCTGGGTAATGAAGTGCAAAGGAGGAGAAATGTCTTGTTTCTGGAGAGATCCCTTCAAAATGTTTTGAAAAGGCAGAAGGTGCAGATTGTCACAGCATCAGTACAAGGAGATTTGCGCGTTTGTACAGTGCCGCAAGAAATTGTCAAGGTCAGTGAATACATCTTGAAATACAGTATTCAATCAATAACATTGCTGAAATACCCAGACCCCTATCAATCACTCACCAATAATCTACATCAATCAGGGCTCTTACTTAACATGCATATGCTTCACCCTACCTCATATATTTAACATTGTTGCAAACCTCATACTCAAATTACAGAGTGTGCATATTGCCAGTCGTTCATCCATTGAACAATATCACCTAAATATATTGCAAAATTCAAACTGGCACATTCCCCTCTCTCTTGCAAGAGAACATTGCACAAAACTGAAGGCATCAAGAACACATGGAGAGGGAGTGCCACATCTGTGTTATTGGGACAGCCATTGTTGATCTCAAAGTCAGTGGCAGGGTTGAAAGCCAAAGTGGATGGCGTGTTCATACCTAAGCCCCCTTCTCACAGATCATACTCAGCATCCCCACTCCACCTTCAGTTTGAAGCTGCAGGTGGTGAAAATGTGTACCTCTTACTTACTAGCTGTCCTTGTATAACATCCCTTATAACTGCTAGCTTTCAGACAGCCCATAAGTACAAACTGGTCAGGCAGTGGAGGAAGATCAAGAAGGGAGTGATGATGAAGACACAGCATGGTTCCTTGTTTTCACTCTCACAGCTAATAATTCAGCTACCACACTTGGCTTACAGAACGTTTAGAGGTGGGATCTGCATGTGATAAATCAAACATGCCAGTGCTTTGCAGCCAAAGCAAGTTCCAACTTATTGGTGGGTGACATCTCAGGCATGTTCTGCCACAGAGGACTAGATGAAGAATGTTGATGAGCTAGGCTACAGAAGAAAGTTGATGGCATACACTACATTGGGAAGCTTGTGACCGATGTCACAGAGCATGGATTAATCCAGAACCAACTTTAAACAGAGTTTTGCACTGATCTTGAAGCCCACATGTTTTTCCAACATGGGAGTGTGGCAAATTCCATCAACATACTTGTGAACACATGATGGAATAGCCAATGGCTGATACCTCATCTTCTTTTACAATCCAAGCCGTTTGTATCTGATGTCTTTGCTGCAGCGTATGCTCAGACAACTGGTTGTACAGAACTTGATTTTTATTTATTCATGGGATTCGAATGCCACTGGTTGGACCAAAATTTTACTGGCATTGATAAGTTGATGGGGAATTGCTTACTTGAACTGCTGAAGTCCATATGTTGTAGATAGACACATGGTGATACATGTCCAAGTCAGGAAGGTGAGTAGCTTGAAGGAGGATTTCTGAATGGTGGTGGTACCATGTATCTGCTGCCCTTGTCCTTTTAGATTGAAGTGGTTCTTGTTTTGAAAACTGGTCTCTGAGAAGCCTTGGTGAACTTCTGCAGTACAGCATATAACTGGTGCACACTGCTTCTCTTGATTGTTGATGGTGGAGGGAGTGGATGTTTTTGCTGATGTGGTGCCAGTCAAATGGACTGCTTTGTCCTGGATGGTGCGAAGCCACTTAAATGTTGTTGGAGCTACATTCATTCAGGCAAGTGGGCAATATTCTATCTCAGTCCTGACTCCTTCCTTGTAGATGGTGGACAGGCTTTGGAGAATCAGGTTACTTGCTGCAGGATTCCTACATTTTCACCTGCTTTTGTACTCACTGCATTTGTATTATTACCCAGTTCAGTTTCTCATCAGTGATAAGCCTATAGGATTTTGATAGTGGGGCATTCCATAACGGTAACACCATTGAATGTTAGTGGTTAAAAGTTCGATTCTCTTTTATTGCAGTTGGTCAATATGTGGCATCTGTAGAGCAAGTTCTGAAGAAGGGTCACAAAAGGACCTGAAAAGTTAACCCTTCTTTCTTTCCACAGATGCTACCAGACCTGCTGAGTTTTTCCAGCAGCTTCTCTTTCCATTTGGAGATAGCAAGAACTGCAGATGCTGGAGTCAGAGTCGATACAGTGTGGAGCTGGAGGAACACAGCAGGTCAGGCAGCATCAGAGATGAAGGGTCTAGGCCTGAAATGTCAACTCCCCTACTCCTCTGATTCTGCCTGACCTTCTCTTCTCATTTCTTGTTTTTCCCACTTGTTGGTTCACTCACCACCAGCCGATTGCTAAATATTGCTCTTCAATTTCCTGGGTTAGGCAAAACATGGCACGGGGCTTGAACATATTATTTTTCTTTGCAGTGAGCAGATTCCTACTTGTGAAACATAAATGAGCCTCATGATAAGCTTGACTGATTATCTTTCTTGTTTTTATTGCAGGTATTTGTGCACCTGGGATCATCCAGCAAGTGCTGCCCAAACACAAAATCACATCTATCAGTGCCTTTATTTGTTTTTAGATTTCAAAACACATGGTGGTTGCGTACAGTCTGTACTCTGCCTGTTATGAACAACTAAAGGAACATATTATTTGATTTGATCAGCCAGTCAATAAGACACAGAGGCCTATGTATCTGGCCTTGTACTTGCAATGAAACATCTTTCTGAACCGATTAAAGTACTGTGGTTGTGGAAAATACACACTTGAATAACCACTGAATAGTAGAAGTATGAAGTGACTTGTATACTCTATTGTTAACATTTTTAGGATATTTTCCTTCCTGAAGTAATTTGATATGGATTGGACACATTTTCAGTTTCAAAATTGGTGGCCTTTGACACATTTACAAGTTTTTGCGATACACACCAAGCAATGACCCTGCAGGATAGCTTTGATCCCATCAATCTCTGCATCAAGCTTGCAGGATGAGAAAATATTTACATGATTTCTGATGAAGTCGAGTTGACTTGTTAATCAATCTTTTCTGCAGTATTATAAATTGTTGTGATTGTTTGAAATTTGACGTTCTTGTGTTTCTCCTGATAGGTGAGAGATGAATAGCTTCAGCAATATTTATCTCTTTTCATCAATGAACTATCAAGTGCAGTAAGATATCTCACCAAAGTAATTGTAGCAATCTGATAGCATAGAACAATGCAGGGAATTTGTTGAGAGGGGAGATTGTCATTAAGATAGCCATATTTTTTCCATAACTAATAAATCCTCGATAATGCATCTGTTGTTTATGGCAAATTTTAGGCAGTGATCCAGCCCAGTAGAGATGTCTAATGAGAGTAAACATGACATTCACAGTTTCTTTACTCATGTTCCATCTGGATTTTTGGTTTGAATACGAAGGTGCATCTGCAGCTGCTCTGTGAATTCTCTCTATAGTCACGTTAATGTTAAACCTTTCCACACATTATTTATCTCTAACATTGTAAAGTGCTTGAGGAAAGAATAAAAATTAAAATTATTAGCTATGATGTCTTTGGTCATCTCTATCTTTGTTAGATCCTTCAACCAAAAATCATATGGTACTATTCCTCTGATCTCTTATGCAACCTCACTCCTTTACTCTCGTGTCCGTGGCAATGTTTCCAGCTTCCTAAACCCCATTCTACGGAATTCCCAACTTTGATAGCTGATCTTTTTCTCTACATCCCTTTAAAACATGTTGAACCTGTGTCTTTGACCACCCCTTCTAAGATCTCTGTGAAGCATTTTGGGACATCTATTTAAAGCCTTTGAAATAAAAAAGAATCAAGTTATTGTTGCAATAATTACAGGATATGTAATAAAGATTTTATACCTATTTAATGTGAAACTACCACCATGGAAAGATTTACAGATTGAAGATTTGTACAAGTGACTAAATACGTAGTACAGAAAATTAGCTTGTATTCTTGTCAGCAGTTTTGTAAAAAGTGACAAGCTGACCAATTCTGCTAAGTTTAAATCAATTTATAATTTAGCGAATTAAAATTGCTAGCTCTTTTTTGCCTCAGGCTAATTTCAAAATCTTTTTCTCTGGAGGTGATATACAAACCCATTACTCTTGGCACGGTGCTAACTCAAGACCTGGCAACTTACAAAGAGAAGAAGAACTCCTCATTAGGAGTTCAAGATCTGTTGCCAAATGAGGAAGCTAGAAACTGTTGAATGGAAAAGACCTTTACAATCTAACAGATTACCTTCAGTGTTGAGAAAATATCACATCCCATTACACCTCTCAAATGACACTATCAGATTTGTGTTCAGCACTTATCCCAGTTGTCTATTGAATTTACTGATACAACTGACCTTCTGAAGGTTCTTAATTTCAGGAAAAAAGGCAAACAAATGGGCCTACAAGAATAACACCAAGTGAGGAGTGGCATAAATAAAGTCGAGAAGCGAGGTCTATATCATTCCCGAAGACAAGGGGGTGGGGAACGGATTTGCATTGGGTTGAAACTCCAGAACGTGATCCAGCTGGAAACAAATGTATCAACATTTCACAATCAAGTTATGTGTTTTTGATTGTTAAGCAGCTGCTGTTAGGGACTCAGTTTAAGTAATTTTGAAAATCTGGCTTTTCTGGCTAGCAAAAGGAAAGTAGGCACAGGAAAGGGAGCTAATTTTTTGTAAGGATGATGAATACTTCCTTTCTACTTATCCACAGTTTATTGTCACACCTTACTAGTCTGGTGAGGTGAAAATCAAGCCCTGCTTATGCCTGAGTTGTTACAAAAGTTAAAAATTTTAAAAACGATGCAAAACTTGTCCAGATTACTTTTAGAACCAGCTTGACAGAAAAAGCAGACCAGGTTTCTATGCTTAATAAAAATGACTTGTTGTTCCAAGTAATTAGACTCTAGCCACAATTTTGAACTGTTGTCATATAACTCTATTAAATAAAATTATAATCCCTTTATAAACTCCCTCTTACATACACACAGACAAGCGCAGACAGCAGAGTGTTAGAGATGGAGGGAGATCTGGGAATGAAGCTCCCTGGCTCCTGCACACAGCATTACTGAGATGATTTTCATGATTCTTGTGTCCTCCTTCTAAGGAAGCTGTTACTCCTTTGCTGGAATCAGCAGCTGTGTAAACAATGTTTAGAATGAGTATCAGGTTCCTTGCTTTCAAATATGCAGCAATCCTCTAGCAATCCATTTATTTTCCCATTTCAGTCCACAATTGAAAGTACAGATAAATAACAAAAACATAGACTTTACGTTAAAGTAAGCAGTACAAACATAAGGTTAAAGTAAGCAGCGTTAAAATACTTTAAGGTTAATTAAGGCTATAATAATGTTAAAGCAAATAATAGTAAATTAAGTTCAAAGTAAATTTAAAATACTCTAGCGTAGCTCGGCCAAGAGTAACGTTTGTCCTGTGGCAGGTGGGATTTTGAAGTCCTTTCCAGTGACTTAGGCAAATCCATATGTAGAATATGCCACCAGGCAAGAGATATAAATTCTGGTAGACAAGCAGCAGTTGTGAGGTAGAGTATTCTGTGTTTCACATTCAGAGAGAAGGTCACACGACAGCTTAGGGGCAACTAGGCAAATATGGAATCAGAGAGTGCCAAGCAATCCAAGAGAAATGGACAGGATTCCTCACAGCAATAAAAGGTGCTGCAGATGCTGGAGAATCCGAGATAACAAGCATGGGGCTGGATGAACACAGCAGGTCAAGCAGCACCATAGGAGCAGGAAAACTTGACGTTTCGGGCCTAAACCCGTCAAGTTTTCCTGCTCCTATGATGCT
>JAHRHZ010000248.1:67019092-67067013 GCA_024137785.1 Ginglymostoma cirratum
AACTTGACGGGTTTAGGCCCGAAACGTCAAGTTTTCCTGCTCCTATGATGCTGCTTGACCTGCTGTGTTCATCCAGCCCCATGCTTGTTATCTAGGATTCCTCACAGCTCTTGCTCACTAACTGGTTTTCCTTTCTGGGCACTGGCAATAGTGATTGTTCCTTAAAGTAGTGTAGCAGCTAGAGTCAAGCTTGTGGCACCACAGTGGGCAGCTGTAAGTAGCAGAAGATGAGTGGAACAGTGCTGATAGGAGATTCTTTAGATAGCAGCACACACACGTGTTTCTAGGGCCACCAATGTGGCTCCAAGTTGGTAGCTTGCCTCCTTTGTGCAAGAGTTATTTATCACAGGCTGCAGGCTATTCTTCTGGTGGGGAGTAAATGGCTAGAGGTTGTCGTCCATGATGGAACCAATTACATAAGTAGGAGGAACTATATTTTCCTGCAATTAAAATTAGGGACTAAATAGAAAATTAGCAAGCAAGTCCTCAAAAGTAATGATCTCTGAATCATTCCCAGTGCCATGTGCAAGTGAGTAATGAAATAGGAAGATACAACAGATGATTGTGTGCTTGGAAAGATAGTGCAGGCTGGAGGGCTTTGGGTTCCTGCATCCCTCGGACTGGCATGGGGAAGAAATTACGTGTGCAAGCCAGACTGGTTGGACCAGGACAGAGCCGGAGCTGAGTTCCTCATGTGTGGTTTTGCTTGGAAGGTTTTAAACTAACTCAGCAGGGGTGTGGATACCAGAAGAGAAAGTCAGAAAGTAATACTGGGCTCCAGGGAATACCACAAGGGGCAGATAGCACTGGAAAACAGAATTGTACGTTAATAGGGGAAGTCAGAAGAAGACAGAGAGTGGTGAAGTCTAAATACGAGTTACGCTAAATGTATGTGAATGAACAGAGCAATGTTAACATGATTTGGAATTACCAAATATTAACTGGGATTAAAATGTTGTGGCAATAACAGGTCTGGCTCAAGCAGGCTTGGGAATGGGAATTATTCCTGGTTACAAGGTGTTCAGAAAATATTTGAAAGGGCAATAAGGAGGAAGGATAGTGTTTTTTTGGTTAAGGAGACCACTGCAATACTGAAGAAAGAGGATTTCCCAGAGGGTTCATGGATAGAATTTAATCGGTTAGAGTTAAGGAACAAAATGGGTGTAATCACTGCTTGGTGTAATCAATAAATCACTCATTAGTGTGAGGGCTGTAGAGAAACCAAGCTGCAGGGAAGTTACTGATAATTGCATACATTATACATTAGTTATAATGGGGTATGTTAATTATCTGAATATAGATTGGGGTAGTGGTGGTGCAAAGTAGAATAAGAGGCAAGCATTCTTAGATTGTGTCCAGGAGAACTTCCTACAGCAGTATGTCCAGCCCTACAAGAATGGAAGCTCTGCTGGACCTTGTCCTTAAGGATAAGGAAGGCCAAATTGATCAAGTACTGGGGATAACATTTCAGGGACAGTGTCCATTGTGTTATAAGGTTTAGGACAATGGTTGAAAATGATTATGAACAACCTACAGTAAGAATAATCAACTGTTTAAGAGCTGCCTTCAATTCAACAGGAACAGAGTCTGGAATTTGCAAATTAGTCACAAAATTACAAATCCAGTCCTGGATAGACTGGAGCCAAATACTGGTGTTATTAAAAAAAAAGCTGAATATTGGGCTGCCTTCAAAGAGGAGATGGATTGAACGCATTCAAGATATATTCTCGCAGAAGAGAAAGGTACGGCAAACAAATCCAGAGCTCCCTACATGACGATCAAAATAGAATTAAGATAAAGATGAAAAAATGTGCTTATATCAGATGTCAAGTCATAAATACATTTGAGAATCAAGCCGAATACAGAAGGTTCAGAAAAGAGGTGGAAAAGCAAATAAAAGAAGCAAAGATTTGTGACAAAAATAGACTGGCCACTAAAATATGGGGAATCCCAAAATCCTTCATAGGTGCATACATATTAAAAAGACTGATAAAATGAGGACTAAGGTCCCAGGAGGGACCAAAAATGGGGATCTACACATGGTAAAGGGAGGCATGATTGAAATATTAAATGAATACTTTGGATCTGTCTTTACTTAGGAGGCAGATGCCGCACAGGCTGTGATGTTAGAAGAGGGAACACAGTCACTGGAAGGGCTTAACATTGATAAGGAGGGGGCGCTAAATAAGCTATCAGTACTTAAAGCTGATAAGGCTCTGCGGCCAGAAGAGATACACACAAGAGTATTGAAGAAATTGAGGGTAGAAATTGCAGAGGTTCTGACAACAATCTATCAATTGTCCCAGGGCTCAGTGATGGTTTCAGAAGTCTGGAGAATTGCAAAGATTACACTCTTGTTTAAAGAACCTTGTAAATGTTGGCTCAGCACATGACAAAATCAAATTCAAAGCTCTATGGGCACTAATGGCACTGGGAAAATTGATGATAAGAAGACGAATTTCTTGCCTCCTCAATATTACCTGAAAACGACAAATGGTAAGAATGCACAAAGCCATTATATTCAGCTTTGAAAGCCATGAGTAGCTCGGAGATTTGCAGATGTCTTTGGCAGCTCATCTCTTGTCTAGATCAAAGAATGGCTCTGTTTCCATTGGAAAACACACTGACTTAGTTCAAACCCTTATAGTGCAGTGTGATAGATGGTAACAAATACACCTGTTAGGATTTCAAACAGAAGCAAATCATAACATACTGATTTGACAGGGAAAAATATTATTAACTGTCAGACATTTTGCAGACAGCAATTATACAGCTTACTTTATCAGAAAGAGAAGTTAATTTTTTTCACATTGGAAGGCATTGAAATACATTGTTTGTTTGTGATGAGGCCCATCCTGGAACAGGATACTTTAGATCTAGTCATCCATGGCTGGGAAATCCCCTGGATTTGCTCCCACTCCGCCGACATTGTTTCACTGGCAGCGCAGCAGTCATCCCGTTTACATGATTTAGCAAGGTTTTTGCCATATGTTGAGCTAAGCTGTGTAGGACTGGTAGTCCAAGAAATAACCGGGTTTATACTTAGCTCTGTCCTCTTTGTGTAACTCTATCCAAATTTGAATGCATTGAAACTCTCTGTACTGATACTCCTGTGTGTGATTTCATTGGCGTACGTACTGGGATCATCCCAGTGGGATGCATTTGGTTTCACAAATAATTGCACAATGTTCAGCATCATTCATGATTTCTCAGATACTGAAGAAGTCCGTGTTTGAATGCAACAAGATCTGGACAATATCTGGGCTTGGGCTCACAAGTGGCAAGTAACGTTCACGCTACACAAATACCAGGCTATGACCATCATCAATAAGAGACAATCTAACCACTGCCCCTTGACATTCAACGGTGTTACTATCATTGAAATCCCCACTATGAACATCCTGGGGGTTATCATTGACCAGAAACTCGAGTGGACTCACCATATAAACACAGAGGGTACAAGACTAGGTCAGAGGGTAGGAATACTATGGTGAGTAACTCACTTCCTGACTCGTCAAAGCCTATCCATCATTAAGAAGACACAAGTCAGGCGTGATGTGGAATACTCTCCACTTGCTTGGATGGGTACAGCTCTAACAACACTCAAGAAACTTGACACCATCCAGGCTAAAGCAGCCCATTTGAATGTCATTACATCCACAAGCATCCACTCCCTCTGACACTCAGTAGCAGCAGTGTGTACTATCTACAAGATGCACTGCAGAAATCCACCAAAGATCCTCAGGCAGCACCTTCCAAACCCATGACCACTTCCATTTAGAAGGACAGGGCAGCAGATACATAGGAACACAATCACCTTCAAGTTCCCCTCCAAGACACTCACCCTCCTGACTTGGAAATATATCGCCGATCCTTCACAGTTGCTGGGTCAAGATTGTTTCATGCCCTCCCCAAGGGCATTGTGTGTCAACCCACACCAGGTGGACTGCAGCAGTTTAAGAAGGCAGCTCACCATCACCTTCTCAAGGGCAACTAGGGTTGGGCATTAAATGCTGGCCATCCAGCAACATCCACATCCCACAGAAGAATAAATAAAAGTGAACCTGATTGGTACAATAACTATGGATACGCAAAGGTTATGAGTCTATAGATTTGATAATAGTTTAAAAAAGAATCATAAGGGCAAGATCTTCTTTCATGAAAAGCCAGGGAAAAATGAACTTTATTGTAAATTCAATAATATCTTTTAGTTCTATAGAAATAAATATAAAACAATACAGATGCTGAAAATCTGAATTTAAAAACAGAATAGCCTGGAGAAATTCAATAGGTGTGGCAGCATCAGTGGAAAGAGAAACAAGACTCATTTTGAGTCTGATATAAGGAATAGCATTTTCTGTTTTTATCTCTTAGTTTTATTATATGTTTTCAACATTTGTCATCATGCTCATGTTACCTAATAACAGAACACTTGGGAGTATTTTAAAATGTCTCCCACCTTGCCATTCCGGGTTTTGTTTTAGATATACAAAAAGTAAGAAAGAGGAAAAAGTAGACATTGGGCCGCTGAAAATGAGGCTGGAGAGTAGTAGTGGAGAACAGACAAAGGGAGAGGAGGAGCACAATAGGTGCCCTGCATCAGTCTATGTGAGGAAAGACACCAGCAGCATACCAGAATTTCAAGAGAGTCAGGGGCCAAAGGTGTGTATAGTAGGCATCACAAAGGTGAAGGTGCTGGGGAAGATGAAAAGTCTGAAGGTGGGTAAATAATCCAGACCTGATGGACTACACCCCAGAGTTCTAAAGGAGATAGCTGAGGAGATTGTGGTGGCGGCAGTGGTGGTGACCTTTCAGAAATCACTGGAGTCAGGAAGGGTCCCAGAGGACTGAAAAGTGGCTAATGTAATATCTCTACTGAGAAGGGAGGGAGACCACAGATGCGAAATTATAGGCTGGTTAGTCTGACCTTAGTCATTGGTAAGATTTTAGAGTCTATTATTAAGGATGAAATTGTGGAGTACTTGAAAATGCATGGTAAAACAGGACTGAATCAGCACGGCTTCATTGAGAGGAGGTTGTGCCTTACAAATCTGTTAGAATTCTTTGAGGTGGTAATGAATAATTAGACAAAGGATGTGAGCTATTTGGATTTCCAGAAGGCTTTTGGCAAGGCGCCCTAAAGGTGTCTTTTTCAGGATAGCAGCCAGTGACTAGTAGAATTTTGCAAGGGTCAGTGTTGGGACCACATTTCTTTAAATTGTACATTAACAATTTGGATGAAGGAACTAAGGGCATTGTTACTAAGTTTGCAGATGACACAAAGATAAATGGAGGGACAGATAGACTTGGAGAAGCAGAGATGTTGCATAAGGTCTTGGATAGGCTAGGAGAGTGAGCAAGGATTGGCAGATGGACTAAAAGGTGGGAAAGTGTGAGGTTATTTAATCTAGTAGGAATAATAGAGGTGTGGACTATTTTCTAAATGAGGAAAGGGTTTGGAAATCTAAAGTGCAGAGGGACTTGGGAGCCCTGGTTCAGGATTCTCTTTAGGTTAACTTGTAGATTCAGTTGACAGCTAGGAAGGCAAATGCAATGTTGGCATTCATTTCAAGAGGGCTATGATACAAGAACAGGGATTTACTGCTGAGGCTATATAAGGCTCTGGTCAGACTTTATTTGGAATATTGTAAGCAGTTTTGGGTTCCGTATCTAAGGAAGGATGTGATGGCCATGGAGGGCGTCCAGCGGAAGTTCACAAGAATGATCCTGGGAATGAAGGTCTTGTCAGGTGAGGAACTGTTAAGGACTCTGAGCTTGCGTTCTATGGAATTCAGAAGGATGAGGGAGGATCTGATTGAATCTTGCAGAATACTGAGAGGCCTGGGTAGAATGGATGTGCATAAGAATTTTCCACTAGGAAGCAAGACCTGGAACAGAGGGCATAGACTCAGAGTGGACGGACCCACCACAGACTCAGTGTGAACGGACCATCCTTTAGAACTGAGATGAGGAGGAATTTCTTCAGCCAGACGGTGGTTAATCTGAGGAACTCATTGACGCAGAATGTTGTGGAGGTCAAATCGTTGAGTGTATTTAAGACAGAGATAGATAGATCTTGATTCATAACGGGTCCACACGGATACAGAAGACAGGAGAATAGGATTGAGAAACATATCAGCCCTGACTGAATTGCAGAGCAGTCTCAATGGCCTAATTCTGCTCTGATATCTTACAGTCTTTACAGTATATGAGTTCTAATAGAAGTGAATATGACTATCCTTCAAGTCAAGGCTGCATTTGACTTAGCAAGCCATCAAGGAACTCTAGCAAAACTGGTGTCAATGGGAATTGTCGAGAATGTTCCATTGGTTGGTGTCATGCCAAGCACAAAGCAAGACAGTTGTGGTTGTGGGAGGTCAATCATCTCAGCTCCAGAACATTACCATAGGAGCTTCTCAAGGTAGTGTCCTCGACAAACCTATCTTTAGCTACTTCATCAAAGATGCTCTATTGTAAAGTCAGAAGTGGGGTTGTTCGCTGATGATTAAGCAATGTTTAGAAACATTTGTAACTTCTCAGATCCTGAAGCAGTCCATGCCCAAATGTAGCAAGACCTGGACAATATCCAGGTTCATTTTAATGCAGCAAGTAAAATTTTCATCACATAAATGCTGGACAATGACCACCTCCAACAAGAGAAAATCTAACCATCATCACTTGACTTTCAATGGCATTACCATCACTGAAACTGCAGTACCTTGTGATCCTTGACCCTGAAGGTGAACTTGGTTTTAAATGACATTTAGAGGAAACTAAACTCAGCCAGATGAATTTAATTTCCTTAGTAGTGTTAAATTGCATCAGCCCCTCTTCTGCGGTTATGTTTATGCCCAGGTGTCATTGGAAAGGGAGCATACAGTGCCCATCAATATCCTTGATGCCTTTAGAGAGAGGTGAGCACTCCAGTGACTAGTTTTTTTATCACCCTTTCCAACTCCATTTTTATTTATCCCCCGCCCTCTCTCCTTATCTTTCCTTTTCCTTTGGGGACCTGCATTGGCTTCAACGGTCTCTAAATATAAATTGTTCGATTGGAAAACATGAATGATTTACTGGTGGTGGTTAATAGCTGAAAAATTCAACAGGTGATTTGGTGATGGAACAAAGAGTTAGAGCCTGTCTGGATATAAAAGAAAAATAAAATTTGTTGGTCCTCTAGCCCATAGTGTGTGTAATAACATTACTGAACAAGTTGCTAAGAAATAATGTGTTATTTTTCATTTAATTTTACTTTTGGTACATAATCTTCTACCTACTTTGGAAAATAAAAACCTGTAATAATGATGTGCTGCTTTCAGATGATGCAAAATACATTTTATTGTAAGGCATTATGATAAATCTTCCTCTTTCAAACGGTACTGGTTGAACAGAATGAGACAAATCACTAAAATTCAAGAAAAACATGAACTGAAATAAAAACGCAAGCAACATTTGGAATGCTAACATATATGTAAGTGTACTCAGAAAATCAACTGTATCTTAGCGAACTGGTGTGGTCTCACGGTGGGATCTTAGTAGTTGGTTGACGAGTTTAGTGGGAATAAACCATCACCGCCCACAATATGTCCCATACACCAGGAAAGGTGAGCACAGAGTGGGGACACACCTAACCTATGTTTCCTTGTCCATGGGTCTGTAGGAAAGTACACTGAGTGCAATGTGGGAAAGGTCCGTGTTGAAGGCTACCAGGAAGCATGTGCTGGTCCTTTTTAAACTCACAAAGTCATATGAAATTCTTAATTGGATCGTTAATTCATATTTCATATTTATCCTTATCCATATCCATAACTGAAGGCAATAAAAATATGTTCTAGAACATAGAACATAGAACATTACAGCGCAGTACAGGCCCTTCGGCCCTTGATGTTGCGCCAACCTGTGAAACCAATCTGAAGCCCATCTAACCTACACTATTCCCTTATCATCCATGTGTTTATCCAACGACCATTTAAATGCCCTTAAAGTTGGCGAGTCTACAACTGCTGCAGGCAAGGCATTCCATGCCCTGACTACTCTCTGAGTAAAGGATCTACCTCTGACATCTGTCCTATATCTATCACCCCTCAATTTAAAGCTATGTCCCCTTGTGCTAGCCGTCACCATCCGAGGAAAAAGGGTCTCACAGTCCACCCTATCTAATCCTCTGATCATCTTGTATGTCTCTATTAAGTCACCTCTTAACCTTCTTCTCTCTAACGAAAACAGCCTCAAGTCCCTCAGCCTTTCCTCACAAGACCTTCCCTTCGTACCAGGCAATATCCTGGTAAATCTCCTCTGCACCCTTTCCAATGCTTCCACATCCTTCCTATAATGCAGCGACCAGAACTGTACGCGATACTCCAAGTGCGGCCGCACCAGAGTTTTGCACAGCTGCAGCATGACCTCATGGCTCCGAAACTCAATCCCTCTACCAATAAAACCTAACACACCGTACGCCTTCTTAACAACCCTATCAACCTGGGTGGCAACTTTCAGGGATCTAAATCTTTCTAATAATATAATCTTTCTTTCTAATAATATAATGACAATAGTGAAATGGTAAATGGAAAGATGCTAGTTTTGCCAAGAATATGTCAAATAAATTATACTACAACCATCTGACCCAGAGATGCAAGCTGTACCAACTGAGCAAAGATGACAAAATGATACGTAAACAAGTCCGTTAAAAGTCAAGTGCTATATTTGATACACAATATGCTTGCACTGTCATACAATATAAAAGACATCAATTATTTATTTCCATGATGACTTCCCATTGTGATCCTGACTCACCTAGCCAAGAAAGGGTTCAAATTTCCTCAGAAATGCTATAGTTATAATTCACGACAAGAGATATAATACTATATCAAAATGTAATAGTTGTAACATAACCATGATTATGTAAAACAATTTCGGACATCTGAAGTCCATGAATGGTGTCATATGTATTCAATTCTTCCTTCTAGTTTGTTAAGTAAGGCATTTTTAAGACAATGGTATTTCATCTGACTGTGGCTGCCAAATATTATTTAACATAAATCTTACCTCTGTACTAATAGATTTGTAAAATAGTAATCTAATTGAAAACGTTGAATGATTATAAACTCCTGAAGCTAATCTATCAGCGGTTCTAAAAATTATGTTAAACCTGATAACATATTGTGAGCATTCTCTGATGACTAGTTTTTTCCCATATGTAATATTTTAATTTTATGTTGATGACTTTTGTTGATTGTTTTACTCATAAAAACACTGTCAGTGTACAATATGTCCATTAACTTTCAATAGACAGTGACGTATGATGATGTTCAATAATTGGGATACCATCTTTGATGGGTTAGCAGATAAGAAATTCAGAACAAAAGAAATTTATTATACCACATGGATGCAGTAGCTCACACCTAACTACTCAAGGAAAATAAAGAATGGGCGATAAATACTGGTCTAGCCAATGATATCTACATCTGATAACTAACTGAAAAATGAAATATCTACATCTGATAACAAACTAAAACATGATATTCTGAATAAGTTGAACACTTCCCAGCCTCAGGACTTGATAGCACTGTCAACAACTTCATTCATCACTTTGAAATGCCTAGTGATGCTCTTGGCAGAGTATTCTGAATGCTGCTTTCAATAAGGCCAGTAGTATTAAGTCAATAGCCTTCCTATTATTTCTGGAGGATGTGGCCAAGGCATCACTGATGGAATTTGTCATTGATACACATTTGCGATCTCATTACAGAACGGGAGAATAGTGAAGGCAAATGCTTGTATGAAATATTTCTGAAGAAGGGTCCTGATTCAAAATGCCAGCTTTCCTGTTCCTCTGATGCTGCCTGGCCTGCTGTGTTCCTCCAGCTCCACACTGTGTTAGATCTGTTTGTATGAAAGGATGTTTTGATTACCTGTGAACGTCTTTATTGTTAAAGACTTATTGATGTAGTTTGTAGAAGGCTGAACTGGTGCAACTGATCTAGGGTTAAATCTTCTTTTCTTGAGAGAGTTTTCTGTTGAGGCCTGGGAAGTGCTCAACATAAGCTTTGGGGAGACAGGAGATAAGTTACTCGCTGCAGAATTCCTAACCTCTGCCCTGCTCTTGTAGCTACAGTATTTACATGGCTGTTCCAGCTCAGTTTCTGATCACTGATAACTCCCTGGATGTTGATCATGGAGAATTCAGTGATGACAATACCATTGAATGTTAAGTGGCAATAGAGATTCTCCTTCAGCATTTATGGGAGGTGGATTATATAAGTTGGTAAGTTTTGATTTTGCATCATTCCAGCAACATCTCTTGTATAAATTGAAGAGATCAAGAATGTTCCTGGGAATGTCTTGATTTGTCTTGCATCTATTTGATAACAAAGACTTTTTTGAAGAATCCTCTGAGCTATTTAATACACTGAGAAATGGTGTGAATTTGCAACAGGTAGTCATTACACAATGGACTTTATTTACACTTCTCCAACAGCCCAGAGAGGCAGCAGGAAGAGCAGCTCTACCATATATTGTGCCTCACTTAAAGAAAACAAGTTTTATTAAAATGTAAAATTTTACACGTACATAAATTCTTAGAATACCAGACGACTAACCCAGCATTAACAATTTAACTAGGTGAGTTGCTTTCTTGTTTTTACTGTACTGGTTGATATTATCAGAGTACTGCACAAGTAAGGAAAAAGAAGATATTTCTTAACACCAATAATGAAATGAAATATTACTATTTGACAAGAAGTAATAGAAAGATCAACATATGTCTTCTTCTATGCTATATACCATCTGGTTTCTTAATCTTTCTGTCTGCATATCTCATTCCATTTCCATTAGCTTGACTGTACTTTCTCAACATCTCTAACTCTGTCAAACTTTAACTTTAAATTTGCTTGACAGCTCCATTTAGTAGTTGGGACAATGGCTTTAATATGACTTAATAAAAGATCCTGCCTAGCTTTGTGCTACCAGTAGATTTTGTGATGCTGGTAAACACTCCATTTCTTTGTGACATTATTCCAGACCTTTACTTTGGGCTGTTGGAGGAATTTGGCTGAGAGGAGGTTTAACATGTTCTCCTCTCATCAGATTTTCTTTTCAAGCAAATAATCTACATTACACTGTTTGTCATTCTCTAATTTTCAATGGATATGTGAAATGCATTTGGTCTCTTTGCAAAGCTTGAAGCTCATGCTTCTTATCACCTTGGTTGCCTTTCACCATGACCTACTGACCAGTACTGAATTCTCTAAATTTCATGCCTCATTTATCGTGTATCTTCATTCTGGGTTGTTTTTCTTTTACTTTGGAAATGACATCAGGTTTAAGCAAACTCGATCTTGTCCTGGGAGTGTGTTTAAAGATTCGGTGATAAATTCCTGTAAACAGTGACGTTATTGTGTAAGATAACAGAAAATTGTTGAGCATTATTAAAGAGACAGATGGAAATTACGGCTTAGTTGTCATCAAACAAATATTTCTTTAAAGACCTCTTTACAATCTGTACCTTTCTTTCCATGCCATTTGATGCTGGCTGATAAGATGGAACAAGAGTGTGTTGCATTTGATTTGCTACTTAGAAATAATTCAAACTCTTCTCATGTAAACTGTAGACCATTATCTGACACAAGCACGTCTGCAAACCTTCAACTGCAAACCAAATTCTCAAAAATGTTAATAGTTTTAGTGTCGACTTGCACAGCTATTGAGCAAAACAAATACTCCTTCTACTTAAAAAAAATGTACTTTTTCCCCACAATATTCTTGTCTTTGACCTTGATTGGATAATTTCTCGTCCTCAAACTCACTCCACAATGTTTCACTCGCACTTCAATATCTCTACCTTCCTTTGGATAGAAAAGAACTTCTTGCTTTTATACAAATTGTTGATGTTGACAATGTTCCTTTAATAATTTCTTTCTAAACTTAATTATTAACAAATAATTAACTAAATAATTATTTTGAAAACCCACAAGTAAGAATCCCAATTTATACTCAGCTAACTTCTATGTGAATTGCTTGGAACATTATAGGGGCCTGAAAGATGTGGGCTATGGCTAGGATATTTGGCAGAATTACATGAGGTCCAGCAAGGCCTAGCTCGACCTTGGGAACAACTTGTTGCATCTTTTAACTTTGCCTGGAAGTCGAGGCATGATTCTTTGTAGACAATAGCAAGTTGCCTGTTAATTATTGAATTTTTGCTTGTTGATAACCTCATTAACTCTAGATCTCATCTCATTGATATCAGCTTTTGATTGTAATGCCCATTGCAAGCAAACTGAACACTAAGAATTCTTGACATGGAGCCTTGAGCAGGTACCTGGTGACTTCAGTTCATTACTTGCTTCAACAGACCTCCGTTTCGGACACTGGGCAGCAATATCTCAGAGCATGCTCCATGGCTACCAGCTATCTTGCACCACATGTCCAAGACAGATTCCAGCCCATAAGAACCCTTTTGGCATACCTTTGCACCATCTTCAGGACACTACTTAATTTCAATGCTCAAGTCTCAATGGCATCTATCTTTGTAATGCTGCGGCGAGGACACCGTGTACTCAGGGATATGCACTCAGCTCATGGACTGGGCCAGATTGTATCTCTGACCTGTTCAGTTTCCCTCTTAGTGTTCATTCACTTTGAGCCTAACTGGACACTCACAGCATCCCTACCTTGCTTTGACTTATTTTGCCTTTTTGTGCCTGCACCTTGATCGGAGGTACCAGGCACACAGGACTGCTGTTATGCCTTGTCATTTAGCAGCCCAATGTTAAGTGATGGAAGGGAGCTTCGCTTAGGGGGTGCCAGCACAATAAGTCAAGGTCACCTTCCTATAGCTGTCCAAGAGCTTGGACATGGTCATTCAGCCACTCAGGCAGCCAGGTTTTATAAGGAGCGAGGAGTCAAATTTGGGACAGCCCATCAACTATCTTGACACATTCTGCCCAACTGTGAGCTGTTTTCCTCATGGAATGGGAGAGAGGCAGGTTCCACCGGAGATGTGAGTGAGTGGCACTTGAAAGTGGGTTCCATTTGATGCAGTTGGAGAGGTGTCTTGAGTGAGGAAGTAGACAGCACAGAGGCCATGCTGGGTTAGCGGTGTCAGGCACTGGGGACAGTGACAGCAAGTGAGGGAAGCTGTTGTAGGCAATAATGAGAGTGGTAGAGCATCAGCTTTGGTGGGAAATGAGTACAGTAGCAGAGATTGAGTGAGTGTGACGTTTCAGAGAAATGATGGTGGCATTTACACTGGCAGAGTGGAGAAGGTCATTGAACTTCTTCTTACATTGCTGTGTATTCCTCCAGGTGGCTGAGACTGTATTTGCCTGGGCGGCATGGTTTGGTGTCAGGTCTCCTCTGCCAATCTTGGGGGAAGAGAGCCTCCTGCCTCTGCACCAACCTGAGCACTTGCAAGTCCCAGGTCTATAGAATCAATTTTTCATTCTCTGCCAAGTCTGGGGACAGTGTCCTGAACTGTACGGAGCAGCTGTGGACTAACAGTGCTTCTCTAGGTGCAGACCAGTCTTTTAAAGATGGCAATGGTGCCTGGGTTTCGGTCCATTTGAGATATCCTGGCTGTGGTGAATTGCTCTGAGTAAGGGGAGCAGAAGAATGGAACTAGAATCAGATGCCGAGGCCATCATAGGGGCAGGGTAGGTAGTTAATGAACAAGGTCATTAAGATGTGGTGAGAAAACCCGGTAGGCCTTGTTGAGAAAAACCTTTCATGAAACTCAACAAAACTGACACTTACCAAGAACAAACCCACAAAATTCAGCCTCTGGGATTTCTCATTAGAATTTTCTTCCGACTAACCACTCATAACAAAGTGTCTTTGTTAACATAGCTGGTGGACATTGTTTCATGACAATGGCATCATAACCAGCATTCCCTCTAATTTTATTTTGCATGCTGTTGCAAGGCCTGTGCATGGAAGTGACTGGGACTGGATGTCAATGCTGCAGTCTGTGCTGGCACACCAATCATGATGGAATGTTGGAGTGGCTGATTGACAGGGAATATTGATCGTACCCTCAGATCACGGATGGAAATATTGAGCTTGTAATGATTTCTTTTTAAAGAAGAAATATTTCCCAGCTGCAAAATAACCAGGGTCCTGTATATATATGATCCAGTCCATACCAGCACCCTGCCATGTAAGCCTGACTGATAATCCTTTCAATCAGAAAGAGCATAAGAACATAAACATGAGTAGGCAATTTAGGCTAGTGAGTCTGCTCCACCATATAATGCGATTGCCATGCTCTCATCCCTGCCTCAGCTTCAATTTCCTGCCACTTCCCATTGCCCTTCAACATGTTACAATTTAAGAATTGGAAAATCCATCTCCTCCTTAAATTTGTTCAGCATCACATCACTCATCACACTGTGGAGTAATGAATTCCATACATTCACGAGCTTGGAAAGAAGTAATTCCCACTCATCTTTGATTTAAATTTGCCACCTCTCAGTCTAAAACTATGACCTCTCATTCCAGTTTGCCCCACAAGGGGAAGCATTCGCCCTATGCCTACTTTTTCAATTCCCTTTAGCAGCTTATGTACCTCAATTAGGTCTCTCATTCTTCTAAACTATAGAGAATATAGGTTTAACCTTCTCAATCTCTCCTCAGAAGACAAGCCTTTCATCTCTAGTGTTATTAGAACATAGAACAGTACAGGCCCTTCGGCCCACGATGTTATGCCGAAATTTTACCCTAAACCCAAGGTCTATCTAACCTCCACCCCCAACCTTATACTATCATCCATATGCCTGTCTAATAGCTGCTTAAATGCCCCTAATGAGGCTGACTCCACTACCCTCTCCGGCAATGCATTCCATGACCCGACCACTCTCTGAGTAAAGACTCTGATGTCTCCCCTATATCTACTTCCACTCACTTTAAAACTATGCCCCCTCGTAATAGCTACCTCCACCCTAGGAAAAAGTCTCTGGCTGTCCGTTCTATCTATGCCTCTGATCATTTTGTACACCTCTATCAAGTCACCTCTCATCCTTCATCATTCTAAAGAGAAAAGCCCTAGCTCTCTCAACCTTTTCTCACAAGACCTTCCCTCCCTTCCAAACAACATCCTGGTAAATCTCCTCAGCACCTTTTCCAAAGCTTCCACATCTTTCCTGTAATGAGGCGACCAGAACGGGACACAATACTCCAGATGTGGCCGAACCAGGCTTTTGTATAGCTGGAGCATAACTTCACAGCTCTTGCACTCAATCCCTCTATTAATGAAAGCTAACACACCATACACCTTCTTAACAACTCTATCCACCTGGGTGGCAAATTTCAGGGAACTGTGGACACAAACCCCAAGATCCCTCTGCTCCTCCACACTGCCAAGAATCTTTCTAGTGAACATTCCTTGAACTGCCTCCAATACAATTCCTCAGGTAAGGGGACCAAACCGTGTAGTGCACCAAAAACAGTCTCACCAATGCCATGTACAATTATAACAACCCTCCTCTCCCTTTATACTCCATTCCTTTCGCAATAAATGACAAAATTCCACTTGCCCTCCTTATTACCTGCTGTACCTACATAATAGTTTTCTGCAATTAATGCACAAGGACACCTAGATCTCACTGAAGCATTTTGAAGTTTCTCTCCATTTAGATAACAAGTTATCCATATTAAACTCCATCTGCCAAATTTTGCCTCATCCACCTAACCTATTTATATCCCTCTGTAAATTTCTTATGTGCTTATTGTGACTTTCTTATCTATTTTGGTGTTATCGTCAAGTATGGCTACAATACATTCTATCCATTCACCCAAGTCATTACTACAGATTGTAAATAGTAGGGGTCTTAGGACCAAACCCTTTCGCATCCCACTACTTACAGTTTGCCAAACAGAAAAAGATCAATTTATCCTGACTCTCTGCTTTCTGCAGGTTAGCTAATTCTCTATTGAAGCTAATACATTACCCCTGCCATGTGTGATCTTACCCTGAGTATTAAACTTTCACATGGCATCCTGTCAAAAGCCTTCTGGAAATCCAGGTATACTACATCTACAGGATTCCCATTATCCTCTTTGCTTGTTACATCTTCAAATTACTTTAGCAAATTAGTCAAACATGATTTACTCTTCATAAAACCAGCTGTCTCTGACGGATTGTGTTCTGACTTTTCAAATGTCTGCTTACTATTTCATTAGTAATGGATTCCAACAATTTCCCAGTGATAAGCACACTGGTTACCTACTTTCTACTTCTCTCCTTTTTTAATATTGGTGGTATATTAGTAATTTTTGAATCCGCTGGAACCTTTCCAGAATATAGGGAATTTTGGAAAATTCTTTTAAGAATCTAAGATGGGAATCATCAGGCAACTAGGATTTGCCTGTCTTTAATTCAATAATTTGCTCATACTTTTTTTTCCATAGTGATGGTGATTGTTGTAAATTCCTCCTTTCCTATAGCCTCCTCATCACCTGTCACTATTGGAATGATTTCAATGCCTCTATTGTGAAAACTGAGGTGAAGTATTGATTTTGTCTCTTTGCCATTTCTATATTCCACACTATCAACTCCTGAGTCTCATCTTCCAAAGGACCACTTTAACTAGTCTCGTCCTATTTATGTACTTATTGAAGCTTTTGTTATGTATATTTATATTTTCCACTAGTTTTCTTTTGTAATTTATCTTTGCTTTTTTTACTGCTTTTATAGTACCCCTTTGCTAGTCTTTGAAAGTTTCCCAATCTTCCAGCCTGCCACTGACATTTGAAATGAGCCTTAAGTTTTGCCTTTATGTTATCTTTAATTTCCTTGCTTAGCCATGGGTTCTATTTCCCCCTTACAATTTTCCTTCCTCTCTGAAACATATTTTGGTTGGGAAGAAGTGCTGGATAAACATGTAGATGAGTGGGTTAGTCAGTTAGTATGTTTGCAGACCCTACAAAGTTCAGTGGAGTTGTGGGTAGCGTAGAATGTTGTCAAAGGATACAGCGGGATATGGATCAGTTGCGGATATGGTTGGTAAAATGGCAGATGAAGATTAATTGGGGTAAGAGAGAGGTGCTGCACTTTGGGAGATCAAGTGTTAAGGAAAAGTGTTCAGTTAACTGCAGGACCCTGAACAGCTTTGACGTACAGAGGGATCTTGCGGTACAAGGCCACATCTCCCTAAAGGTGGCCAGGCAGGTAGCTGGGGAGATAAAGAAGATGTAGGGCAAACTTGCCTTCATTGGTCAGGGAATTGAATACAAGAGTCAGGATGTCATGTTGCAACTTTATAAGACGTTGGTTAGGCCACACTTATAATATTGCATTCATTTCGAGTTGCCACAGGAAGGATGTGGAGGCTTTGGAGAGGCTGCAGAAGATGTTTACCAGGATTAGAGGGTATGAGCTATAAGGAGAGGCTAGAAGAACTCAGGTTGTTTTCTCTGGAGCTGCAGAGGTTGAGGGGAGACTTGAGAGAAGCCTATAAAATTATGGAATGTACAGTTGGTTCTGATATAATGCAATAGTTCCATTCTTGTGCCATTTTGCATTATAAGAAAATCGTGCGATAGCCGCACCATTTAAACTAACGTGGCCGGAATTGTGTTATAGCCAATACAGGTAAGGAACATTCGCGTTCTACAAATAGTGGTCTAAATTCTTCAGTTGCATTAAAGCCAATTCGCATTATAGCAGAACCAACTGTATAGATAGGGTTGACAGTCAGAATCTTTTTCCCAGAATTAAAATGTCTAATACTAGCGGGCATGCATTTAAGGTGGGGTGGGGTGAGGATGTTCAAAGGAGATTTGAGGGGCAAGTTTTTTTACACAGAGAGTGGTAGGAGTCTGGAATGCTCTTCCAGGGGTGATATTGGAGGCAGATACGATAGGGGTGTTTGAACAACCTTTAGATAAGCACATGAATATGCAAGGAATGACAGGATATGGACCAGGAGCAGGTAGAAGGGATTAATTTAATTTGGCTTCATGTTCGGCACAATATTCGTGGGCCAAAGGGCCCCGTTCCTATGCTGTACAGTTCTTTGTTCTATGTTCCAATTGAATAGATCCTTAAATATCTGCCACAGCTCAGCAACTGTCCTATGTTTTTGTCTTTTAGTCCAGTCCATTTAGTCCAAATTTGTCCTCATTCCTATGTGATTACCTTTGTTTAACACCAGAACACTGGTGTGGAGCTCATGTTTCTCATTCTCAAGCTGTCTTTGAAATTCCAGCATGCTATGATCACACTCCCCTCAAGGGTCATTTTCTAATTGCCAATCTAAGTGAAAGTCTTGCAACCCATTTCACCCCATCAAGTTTCGGCCTGAGCCTTTTACCACCGTTAATTGAGCCAGCTGTTTCTCGTAAGAGACTGAAATCAAAGTTGTACTCTTAATCTGTAAAGATTCCCTGGTATAGGTTCTCAGCCTAGCTGAGGTCTTGTGCAAAGTTAAGGGCTGGAGTTCAGAGCAATTTTTGTTAAAAATTGGTTCTGCAATCGCTGATATGGCCACACCGGTATTGACATCCATTAGAACCGGATGACTATTCAACCAGATGCTTATTTTGATTCTGATTTTGATGTTGCCAAGCAATTTAACTGTTCCAAACCAGATGTATGTGGACTTTCCAGGGTATGCACTCTCCTGGATACCTGCCTGGATGCCAACCTATGAGTGATCTTACTCAATTTAGGTCTAGTAGGACTCTTTTGCTGTCCCGAGTTCACATACTGGCACTAACTACAATGGCTTGCTGGACAGGATCCTGAAGAAAATGTTAACATTTTGGCTGAGGCTTTGCTTTGTTTTAGGGTTTTGCTGTGGGCCGACCTGAAGTCCATATCAGATCAGAGGGAGGCTGTGCAATTGACTGCACGTAAGCAGTGTTCCCCAAGCTCAGTCGGACTGACGGTGTCAACTATAATCAGAATACCTTGCAACTTGTTTGCAGTACTTGCTGCATTTTCCAATGATAAAGCCAATTATACTGCCTGTTTGAAGTCCAGTTGGGCTTCCGTAATTAGGCATTTTTGCATAGTTACATCATTAATCACACTTAACAAATGGTTTTTAAGCATCTCACTAAGGGTTAAACCAAAGTCACAGGCTTCTGCCATTCATCTTAACCAAGTTAAGAATCCTGACACTGATTCCCCTGGTTCTTGAATTGCTGAGTGAAACTGACAATGCCTCAGAATTAGAGGAGGCTTGTCGTCATAATATTCTTTAATTATGTCTGTCAATTCTTGAAAGGTTTTAGTGTGTGGTGCCTCAGGGAAAGTTAGCCTCCTAATAACAAAAAAGCTGCAGCTCCACAGGCTGTGAGGAGAAATACTTTTTGTCTGCTGCACTGTCATTTGCCCAGAAAAAATTATGCACATACTGGACCTAGTCCTCGATGGTAGGGTTGAACAAGTCAAGCTTCCCAAACAAAGGCATGATGTAAGAAATGCTCACCCCAACTCAAAGATGACTGTTGCGAGCACGTTTGTTCAGGATTGTGCTTTAATTTTGTCTCCATTGAAATAGCTCCACAGAGGCTGATATTCCGTCACCAAAACATCCTTTCTTACAAGTGAACAGTCCTTCACTTTCATGCTGTCTCATTCAGAGTCCCTTATCAGAGTGTCAGTATCTCTGACACTCCCCTTTTTATGCATCAGTCAGGCCTCCCTTCCCCAATCTAGGATCTCCTATTCTATGAGGCTCAGCAGTGGATCACTGCAGTAGACTTGCAGCATCTCCTCATGAGTACAAGACAAAACATTTTGACAAGTTATGTCATTTTCAGCAACTCTTGAGTTCTGGAGCACCAAGCAACTATTGAAATTGAAACACACTACAAAATGAGTTGTACTTTCCTGTGAGTTATCTCAGACTGTTAACAAAGTGAGAGAGAAGACAGTGAGAACTGAGATATGTTTGTGTTTTCCCATTCAAAATTGCAAAAAAAAAGTTTAAACCCTGGCCTTTGAGTCTGAATAGACAAAGCTGTGTTCTGTGAGGATCACAGCTGAGAAAGCCACAGGTGCGATATCATTAGGGAAATGAAGAGATAATGGGAACGGGTGGAAATCTGCAATTGTAGCTGAAGATCAGCCATGATTGCATTGACTGGGTGATCTGTTATGGGAAAGATTTTATTAAGCTGGAGAGGGTTCAGAAGAGATTTCCCAGGACATTGTTGGGAATGGAGGGTTTGAGTTATAAGGGTAGGCTGGGACTTTTTTCACTGGAACATGGGAGTTGAGGGTTGACCTTAACATGGTTTATAAAATCATAAAATGAATAGCAAGGGTCTTTTCCCTAGGGGGATTTCAGAACTAGGGGTGTATATTTTTAAGGTGAGAGGAGAAAGATTTAAAAACGACATGAGTCACAATTTTTTTTACACAGAGAGTGGTTCATGTGTGGAATGATCTTCCAGAAGAAGTGATGGATGCAGGTACAATTACAAAGTTTAAAAGACATTTAAAAGGCAAGTTCATAAATAAAAAAAATGTTTGGAGGGATTAGGGCCAAGCATAGGCAGTTAAGACTAGTTTAGTTTGGGGTTATGGTCAGCATGGATTGGTTGGACCAAAGATTCAATGCTGTATGACTCAATGGCTCTATAACAGCCTTAATAGACAGCATGCTCTTCGCTGGTTCTTATTTCTTATGTTTTTCTTTAGACACAATATTGTTAATCAGAGGTCGATAAAAGTATCTCTAAAAAGAACGTACACATTCACTTTGGTCATGTATATAAATTTAATTGTTCTCTTTTGACATTGGTTTAAACTAAAATATCTGGCTCAGCAAAGTTTGGTGCATTGCCCTAGAGTGTATGTAGTGACAAGCTGTTACATCAAAGCATCTGGATTGGAAATTCCCACTGGCATCACGAGAGATCAAAGCTACGATTTTTAGATTCGCACGTAATTAATTCACCAAATTCTTATTTGACTATTTTGTGTGCTCACACTTTTGAACTGAAAAGAATGTTTGTAGTTGTTGACTAGTATAGGAGTGAAGTTATAGTGTCATTGCCAAATTGATACAGAGTGCATCAATGTTAGAAGTGGCAGGATTACTCAGGGATAAAGCCCTCTTTTAACTGAGAAACACAGAACGCTGAACGGCGTGAAAAACTGCCTGAGAAATTGTTTCTCACTGCTTTAACAGTCATATCAGCTTCAATGTAAAAGCAACCAAATACAAAGATACATATTAAAAGGCACAAGTTCAAGAAAATTTTAGCATGTTTTATTAAATCTTTTTCATTTTAGGAGAAAGGAATTGTTTTTGCGATCTTATAGAGTCATACAGCACTAACACAGACACTTGCGTTCAACTTGTTTGCACTGACCAGACATTCTAATCTGACCTGGTTCCATTTGCCAGCATTTGGCCCATATCCCTGAAAATTCTTCCTATTCATATACCCATCCAGATGCCTTTTAAATGTTTTAAATATACTTGCCTCCACCACTTCCTCTGGCAGCTCATTCCATACATGCATCACCCTCTGCATGAAAAAGTTGCCCCTTAGGCCCCTTTTACATCTCTCCCCTTTCACCTGAAACCTGTGCCCTCTAGTTTAGGACTTCCCCACCCCAGGAAAAAGACAATGGCTATTGACCCAATCCAAAACCCTCATGATTTTATGAACCCTTATAAGGACACCTATCAGCCTTTGACAGTCCAGAAAAAAAGCCCCAGCATATTCAGTCTCTCCCTGTATGTCAAACTTTCCAGTCTCGGCAACATTCCTGTAAACTTCCTTCCTATAGAACGGTGACAAGAATTGAACGCAGTATCCTAAAAGTGGCCTCACCAATATCCTGTACAGCTGCAACATGACATCTCAAATCCTATACTCAATGTTCTGACCAATGAAGGCAAGCGTGCCAAACACCTTTCATCACCACTTTATCTACTTGCAACTTCACTTTCCAGGAACTATGTCCTGCTCCTATGATGCTGCTTGACCTGCTGTGTTCGTCCAGCCCCATGCTTGTTATCTCGGATTCTCCAGCATCTGCAGTACCTTTTACCTCTACTTGCACCTGTATGTCTTTTTGTTTGGCAACACTCCCCAGGGCCTTAGCATTAAGTGGATAAGTTCTGTCCTGGATTGCCTTACCATAATGCAACACCTCAATTTATCTAAGTTAAACTGCATCTGCCACTCTCATCCCATTGGCCCATCTGATCAAGGTCCCATTGTACTGTGAGATAATTTTCTTCATTGTCCACTAAGCCACCTAATTTGTCGTCCTCTGCAAACTTGCTCACCATACATCATATTTATATCCAAATCATTTTTATAAATGACGAAAAGCAGTCGACCCGGCACCAATCTTTGTGGTACACCGCTGGTCACAGGCCTCCAGTCCGAAAAGCAACGCCCCCATCACCAAAACCTGTCTCCTACATTCAAGTGAATTTTGTATCCAATTGGCTAGTTCCCCTTGGATCCCTAAAATCTAACCTTACAAATCAGTCTACCATGCAGAACCTCATTGAATGCGTTATCCCTATAGTCCATATAGACAACAGCTACCGCTCTGCTTTCATCAATTTTCTTTGTCACCTCTTCAAAAAACTCAGTCAAGTTAGTGATACACGATCCATGCTGAGGACTTTAGGTAAAC
This sequence comes from Ginglymostoma cirratum, assembly GCA_024137785.1. Classification (NCBI taxonomy): domain Eukaryota; kingdom Metazoa; phylum Chordata; class Chondrichthyes; order Orectolobiformes; family Ginglymostomatidae; genus Ginglymostoma; species Ginglymostoma cirratum. The sequence continues at coordinate 67,041,705 of JAHRHZ010000248.1, forward strand.
TACTCTGCAGCCAAAGTAGATTTGCAAAGGTCATCTTGAGGTCGACCTGTATATATTTGCAAGGATCTGCCTCACATGGTAGGAACAGTATGACTGCAGTCCGATATAAATTACGTCAGAAGTGTCAGTCTTTGCTCCGTTAGATTCACATTCATCAGGGATTCCACAATGTATGAGTAACAAAAAGCCTCTACTATTGAATTCTTGCAGCAGCTGATAACATTTGTGTAAGCTATTAAAGAAATTAAAATTGACAATTTATAAACAAAATTCAGTCAATTCTGGAATCAAAAAAAATTAAAGTGGTAGGGGAACCCCACTAAAGTATGTCAGACTGTTTAGAAAATTACTTATCCCCTTAAAGACCCAATTCCAAATCCTCTCTGGAGTACCAGGAGCAAAATGAAGTCAACTAAAAGGAGAGAACACATGCTTGCCAATTGAACATGTCAAACCACGTTAAAGATGCTGCCTGAATCAGGTGAGTGTCAGGCAGCTGCCTGAGCATGTTCAAACAAAGATCTGTAGGAAAAAAGTTTTCACGTTTTTTTTGAAGTACTTACAACAAAGTTGCTGTGGCTTGAGGTTTGTTGCATAAAGGTGCAATAAATAACCAAAAGCATATCAGCTCACAAGTATCCCCAGCTGACATTATTAGTGGGTCTTCAAGTAACTTCAAACTTTAAGCTGCGCCAACTATGTGACAAAAACATGTTTTTGAAGTTGGTTGTGCGATTGCTGGTGGCAGCCATTGCCCAGTGCTACAACCAAGTGAATATTTACTGGTCCAACTGTATAGACCAGTTAAGCAATTCAGCTTTTATATAATTGAATTTGATTTTTTATAACCTGATCATGAGTGTGAGCTTTTCTGGCAAAGCCATCATTTTTTGTCTACTGCTAATTGTCATTGAGAAGGTAGTGGTGAACTCAGCGATAGCAAAAACTGCAGATGCTGGAGTCAGAGACAGCACAGCGTGAAGCTGGAGGAACACAGCAGGCCAGGCAGCATCAGAGGAGCAGGAAAGTTGATGTTTCAGGTTGGGACCCTTCTTCACATATGGGGAGGAGGAAGGGAGCTGGAAAATAAATAGAGAGGAGGGTTGGGGCTGGGGAAGGTAGGTGGGACGCTGATAGGTGAGTAAAGGTAGGGAGTGGTGTGGATTGGTCAGTGGGTTGGGGTGTGTGAATGGGTGGGAAAGAAGACGAACAGGTTTTGTCAGGTCAAGGAGGAGGGGATGAGAGGGAGGGTTGGGCATGGGATGAGGCTGGGGGTGGGGAGATTTTAAAACTGGTGAATTCCATGATTAGGCCATTGGGCTGTAGGCTCCTGAGGTGGAATATGAGGTGCTGCTTCTCCAGTTTGCATGTGGTGTCACAGACACACTGGAGGAGGCCCAGGATGGACATGTCACTCGGGGTGGGGGGCGGGGCGGTATTAAAATAGTTGGCGACTGGAAGGTGTTGTCATTTGTTGCATACAGAGACCAAAAGGTGTTGTCGTTTGTCGTGTTGAACACTTGCAATCAATGTAGTGCTGTTCTACCCACAGTGCTGTTCAGGACAGAGTTCCAGGATTTTAACCCAGCGACAGTGAGTGAACGGTGATATAGTTTTGAGCCAGGAAGGTATGTGTCAAGAAGGGGATCTTGCAGGTGGTGATGTTCCCATGTCAAAAGCAGCTTGGCAAGTTATCATAGTTGATGATGTAAACGCTGTGTACTTTCGTCTCTGTGTCATTCTCACAACTGTTGTCAATTCTCTGAAGCAAGAGGATGATGGAATTTGAATTGTTAGCGATGTGTTAAATAAAATCAGAGTGTGCTGGGAAAAATAAACAGGCCAGTGTTATCTGTGGAGAGAGAAGGAGTGTTAATATTTCGAGACAAATATTACTCTTCTTCGTGGAATTTTAATTCCAGTGGAAGGCTATTCTTGAGAGCTGAATTTGGGACAAAATCAGGAAATTGTTATTTTTAATTTTATATAATTACTAAGGTAAAACAACTTAATTTTGTATGATGGAACAAACTGCACATCAAATATGTGAAAACCTGAATAGGTTGTGTGCTCAACATGACCAAATGGGATTTGTCTGTATGTTTAAACTTCTGAGCTTGAGGGAGAACAACAGAAGCACACTTTTGAAATTTGCTGTAAGCTGTATCAAAGGTAATAGCCATTCCACCTGCAGAACAAAGAGGTTGCAATGGCACAGCAACATTGTCACTAAGACCTAATTATGTTCTGGGGACCTGAGTTTGAATCCCACAACAGTAGACAGTGGAATTTGAATTCAACAAATATTTGGAATTAAAAATCTTAATGATGACCATGAAGCCATCATTGATGGTAAAAACCCTTTGGATTCATTAACGTCCTTCACATGGTTTGTAGCAACAGAATAGACTCTTAAGTGGCCTCTGAAATGGGTTAGCAAGCACTCAGTTGTGTCAAAGCTAGAAAATCTCAAAAAAGAAATGAAACCAGACAAACCACCTGGCATTGAACCAGGCACCAGAAATGACAATAGTAAACACTGATATTGACCCTGCTACCTAGTCCTCTTTACTCCACTTAGAGGCTAGTGCCAAAATTGTGAAAGTTGTCTCACAAATTAGTCAACACTCTGACACAGTTGTACTCATGGAATTATACTTTGCAGACAATGTCCTAGACATCACCATCACCTGGGTATGCCTTTTCCCACTCGCAGGACAGACACAGCAGAGTGATGGACGGTAATATACAGCTGGGAGGGAGACCTCTGGGAGACGTTAACATTGACTCTGAATATCATGCCGTGTCATAGCATCAGATGCTCATGAGCAGGGAAAATTCCTTCTTAACCAGATACAACCTTTTTACCACCTTCTGGCCAGATAAATTGGACATACAATTAGCAGAAAACAAAATGGGGAGACATAACAAAACTGGCTGAATGGCCTCCTCCTTTTCTGTAACCATCCTATGATTCTGTGGTTTCAATAAGAAATAAATATGATACTGGAAAGTAAGGATTGCTTGGCATATATCTTAAGTTTAAAATAAGAATTAAGAAATATTGTGTGACAAATCTGAGGATAAAGCACAAATGAAAATCAACTGAATCAGTAGATTGCAACTTAATTCCTCACTTCAAGGTTTACACAAATAATTTACTATGGCAGTGCAGAGAAACTGAGGAACTTTTAGATGAGACATTAAATTGATGCCCTCTCTCTTGTTCAGGGAGATGTAAATTATACCATTAATTAAAGAACTTTTTACTTTTTGTGATATCAATAGATAGTTCTCTTAAATGTGATTGAAACAAGGTGCAATGTAAGTTTAGCATAACTTCCCTAATTTTCAATTCTATCCCTCTAGAAACAAAGCCCAGTGCTTGCTTTTCTTCCTTTCTCGCCTTGCGAACCTGTTGTGCAACTTTTGGTGATTGTGGAGTATTTTGTATTTCAAGATCTCTTTGTTCTGCTACCCCACCTAGAACTGCACCTTCCAAGTAATTACTGACCTCCTTGCTCTTCTTACCAAACGTACTACCTTACATTTGCCTGAGTTGAGCATTCTGCAAGTTTATTAATTTCCCTCTGTAACTTGTTGCAATCCTTCTTAGAACTGATTAAATCCCCAGTGTGGTGTGATTTTCAAATTTAGAACTTGAGATATAATCAAAAATGCAAAGCATTAATGTAACTTGTGATCCTTGCACCAAGTTTTGTAGAACACCTCCCACTGCTGCCATTTTGAATAACTAACCTTTGACTCCCAGTCTCCATTTTCAGTCTTCAGGCCAACTAACAGTTTATTTTTCTATATATCTTGATTCTGGGGGGCTGTACACAATGTTAGGGTAGAATGGCTTACGTTCCCAGTTCCTAGATGGAAACACGCACGTGCACATGCACACACACTCTCTTTTGGTGCCATGGCACTTTCTTTCCGTCTGTATAAGATAGATTACTAAGTACAGCTCTCTATTGCAGTGCTTCAGACATCTCTGTTTATATGCTACTTTCTAGTCTCTTGTGCTCTGCTGTTGTCAGAGAAATATCGTGAACTACCTCATTCTCATTTCTACATTCCTCTTCGCTACATTGGCCCCCACTATTGATTCTTACATCATTTACAAAATTTCAGCAACTTGTATTTGATTATTTACATTGTTATTATTATTATTAATAATACTACCAATATCTCCCCCATCCTCAAAGTCTGAACTTTGAAAGGACATCCTGATTTGATTTACTTAGATTTGAGTTTGATTTCTTGTTGTCACATGTACCGAGATACAGTGAAAAGTGTGTTGTTTTGTGTGCTATATGGGCAGATCATACCATACAAAGTGCATCAGGGTTTCAGAACAGTGTATACCATTACAGCCGCAGAGAAGGTGCAGAGAGAGAGAGATCAACATTAACATTTGAGAGGTCCTTTCAAAAGTCCAATGACAGTGGGGAAGAAGCTGTTCTTGAATCTATTCATATGTGTATTCAAACTTTTATATTTTCTGCCCAACGGAAGAAGGTGAAGAGATTATCTCTGGGGTGGGAGGTGTTTTTGATTATGTTGGTTGCTTTCCCAAGGCAGCAGGAAGTATAGTTGGAATCAATGGATGGAATGCTGATTTGTGTGGTGGATTGGGCTGTGTTCATGATTCTCTGTAGTTTATTGCGGTCTTGGGATAATCAGTTGCCATACTATGCTGTGATGCTTCTATGTAGGATGGTTTCTGTGGTGCATCCATAAAAATTGGTAAGAGTGTTTGTGTAAGTGCCAATTTTCTTTAGCCTCCTGAGGAAATAGAGATGTTGTTGTGTTTTCTTGACCATTGCGTTGATGTGGGTGGACCAGGACAAATTGTTGGTGACAGTTACTCGCAGGAACTTAACGCTCTCGACCATCTCCATCTCAGCTTTGTTGATGTAGACGGGCCATGCCCTCCATTCTGTTTCCTGAAGTCAATGACCATCTCATTTGTTTTGCTGATGTTGATGGAGAGGTGGTTGTCTTTACACTGCGCTGCTAAGCACTTTGTCTCTTTCCTGTCTTCTGTCATGTTCTTGTTTGAGATTTCACCTACAAAGTGGTGTCATTTGCAAACTTGTAAACGGAGTTGGAGTGGAATTTGGCCACACAGTCATGGGTGTATAAGGAGTATAGTAGGGGGCTGAGCATGCAGGCTTGTGGGCCACCCGTGTTGAGGATTATGGCGGTGGAGGTGTTGTCGCCTATTCCTACTGATTGAAGTGTATGGGTCAGGAAGTTGAGGATCCAGTTACAGAGGGCAGAGTAGAGCCTTAGTTTAGGATTTTGGAGATTAGTTTGTTTGGAATTATAGTGTCGAAGGTGAAGCTGTAGTCAATAAGTAGGAGCCTGATGTAGGTAACCTTGTTATCCAGATGTTCTAGAGATGAGTGTAGGGCCAGGGAGATGGTGTCTGCCGTGGGCCAGTTGTAATGCTAGGCAAATTGCAAAGGATTAAGGCAACTTCGCAGGCTGGAGTTGATGTGAGCCATGACTAACTTTTCGAAACACTTCATAAATATAGAGGTCAGAGTCACTGGGTGCTAGTCATTTAGGCACGCTGCATGATTTTTCATTAGCACCGGGATGATGGTGGCCTTCTTGAAGCAGGTGTGGACTTTAGATCATAGTAAGGTTAAAGATACTCCCACCAGCTGGTCCACGCTGGATCTGTGTGGTGTCCATCCAGGCCAGCCGCTTTCCATGGGTTCACTCTCAAGGGTTTGGTTCTCTACATTATTCAGAGTTTTTTACCCTTCTCTACATTTACACAATGAAGTATGCGTAGATCTGTGATTATCACATCCTGAGATAACCTTACTCTCTGTCACGTCTTCGATCAAGTGAGATCAAGGCCTTCTTGTTTCTCCCAAAATTTCTCTCAGGTATTCTGACTTTATATGAGCTTGTTCAATAAATGCCTGTAATGACTGCTGCCTTCGATCTTCTGACCTGGTTATCACATCGACAGGGCTTTTGCCCTCTGTCTCAAGTTATACTGCTTCTGCTGATTTTTGCAATGTGTTTCTCTATTTCTTTGATCTTTGTGTGGTCAGAGAGTTTATGTTTGGCATGAGATTGCACTTTAAAATAGTTTTTTTTTGTTTTCAATTTTCTTCTCATTGGTAATTCTGTAGTAGTGTTGATCTTTAACTGAGTAAAGCTAATTCCCAGGCTGCATTTTATATATTTTGACTTTACAGACTTGAGCATCCTCTCAGCTTCGCCAAATGTCTGACAGGGGTAGAGGGGGCATAGTGTAAAAACTAGGGCCAGAAAGTTCAGGGGAGATGTTACAAAGCAGTTCTATATAGAAAGGGTGGTAGAAGTTTGGAATGCTCTTCCACAAATAACAGTGGTTGCTGAATTAGTTGCTAATTACAAACCTGGAATTGATTAATTTTTGTTAAGCAAAGGTATTAACAGATATAGGCCACAAACCATTCAGTGATCTCACTGGATTGTGGAACAGGCTCGAGGCCTACTCCTGTTCCTATGTTCCTAGGATGGAGTAGAAAACTTGTCGCCATGTTTATACATGCCTCTGAAGTGAACATTCTCAATTCCTCATTCACTAATCGAGGTCTGTTATTTGATACTAGATACTCTGGGAAACTGTGTTACAAAGATGCTTTTTGGTGCTCCGAGTACCGAGTGTGGTGTCGTTGAATGAAATCTTGCCACTTCAATCCACTTTGAATAGTACTCTACAAGGACCAAGCATATCTCCCTTTTGCAGTTGAATAACCCATTATTTGACTCTTCCGTGGCCTTTCTGTAAATTTTGAGGACATGAGTGTCTCTGTTGGCATGTGACTATTTCCAGCGCACTTGTGACATAATGAGATTATTTTTTGTTTCATTTGAAATGCCTGGCCACAATCTGTTAAAAATGCATCAATCTATTTTCCCTGTTGCTGACAATGTTGATCAAATCTCATTCTTTCGGTGACTAAAGTACCTATTGAACAACTTAATGAACATCTTATATTCTGCAGCATCTTCTTCCGTGCATTTTTAACCAGAAAATCATCTGTTATTGGAGCTGCAGTATACAAAAACATGCTATCACTGCTTCTTCACCTGCAATCCTGATGCACTACTGTAGCATGGAAACTGCTGTTTTCAGGGGTCCCACTTCTAGTCTCATTGTGGACCCTCTTGGTTTCTAATAATTGTAGTAACAGCAGTTTCTCTGCTGGAGTCACCATCCTGATCGATTATTGCACTACACTGACCTGGGTGAGTACTTGGAATTTAATCCTTCCATTACTTAAGATCTTTTGTTCTTACAATTGTTCCTGTCCAGAAAAGTTTTACTGGTGTGTGACTTAGGCTTCAAAGTCTTCTTAGGTTATTCCCCATTCTTTGAAACCTTCCCACTCTGCGACCTTTCGTTTGAAATCTTCAGAGGTTCTTGCCCGGTCTTTGGAATCTTTCCATTTTTTCTGCTTTGTACTTTAATCTTTCTGAGGATCCGTCCTGCCCTTTGGAGTCTTCCTGCTTTGCTGCTGCATCTCGTGGACTTTGATCTGACTTCAGATCCTGGCTGTGGTGCTTTCCCTAGATGTCAGCGTGCTTTATTCTATGCTTAATGGGTTAATGCTGTGACTGGCACTGTTAGCTACTTCTCCTTAGTATCTTTGGGCTGTTAGAATGTTTCCTTGGGGGCTGTGGGGTCCTTATCTTAGGCTAAGGTTCTTTCACTCTTTCAGTAGTGAAACATGTTTATTTATTACAGGTTACTGAATATGGTTCCCTAGTGTCTAAGAACTTTATCTTTCCATGTTTCATTCTAGCCTGCTCTTTGCTTCACATCTGCTCCTCTGCTGATGTCAACAATTGTAATCAGTTATGTCTTCATAATTTACATATTCCATTATACTACATTAACCAGGTTAAATGCCTAATAGACTTTTAATTGCATATTTACATATGATGAGCAGGCTGCTGGTTTAGCCACTTGACGTATTTAATGTGACGCCCCAGCTTCCTCCACTGAAAGCATGCCTGATGGACAGATTTAAAATCCAGGCACACGTTACCTGCCTTCATTCGTTCTGTTATTAACAGTTAACTTGTGAAAGGTCTTCAAAAACCTAGCTGAATTGCATTCACTGTATTACCGTTGTTTACTATGTATGCAAGTTCAGGCTATTAACATATCTCAAAAAAGAGCAGTCGTCCCGACACTGAGCCCTGGGAGGCAGCAATAAAAACTTACTTCCAATCTGATAAAAATTGCTCAACATTCTTTTTTGACTTCAGTCCTTGAAACAGCTGCAACTATGGTAGAATGATGGCTGTGTAGTAAAAATTCATTGGCTGACAATTGAGTACCATGTGTCTTTTTGGGAAAGGAAATCTTTTGACTTTATATGATAAGGTCTGCATTTCATCAATGTTGACTTTCAACTCCATTCTGAAGTGGCTTGTAAATTACATAGTAATTTCACGGTTATTTAGTGGAGGTTAATGAAATGCTGACCTTTCCACTTCGATATCCTGCCCATATATCAGCATGATTTAATTTATTGTTGGAATAGGCTTGATGGCCTGAAAGGCCTACACCATTACAGTATTTCAAGTGGATCAATCAGGGAAGAAATGTAAAACAAAATTACCGCCTACCCTTTGTAACTAAGAACAGATTGATTGAAATTTGAATTACCACCAGAAAGCCGCTTGTAATTAATTGTGTAGCATGGGGATCCTGGATGAGACAACGGCATTTATGTCAGAAAGGCAAAATACTGCTGAAGCTGGGAATCTGACACAAACACAGAGAATGTGCATGTTTGAGCAAACAAAATAAACTTTACTTTACAAGGTTGGAAAGTTTAAAAAAAAAGACCCAATATGAAGATGTTATTAAGTTGGAGGGGGTTCAGAACAGATTTACCAGGATGTTGCTCGGAATGGAGGGCTTGAGTTATAAGGAGAGATCGCATTAGCTGAGACTTTTCTTACTGGGGTGTAGGAGGTTGAGGGGTGATCTTGTAGAGGTATAAAATCATGAGGGTTTCTAATCTGCAGGAACCTTTCCAGAATCTACAGAATTTTAAAAGATAATCACTAATTACTTCAGTATAACTCCAGCCAAGTAGACCATAAGACACAGCAGCAGAAATTAGGCCATTTGGCCCATCAAGTATGTTCAGCCAATCATGGCTGATAAGATTCTCAACCCTATTCTCTCACTTTCTCCCAGTAACCCTTGATCCTCTTGACAATCAAGAATCTATCTATCTCTGTCTTAAACATATTCAATGACCTGGCCTCCACAGCCTTCTGTGGCAATGAATTCCATAGATTCACCACTCTCTGGCTGAAGAAGTTTCTCCTTATCTCCATCCTCAAGGGTCTTTCCCTTACTAAGGCTGTGCCCCTGGGTCCTAGTCTCTCCTGCCAATAGAAACATCTTCCCAACGTCCAATCTGTCCAGGCCATTCACTATTCAATGTTTCAATTTGATTCCCCCCTCATCCTTCTAAACTCCATTGAGTATAGGCCAAGAGTCCTCAAACATTGCTCGTATGTTAAGCTTTTCATTACTGGGCTCATTCTCGTGAACCTCCTCCGGACCCACTCCAGGGCTAGTACTTTCTGCCAGACAGCCATTCTCCCATCCATGCTAGTACCTTGTCTCTAACACCATGGGCCCTTGTCTTACTCAGCAGCCTCCTATGTGGCACCTTGTCAAAGGCCTTCTAGAAGTCCAGGTAGATAACATCCATTGGCTCTCCTTGGTCTAACCTGCTAGTTACCTGTCCAAAGAATTTTGACACATTTGTCAGGCATGATCTCCCCTTGATGAAACCATGCTGACTTTGCCCTATATTACCATGCACTTCCAAGTATTCAGAAATCTCATCCTTCACAATGGATTCCAAAACTTGCCAATGACTGAGGTCAGGCTAATTGGCCTGTAATTCCCATCTTTTGCCTCACTCCTTTCTTAAACAGGGAATTTACATTAGCGATTTTTCAATCGTCTGGGACCCTCCCTGCTATCAGAGATTCATGAAAGATCACCACTAATGCCTCCACGATCATTTCAGCTATCTCCTTCAGAACTCTGGGGTGTAGTCCATCTGGTCCAGGTGATTTATCCGCCTTCAGACTTTTCAGTTTTTCTTCTTGATGCTGGCCGCCATACTCACCTCTGACCCCCCCGACTCTCTTGAATTTTTAGGATATTACTTGTGTCTTCCACTGTGAAGACTGATTCAAAGCACTTATTCAGTTCTTCAGCCATTTCTTTGTTCCCCATTGCTACTTCTCCAGCATCACTTTCCAGCAGTCCAATGTCTACTTTTGCCTCTCTTTTGCCCTTTATATATCTAAAGAAACTCTTATAATCTTCTTTTATATTACTGGCTAGTTTACCCTCATATTTAATCTTCTCCCTCTTAATTTCCTTTTTCCTCGTCCTCTGTTGGTCTCTGTAGGGTTCCCAATCATCTGGCTTCCCATTGCCCTTTACCACATTATATTCTTTCTGGTTTGCTTTCACGCTAACTCTGACTTGTCTGGTCAGCCATGGTTGCCTCATCGTCCTTCTACCATGCTTCTTTTTCCTAGAGATGAATTTTTGCTGCATTTCAAAGATTACTTCTGGAAATTCCTGCCATTGCTGTTCCAATGTTTTTCCTGCTAGGCTCCTCTCCCAGTCAATTCTGTTCAGTTCCTCCCCCATGCGTCTGCAGTTACCTTTATTCAACGTAATACAGTACCATTACATCTGATTCCACTTTCTCCCTCCGAAATTGCAGAGTAAATTCTATCATGTAATGGTCACTGACTCCTAAGTGTTCCTTTACCTTAAGCTCACTAATCAAGTCTGCCTCATTGCATCATGCTAAACCAGAATTGCCTGTTCCTTTGTGGGCTCTACCACGAACTGCCCCAAAAAGCCATCTTGTAGACATTCCACAAATTCCTTTTCTTGCAACCTCCTACCAACATGATTTTTCCAGTCCACCTGCATATTGAAATCTTCTATGATCACCGTAACCTTGTCTTTCTTACACACCTTTCATGTCTCCTGGTGTATCTTGTGCCCCACATACTGACTACTGTTTGGAGGCCTGCACATAATTTCCGTTATGGTCTTTTTTTTACCTTTGCGGTTTCTCAACTCTACTCACATAGGTTCTACGTTATCTGACACTACTTCTTTTCTTGCTATTGATTCAATTTCATTTCGTAGTAATAAGGCAACTCCACCTTATCTGCCAGTCTTTTCAGTAGGATGCATATCCTTGGATATTTTGCTCCCAGCCCTGATCCCCTTGTAGCCATGTCTCCGTGATGCCCACCACATCATACCTGCCAATCTCAATCAGCACAACAAGCTCCATGTTGCATATACTACATGCACTCAAATACAACACTGTCAATCCTGTATTGACCGTCCCTCTTGTCATTGTCATTTGTTTATCCAGTGTGCTTGAAGTTTGATTCTTAATCCTTTCCAAACACTTTGCCCTATTTTGTGTGCTGGAGATTTTAATAACCTCTCTTGAGTTCCCCCTTCCTCTCATTTTCTTCATTTTCCCCATGCAGCTGAATCCACCCCCACAGATGTTAACCTGCTGCTTTGTTTCCCATTGGCCATTATACTTCTTGGAGTTTTACCTTTCCCTTCTTTGCCGCAGCGCCCACCCCCACCCCTCCCCAACCCTCCTTTCTAGTGTAAAGTCCTATTGACCACCCTATTTACCTTTTTCACTAGAACATCGGTCCCAGCTCAGTTCAGAAAGAGATCTTCCCACTGGTACAGATCCCTCCTGTTCCAATGCTGATGTCAGTGGCCCATGAAAAGGAACTCCTCTTTCCCACACTCTTTTAGCCATGTGTTCACTTCCCTTATTCTCACGTTCCTATACCAATACATACATGGTTCAGGCAGTAATCTGGAGATTATAACACATGAGGATCTGTTCTTTAATCTAGTTCCTTGTTTCTGATCATTCCTAAACAGGTCCTCTTTTCTAGCCTTGCCTACGTTGTTTGTCCCGATGTGGACTACAACAACTGGATTCTCCCCATTCCTCTCTGATCTCCTTTCAAGCCAGTCAGAGACGTCCCTCACCCTGGCACTGGGCAGGCAACACACCATACGGGACTGTCTATCCCACTTACAAAGGATGCTATTTATTCCCCTAATTGTAGAATCCCCTACAACTACCACCTGTCTTTTTGCTACCCCCTCTTGAATGGCCTCCTATGCCAAGGTACTGTGGTCAACTGGCTCAGCCTCCCCACAGCCCTGTTCCTCATCCATACAGGGAGCAAGCACCTCGTACCTGTTGGACAAGGTCAAGAGCTGACGTTCTTCTGTCCCTGAATACAGGATCCCTCTACCTGCCTCGCTTGCAGTCACTCCCTGCTGTTACTGGCCACTGAATTTGAGGTAATTAATTTACCAAGTGTGACTGCCTCCTGAAACAGAGCATCCAGGTAACTTTCCCCCTCCTGGATGTGCCACAGTGTTTGTAGTTCAGACTCCAGCTCATCAAGTCTGAGCTGAAGTTCGTCCAGCAACCAACATTTACTGCAGATGTGGTCACTGCAGTTAACAATGGGATCAGCCAATTCCCACAGCATAGGGCTACAGTAAATCATTTGCCCAGCCCATCTATATTCAGTTAATTATTTATTAATTAGTTTTGCAGTGCTTTTTTTCAAATCTAGGACAGATTCCCCAAGAGCTAATCAGGTCACGGCCGTCCAGTGACATCCCTTTATTCAGTTTGGTTTTAGTTACTCTGGGTGGTCCATCCTCTGACTCTGCTCCCTGGAAACAAGGCTGCAAATTCCCACAGAAAGTTAGATTTATACTAACTGTGCTCTGGGTGCTCCTCCTGCTGACTCTGCTATTGGAAACAAGGGAACCTCTTTCACACTACAATGCATCTCATCTGATCCACATGATTAATTAACCTACAACCCAGTTAACCATCAAGTTACTATCCCCTTGATAACTAATTTTTAGTTCCTCAGCTTCTCAAGTACCTTGATTGCCAAGTACTTCTGAATGGCTATATTCATAAATAGAAGATAAAGTAATTGTTCAGTTTCTCCACTATTTCGTGACCTCCTCTATATATTCTCCTGTCCGCACCTATAATGGACTCACATTTGTTTTAGCCAGTTTTTTCTTTTTCACACACTGAAAGAAGCTTTTTAGTCCACCTTTACATTCCTTGCTAGGTAACATTCAGATTGTCTTTTCGCTTTCATGATCAGTTTCTGTGTACTCCTTTGGAATATTCTAAATTGCTCCCAATCCTCAAGCTTACCACTTTTTCTGGAATCTTTATAAGACAGTTCCTTTAATCTAATACAATCTTTAACTTATAACCATGATTGATTGGATATTTGTTCCTTAGCGGAAAGTATACAAAAATGTTAAAATTATCTCGTTATCGTTATAGAACACTAAGTCCAAAATAACCTGAGAGGTCAATCCCTTTTCAGAGAAGTGCTCATGAACCTGCATGCTTGCATCTCATTATTTACACAATTTCAGCTTTTTGCCATAATAGCCAACTTCATAAAGCCAGTACTGCCTCTTAATTTCCCCTAACCTCTCAGACTGAGCCTTCCTAACTTTGTTTTCTAGCTGAGCTCACCCATTTCTGAGACTGTAGCCCACTATTTTGACCAGGCTAAGTTCCAATGTCTAAACACCGGCACAGTCACAACTTCTCAGCCTAGCTTCTGCCTGCAACTGTGCTCTTCTCATCTACTTAGTCTCTTTAACTGAGTGTGTATCCTCCTGGACCTCATAGGCCTTCCCTGCACCATATTATCTCTGGCAGAATTTCAGCTCTTGAAACTGCTCTGAGCAGAGGTCTATTGCCCATTGGTCATCCTTTGAGCCAGCTGACAGCAGCAGCTTAGCAATATGTAATCAATCAGCCTCTCTGACTATCTCACTGACAAATATATTGACCGTTGGCTGCTGCTCACTGAGCCTTACATTGTCTGAGTGGCCATTCAAAACTTTACAATGGAGCCCAGGCCTTGCTGCTAGGCTACAGTGTTTCTTTTAAGTATTGGAAATTGCCGTACACCGCATGTTATAATCTTCACAGTTAACTGTGCCTCTGAGGCTATCAAATTAAGAACATACACGAGACACAAACAAATAGAATTTATCATAGCAGGAAGAAAGTCTAATGAGAGGTTTCAGAGTCAAACATAGGAAAGGAAACACCGCGTGGCTGATTATAATGTCTAAAATAACAGAGAGCAAACACAACTTTGTCAGGTCATATGAATACCATTGTTTCTGGAAAAGTTGAGGGAAATAAAAGCTGGGGTCAAAATTGAATAGGGTGCAGCCAATTGCCTGATTGACATTTAATGATGTGAGGACTGGCAGGGTTGCCACTAGCTTTGGGGCTGGTCAACAGGGCCACCACTGATGGTTTTCAATTCAGCCCAGATAAACTAGGCTGTCAACCAGGGCAGGGATAATGAAAGGATGATGAAGGTGTAAACTTGCTGGAATGGGAACTTGTGTGGAGGTTCTGCTGTAGGAGACACCTGGGAAGGTGTTTTACGTACAGACTTCCCTTATGCAGCATATAGAAAAAGGCTGATGAGCATGTATGCTGAAACACTTGGAGCATTAGCAGAACTACCAGGATCATTGTCAAGGAGCATGGAATCATTTGCCTTAAAACATCTATATGGTTTTCTGCAGAGCTTGGAGCCTGTCCTTTCCAGCAGGGCAGTGGCGACCAACTCACTAATTCTACTGACTGATGGCTGATGTCGCTACTCAAGTAAAATCTGCACAGTATCTGAGTGCTGCATGCAAACATATGAATTAGGAGCAAAGGTAGTTCTCTTGGTCACTCACTACTCTGTCTTTAATAATATTAATAAAGTTGCAGTGGAATTTCAGACTAACGTGCTGCAATCTCACTTTATACCATTACAAGTAAAGACACTGTTGTCCTAGCAACCTATTTCAGAATGCAAAGGGGCTTGGAGGGTCTCTGCAGAGCCCAGAAATCTGTCCTCTAACAAATTACTAGGGCCATTGATGTGCAGAGTGACAGTGGCTTACATAAGGGTTATTCAATACTCAATTCTGCATACTTTAACCTTCTGCCCAGGTCTGGCACTTAATGGTGGCAGGATGATAGGTGTTCACATCTGAGGCAACACATTTTTATATCACATTGTACCACTGTGCTCATAAAACAGCTTTCTTTCCTTCTACAGTTGACACTCGGGTGCTCATATATTTACTTGGTTTCAATGTGTAGAACTCTAGACATTTAAGAAGTCATTAAAGGCAAATGATGTCTCTTTTGTTCTTTACTGGAATGGAGGAAACCTTAGGAAGTTGATTTAGTGAGGTGGCGTGCAGAATAAAGCCTTGGTAATTCAAGGAATTAATTTTAACTTTGCTGATTGACTGACAAAATGACAGTGGTCTGACAAGTTGCTGTTGCCCAGGTGGGGACAGCAGTAACTTTAAAAGTTATGTGAGAATGTGCTCTTTTATTAGGTTGTCCTACAGAATGTACAATATTTACAGAACACATCTAATTAGCCATCATTAAATGGGTATCACACCAAACAAAAATTGAACATGACAACTGTAAATAATAAGAAATACTCTTGCATTCTGCAATTCTGTACAACTAAGAGAGTCTTAATTTGTCAACTAAAACAGCAGTTAATTATTTCCAATACTGTAGGGTATACTGAATGCCAATGTAAAATTGGAGTCACCTTAAATCTGTTTTTAACTCAAGGTCCAACTCAGACAAATGAGAGTGGGACAAATGGGAGCTGAGATGATTCAAACTTCCAGACCTTATGTTACCCCTTCCATCTCATCCTTTTCAGATGATGCAAAATTCCTCAACAGAACTATGCAAATCTGTAACCTCTATCAGTTGGAAGAACAAAGGCAGCAGACGAATTGGAGTGCACCACCTGAAATTTCCCCTCCAAATGAGACACTGTCCTGACCTGAAAGTATATTGTCACTACTCTGCAGTATTAGAGGTGTACCTGTATTCCAAAGACCACAGAAAGTCAAGAAGACAGTTCACTACCAAATTCTCAAGGTCAGTTCAGGAGAGGCAACAAAATGCTGGCCTGACCAGTGATGCACATAACCCATAAATGAATAATAATTCCTGATGGAACAAGAAGCTTAGGCCATTCCAACTATTGATCTCCATTTAAACAGAACAGCGTAACATGTATTGACATCAAAGCCATTGTTGGGACTAGTTCTGGTCCTCTTAGACACTTGGACACCATAGACTCAAGGCCTGAAGTTTAAAAGGGCAACGGTTTAATCGGCTAATGTTAGCATTAAATCAGGAAGACGACAGGACTCATGTCAACAACTTTTGAAAGCTCCCTTGTTACTCCCGGCTCATTAGAATTTCACAAAGGAGTAATTCTATTGAACTTACCATGGCCTTTTCTGTGTAGTCGACAACTGTCATCAGCAGTTGACTGATATTGGGCTCATGCAGGTCACCTAAATCCATTATGTCATTGGGTGTACCTTGATATTTAAATTACATCTGACAATGCCTTGACCGTTCTCATCCAGGATTCTCACTAGATAGGTGTTTGACATTGACCTCTTTACTAATCTTTACTGGTTAGAAAAATAAATATATTGCCTGATATTGTATAATTGATGTAAATAGAGTCAGCTGTAAGCGCTCTGATATTTAAGAAGGATACAAGCTGGATCAGTTGTACAACACTTACATGATTCATTTTTTGAAAACCTAAGGTACAGTATCTTTAAAGTCTTTACACTCTTCCTCCAGTACTGTAAGTTTTATTGTATGAACACAACATATACCAGAAAGAAGCCATTTTTGGCTTATTCCTGATGGTATAGGGAGATTGATTCATGTGAAATATTTCAGAGTGTTATTGTCTTTTCAAAGTTGTTTTAATACTGCTAATGCCACCATCCCAAAGTTGAAGTATTGCTTAGGAGACAAATTCAGTTTACTAATGTCTCTAATAGTTAGCAGCTCACATGCATTTAAGCTTTGGTTGTATTTGTGAAGGGACATAAAGACATTTTAAAGAACTGATTTATTGTGTTGAGGAAGATCACATAGCAGCTTTGGGTATAAAGTAAGCGTAATTATCCACTCAGTAATGAGGACCTGGTATAAAGCCAGGTTCAGGTAAAGTCAATTCATCCAGAACACTATGCTACCTTAACAGAAAGTAGTCAGTTATTCACAGCATTGGCAGACTGTTTGTCTAAAGCAGTATATTGCTTTTGTGATGCGCTCGTTTCAAATGTATGGATAGAAAAACTATTTACTGCCTTAATGGGTTTAATGGGTGTCATTTGTTTGTTTTTATTTGATATAATTGCTTTAACCTTAAAGTTATTTTGTTGGAGAAACAAGTATAACAGAACATAATGAGTAAATACACAATAAAACTAGGACACAAGTTTTCTAAGTTTTAAAGATTAATGTTTTTAGATGAGAGATTTATTTAGGTACAGAAGCACAGATTACAATGACACAATCTTTTGGCGAGCATCTTATTTCTTGTGATCTGATTTGGTTGAATTGAGAGCATGTACTTTGCGAGTGCTGGCTTACACAGGGAAACAATAATCCTCATGCTGTAATTTTCTTTATCACCAGCCGTCCTTCTATGGTGGATATGGAGACATCTGCCGTTGACTTGCCCAATTACTAAGTCTGTCCAAATCCTGCTGAAGCTGCTTTATGTTTTCCAGAGGACACAGATTCCCATTTAGCTTTATATCATCTCTTGGAAAAATTACATTTGTCCCCCACTCCGAATCATTGATATACATTGTGAACAGCTGGGGCTCAATTACTGATCCTTGTGGACTCGGCATAGCATGCAAGCATTAGAATGATGCATTCATTATTACCCTCTGTTTTCTGTCTGTTAGTCTATCAGTAATCCAGATTAGTAAATTATCACTTATACCATGTGCTTTAATCTTTCTAGCTAGTTTCTGTGGGTGACTTATCAAAAGACTTCTGAAAATGTAAGTATACTATGGCCATCAGCTTTCCTTTATTAATCTTGTTAGGAACATCTACTGAAACTGTATGCCCAGAAGCCTACTGGCTTCCCGCAAACCCAACCTCTTTACGGAAACCCGGAACCTAGGCCCGCCCAGAGCGGGTGCAAGACCTGACCCCAAGTTTACCCGACATCAAGGAGACCCGACCGGACCAACTGCAAGAAACCCTGAGTACTTGTGAGCAAGACTAGTGTTCAGGAGCCTATCAGACGCACCTTTCTACCTTGCCAAACTGGATGCACAAGCCCACAGGCCTTCTGGTGTCTCGCAGGCCCAACCTTGTGGAAGCCTGGGTCCGAGGGTTGACCAGCGCAGAAACAAGACCTGACCTCATCATGATCTGACATCGAGGAAGCCCAACAGAACCAGCTACATGACCTCCCAGAAAGCTGAAGGCTACGACTACTGCCCAGGACCCCATTGGGAGCACACACGTAATTTCCGGAGCAGTAGACTTCCCTCACCGAATCCTGGGTAGGAGCAGCCATGTGTCGGGGAAACATGGGAGACACACTGGACTTCAGGTGAGACTGAAACTTCAGGGTTTCAAGACCCCCTTCCCCAGCGTACTCGTGGCAAATGTCCAAGCCATTGAGAACAAAATGGATGACCTTAAACTAGACTTTCCAAAAGGAATTGAGAAACTCCTGTGTGCTTCATTTTACAGAGACATGGCTCACTCCTGCTACACCTAACTGTCCCTTACAACTTGAGGGGCTCTCAGTTCATCAAATGCACTGCTCAGTGCCCTCAAGCAAGGTAAGGGACAGTGGGGTCTGCTTCTTAATCAACACCTCCTGGTGCTCAGACGTGGTGACCCTGGTCAGTTACTGCTCCCTGGGCCTCGAATATCTTACAGTAAAGTGCTGTTCTTACTATCTGCCACAAGGTTTCACCTCCGCTATCCTGACAGCATTCTACTTCCCACTCCATGCGGAAATGAAAGGTGCACTGGTTGAATCATACATGCTGCAAGCGTTCTTCAGACAGAGTACCCCGAGGCCTTGTTCATCATAGCTGATGATGTCAACCAGGCCAACCTCAAGAACATGCTACCAAAATACCATCAACACATCTCCCTTTCCATCAGAGTTCTGAACATGCTTGATCATTGCTAAATGACCATCAAAGATGCCCACCATACCATTCCCCTTCCTCATTTTGGAAAACAAGATCACAATGCTGAGGTCTTCCTCTCAGCTTATGAGCAGAAATTGAAGCTAGAGGACCCAGTACAGAAAGAAGTGCCATGTTGGTCTGAGGCTTCTATGGGACTGCTCATACTTGGTGGACTGGTTCATATTTAAGAACTCAGCAGCCAAGCAAAAAGAGTATGTCACTACCATCACAGGCTTTATCAGTAAGTGTGTAAAAGATTGCATACCGAAGAATTAATCCAAATGTTCCCTAACTGGAAACAAAGGACGAGCCACAAGATCTGCTCCCCACTGAACTCAAGGTTAATCCTGACCTAATCCGGAAATCCAGGTACCACCTTCGTAAGGTCATCAGAGATGCCAAGAGGCAATACCAAACTAAGCTTGAGACCCAGGCTGTCTACATGGACACCGGTCATTTGTGGCAAGCCTTACATGGTATAATGTGCTACTAAGCGATGTCAAACAGAATTGGGGGCAACAGTATATCCCTTCCTGAAGAGCTCAATGCATTCTATGCTAGCTTTGAACAGAAGGTCAGTGAAACGATGTCACCTATGCCAACCTCCTCAGATGCACCTGTATCCATCATCACCGCAGCAGATGTTAAATTGGCTTCTTGAATGAATCCATGGAAAGCAACTGGCTTGGATGGAGTCCCTGCCAGTGCACTCGCTTCCTGTGTGGACAAGTTGGCAGGAATATCTTTAACCTCTCCTTAATATGATCTGAAGTCCCCGCCAGCTTCAAGGATACCACCATCATCCCATTGACGAAGAAAAACCACGCAGCATGGCTCAATGATTACCGCTCAGTGACTCTGACCACCATAATTATAGTGCTTCAAGAGGTTAGTCATAGCTCACATCAAATCCAGTCTCTCAGCCTGCTTTGATCCTTTGCAATTTGCCTACCAACGCAACAGGTCCATGGCAGATGCCATCCCCCTGGTCCTACACTCATCCCTGGAACATCTGGATAGCAAGGATGCCTACATCAGGCTCCTACTTATTGACTACAATTCCGTCTTCAACATCATAATTCCAACCAAATTCATCTTGTGGATTTGGATGGTGCAGTCTGAAGTGGCCGAGCGCGTCAAGCTCCGAGGAGTGATGATCACTAACAACGTGTCCTAGTTCACTACATCAATGTTTCAGTCAAGAAAGTGCATCAATGTCTCTACTTCCTCAGGAAGTTAGGGAAATTCAGCATATCCATATGGACTGTTACCTCATTTATTGATGCACCATAGAAAGCTTCCTATCTGGATGCATCTCAATGTGGTATGGCTACTGGTCTTCCCAAGACTGCAAGAAACCATAGAGAATCATGAATGCAGCCCAGTCCATCATGGAAACCAGATTTCCATTCATCGACTCTATTTGTACTTCTCGCTGTCTCGGAAAGTAACCAACATAATCAAAGATCCCTCATACCCTGGTTATAGTCTCTTCCACACTCATCTGCTGGGCAGAAGATATAAAAGTTTGAATGTACATAGGAAAAGATTCAAGAACAGTTTCATCCCTGTTGTTGTCAGAATTTCGAATGGACCTCGGAAATATTAATGTTGATTTCTCTCGCTGCACCTTCTCAGTGGCTGAAGCACCATATTCTGCACTCCGTTCTGTGTCCCTGATACACATTGTATGTATGTTCTGTCTGTATAGCACGCAAAACAATGCTTTACACTGTACTTCAGTACATGTGACAACAATAAATCAAATCAAACTCAACTATCTTCAAAATCTCCAACAAGTTCATTGAACACAATTTCCAATTCACAAATCCATGCTGACTATATCCAATCAGATCATTGTCAACCAGATCTGTACTTATCCCATCCTTTATAATAGAATTTAGCATCTTAAGGTTAACTGGTCTATATGCTTTGTCTTCTTTCTTACTTCCTTCCTAAATAGTGGCGTGACATTTGCTAACTCCTAATCCACAAGAATCAATCCACAATATATTGAATTTGAAAGATAATTACCAATGCATGATTAACTCTGTAGCCATCTCCTTTAACAGCCAGTCTATCAACAGTCTATCAGGTCTTGAGGATTTACAAAGTTTCAGTTCCATTTATTTCTCCAATACAACCCCCTCTACACATCATTCTTCCTAGCCACTTGGATTTTCTCAGTGAAAACAGATGCAAAATAATCATTTAGCTTTTCTGCCATGTCTCAATTCAGCATTATAAATCCTGCTGGCTCTGTCTTCTATGGACGCACATTTGTTTTTGCTAAATGTTTTCTTGTCACATATCTTTAGAAGCTTTTACAGTCCATTTTGATGTTTACTTTGCTAGATTGCATTCCTATTCTATTCTCCCTTTCCTTATCAGTTCCTTAATCTTCCTTTTTGTGTTCATGAATGTTCAAATCCTCAGCATTACTACTATTTTTAGAGACATTTTAATTTAATCTTATGAAACTTCCTATGTTAGCTGCGGTTACCTGATTTTTATTGAGTGCATGCACTTGGAAAGAATGTATTGTTGCTGTATGTCACGTAATAGCTCTTTAAAGACAATCCTTTGCCTATGTTGTATCATGGCTTTTAACTGACATTCCCAATTCACTTCAGCTGACTTGTGCCTCATGTCTACATAATTTCATTCACTCAAATTTAACATCCTTGCCTCAGAATGAACCATCTCACTTCAGAAAATAATGGAAAATTCTTTCATGCCGTGGTCACTTATCCATAACTGTTTCTTTTATAATAAGGATGTTAAGTAACCTTTATTCATTACAAAATACAATGGATGCATTCAGGGATCAACAGATTTTATGTACCTACAACATAGAATGAGGCAAGTTTCATAAACAATGTCAAAGTGAAAGACTCGATAGGGAACGGTGACCATAACAGGGTTGAAGAATTTAGCATTCAGTGTGAGATTTAGATATTTGTATCAGATACAATTGTGCTAAACATAAATAAAGGTAATTACATAGAGATGAGGGCAGAGTTGCTGGAATGGATTGGAAAATAGTTTAACTGAAAATATGGTTGAGGAACAATGGTTTAAGAAAATAACTCATAACTCACAACAAAGATATACCCCAGTGAAGAAGAAGGATTCCAGGAAGGGATTAATCCAACCGTGATTTACTAAAGAAATTAAGGATAACTTCAAACTGAGAGAACAACATACAATGTTGCAAAGATTAGGGATAAACTAGAGAGTTGGAAAGTGGGCACATAATTTCCCTGCCTCTGGCGAAAGTAATTTCAGCAGATTCCTTTCTTCCTGCTACCACATGATTTACATTTACAATGTCTTTTGTATATTCCATAGTGAAGCTGGAAGCAAAATATTTGTTTATTTCATTTCTCTTTTCCTTATTATCTGCTATTAACTCCCCATGTTCAGTCTCTGGAGAAACAACACTCACTTTATTGATGCTTTTATGGAGGTTGTTCAGCTCAGTAGGCTGGACTGCAGATCTGTAATGTCGAGAGATACCAAAGGGTGGGTTCAATTCCCAAATGAGCTGATGTTAACTCAAAGCATCCTCCTTCTGGTCCTCTCCCCTTGCTTAAGGCATGATGATGCTAAGGTTAAACCATTATTAGTCATTTCGCTATAGTGAGACAGCAGCCTATCATCAAGTAGGATTATGAAAAGTGTACCCTTCTTAACTCTTTTTCTTTTTAGATGCCTGCAGAAACTCTTGCGATCCATTTTTATATTTCCAGGTAGCTTCCTCTGAAACTCTAACCCCTAATTAACGTTTTACATATTCTCTGCCATTCATTATATTCTAAACAGTTGTCTGACCTGTGACTCATCATTGCATTACAATTTTTTTCCCTTATGTTTGTTACTTCCCTTACCTTCTTCAATTAGCCAAGGATAGTGAGTTCTCCCCTTGGAATTTTTCTTTACAGGAAAATAAACTGATTCTGAATATTGAGTTTTGAGAACTAGCCCCTTAAATATCTGCCACTGCTTCTCTATTGATCTATCCATTAGCCTAGTGTCCCAATTTACTTCAGCTCGCACAACTTTCATAACCAACATTTTTATCTATATTTAAGATTAAAGCACTAGTCATAAACTCACGCTGTCCCTTTCAAAATGGATGTAAAATTATCAATCATATTGTAGTTGTTGCTGTCTAGGGGTGCTTTCATTCGGAGTTCATTAATTAAACCTGCTTCATTACACAAGACTAAGTCCAATATGACCAACTCTCAACTTCTGAAGAAGGGTCCCAACCCGAAACATCAGCTTTCCTGTTCCTCTGATGCTGCCTGGCCTGCTGCACACTGTGTTACCTCTGAACACGTCATCTAAGTTACCATTGCCTACCTAATATTTCCAACTTACATGGAGATTAAACTTATACATAATTACCGTCTTCCTTTTTTTCATGTGTATGTGGAATTTGTTTCTTGTATATACTTGATGCTGCATTCTGGTTACTCTTGTAGACCACTCTCAGAAGTCGGTTCTTTCCTCTAGCATTCCTCATCTCAACCCAAATTGATTCTGTATCCTGATCTTCTGAACAAAAGTCATCACTAACCAGTGCACAATGGCCAACTTCACAGAATTACCTGTCGCCTTTACGTAGCTTCCTATTCTTCTTGAATCTGATATACCCCATAACACTCAGGAACCAATTTTATCATCAGTGAAGAATACCTGCCTCCTCCAGCTGCGCCTTGTTTTTGCTTTGTTGGCTTTGTTCTCAGCAGAGTGGACCCAGTTTCTCCTTTTCACAGCTAACATTTGCAACTGTTTTACATGTGTATCTCTCCTTCACCATCATTATCACTGCCTTTATCTCTTGCTCTGAACTCTCTAACAATCTCTTCCACTTGTTCCTCCTCTACCTCTGTCCACAGTATCAACACCACATTTTCCAGCTACTTTCAGTTCCAAAGTAGAATTGTACCAGACTTGAAATGTCAGCTCTGTTTTTCTCTCCACAATTGCTGCCAGACCTGCTGAATTTTTCCAACACTCTCTCGTTCTACACTTAAATTAAGCTTGGAATTTAATCAATTGAGATGCCTTAGTGCTTCGGGCTTTGTTATTTCATTTTTGTGACCATTGTCTTGCATTGGCTCCATTGCCGGATTCTGTTCTTCTTTCAACATGTAAAGGTTGTTTGCAGAGCTGCTGCATAGAAGGTGCTACATGTAACATCGTGGAAATTATCAAGTATCCAGTTGGTATCTTGAAACAGAGTTTCAGATTCTTTGGTCAATTGAAAAAGGTATTAATATCTAGAAATTTCAATTGTAATTTTGTTCTTGACAGTTCAAGTCCTCTTCTGACTCATATTATCAAGTAAATATGGAGTGCAGACACTTGATGTTGCATTAGTACAGATAATTAAATATCAGATTGTGCTGAATTCACACCATTAAAACAACTGCCAGTATAATTGGAAAAAAAAATGAGTGAATCATACTGGACATTAACAGTTGGAGTAATGTATTGGCACTATGCTGTAGGATGTTCAAAAGTATTATTGTCCTCTTAATTTATCATCTCTGTCAAATTCAGTAATTTTCTTTTTGATTTTGGCTGTTTTCCACTGTTTCATAGCCCATAGCATCGTTTTATGTTTGTACAAGATTTTGTGATATGCTTGAGCAATATCTTATTGAGTGTTCTGTAAGTTGTAAACGATGCTTGTAAAAGGTATAATAATCATCAGAGATAAA
This sequence comes from Ginglymostoma cirratum, assembly GCA_024137785.1. Classification (NCBI taxonomy): domain Eukaryota; kingdom Metazoa; phylum Chordata; class Chondrichthyes; order Orectolobiformes; family Ginglymostomatidae; genus Ginglymostoma; species Ginglymostoma cirratum. The sequence goes on from JAHRHZ010000248.1 coordinate 67,066,680, forward strand.
AGGTACTGCAGATGCTGGAGAATCCGAGATAACAAGCATGGGGCTGGATGAACACAGCAGGTCAAGCAGCATCATAGGAGTAGGAAAACTTGACGTTTCGGGCCTAAACCCTTCATCAGAAATGGGGGAGGGGAAGAGGGTTCTGAAATAAATAGGGAGAGAGGGGGAGGCAGATAGAGGATGGATAGAGGAGAGGATAGGTGGAGAGGAGGCAGACAAGTCGAAGAGGCGGGGATGGAGCCAGTAAAGGTGAGTGTAGGTAGGGGGGTAGGGAGGAGATAGGTCAGTCCAGGGAGGACGGACAGGTCGAGGGGGCGGGATGATGTTAGTAGAT
>JAHRHZ010000248.1:67077425-67146183 GCA_024137785.1 Ginglymostoma cirratum
CCCTCCCCCATTTCTGATGAAGGGTTTAGGCCCGAAACGCCAAGTTTCCCTGCTCCTATGATGCTGCTTGACCTGCTGTGTTCATCCAGCCCCATGCTTACTTTTGTTTTGATGACTTTATCATTGTGCCCTCTTTAAGTGACATATCTCAATTTACCTTGGGTAACAGGCAAATATAATGATAAATATTTTTATTTTAAATTGAAACAAATCCATTCCCAGCCTTTCCAAGTACCATGATGGAAATGATGATAACTGTAAATGTTCTCTCTCTTCTTGAATGTTGATATTGCAATTTGACAGTTGGATAGCATTTCCTCAATCAAGTGAGTAATCCCTGGCCAGAAAACTGACCGTGGAGCTTTAGCTCAATATTTTGAGAATCCAAGGTGACCTTTGGAGAATATCAATTCTGAGTGTGCTAGATATTACCAATCTTCCACTAAATGCTACCAAATCACCCACAATTATGAGACATTTCTGTTGTGTTGCTTCTTTGAAGGATTACTGTCGATAATTTAATCAAGCAGTTCAGATGCATTGTGACACAACTCTGGAGCGGATGGGACTTGAACTCACACTAACTGGCCCAGAGCTAGAAACACTGCCACTGTGCTACAAGAACCCCTGGGCTGCCATGTGCTGTGAATGGAACCCAGGCCTCATGTGTGACAGGTGACAATTCTATCACTGAACCGTCAATGCAATCTACAGGATTGTTGTGTTCTGGCTATCCAACTTGGCAATGTATTTTAATCTGGAGACTTCCATCATCTGGTTTTTGACCTGCCCTAATCTCTTCCGATTTTGTTCTCTGATGCTGTTAAGTGTTTTATTACTAATGACTTGACTGCTTTCACCTCTGCTATAAACTCATAAGGCTGAACTTCACCAGAGATCAGCTAAGTGTAATTTTTGTTGAGCTATGTGGAAGGCTTCTCTTTGTGAGGCTAGAGCATTTTCTCACATCATCGACCTAAACTCACCTCATTAACTATCATGACTCCATGTTGACCCTCTCATCCATTGCTAGCCCAATTCCACCATTCACTGTACATGGACATACTCACCATTACCAAGGTACCCTAGGATCCCTGGCACTGGTGCCAATTCTGAATATGAGCAATGTTGCAAGGCATCCCATCCTTCTAATGCAACAGAAACATGAAAGTTGTCAAGGAGTTTAACTTTGATAAATGTGAGGTGTTGCATTTTGATAAGGCAAACAAGGGCAGGACTTAAAGAGTGAATGTTAGGGTTCTGAGGAGGATTGTCAAACAAAAAGACCTATGGGTGCAGGTGCATTGTTCCTTGTAGGTGGAGTCACAGGCAGACAAGGTAGTGATGAAGGCATTTGGCATGCTTGCCACCATTGGTCAGTATATTGAGTATAGGAGTTGGGATGTCATGTTGCAGCTTTACAGGACACTGATAAGGCCACTTTTAGAATACTGCATTCAGTTCTGGTCTCCTTGCTATAAGAAACATGTTGTTAAACTTGAAAGTGTTCAGAGAGGACTTACAAGGATATTGCTGGAGTTGGAGTCTTTGCGTTACAGGGAGAAGCTGAATAGGTTGGGGCTTTTTTCTTTGTACGTTAGAGGCTGAGAGGTGACCTTGTAGGGGTTTATAAAATCATGAGGGGTATGGATAGGGCTAATAGCCAAGGTCTTTTCCTCAGGATGGGGGAGTCCAAAACTACAGGGCATTGGTTTAGGCTGAGAGGGGAAAGATATAAAAGGGACGTAAAGGGCAACTTGTTTGTGCAGAGGGCTGTGCGTGTATGAAACGAGCAGCCAGAGGAAGTGGTGGAATGGGTACAATTACAACATTTAAAAGGCATCTGGATTGGCACATGAATAGGAAGAGTTTAGAAGGGTTTGGGGCCATTGGTGGCAAATGGGACTAGATCAGTTTAGGATATTTGGTGGGCACCGATGAGTTAGGCAGAAGAGTTTGTTTCCACGTTGTATAACTCTATGACTCTAAGATATAGGCATCATGGCAGCTCCCAGGATACCTGGCGCAGACTTTCATGACCACAGTTGGCTCATGCATGCTTTCCTGCTGAGGCATGTTGACCATGAATCACTACCTGGCCCAACACATGCTGATTGAATTGACCCAGAATGAATAGTTTCTCTCCATGTTCTTTAGGACATCTTCTTGTAAATAGTGGAAATGTTTGTTGTCTGAACAGCTAGCATACACAGCTGATGTGTAGCTGCACATGATGTTGATTGTACCCACCCTCAGATGATAATCATGAGTAGGGAAGGTTCCTGGAAGTTTCTACTTGTGGTTCAATTGACTGTGTCAGCTGATTGCTCAGTATGAAGCCTGAACTATGCTTATGGTTGTATTCACAACTATTTCCATGTCAGCAAAAGATGTAATTAACCGCATGAAGAGAACCTGTGCCTACTCTTCCAGTTTCTTTTAGACAAACAAGGTTGATAGTCAATGTTTTGAAGTTCACTGTAAAACAGCTTGGTACACTTGCTGTGAACTTATGTCGTTCAAGTCAGGATCCAAAATCTTCACATTCTAAGTTTCAAGGTGAAAGGCAACATTTCTTAGTGGTTTCCAGACATGAGGATTTCTCTTGCTTCTGTATCTCACTCTAGACCTTGTAAGCTGGCAAGTTAAAAGCCTACAAGTCTGCAGCCTAGTGGGTTAGAATTTGGTGGAAAGTACTAAGTTGAGAAAAAACATCAACTGCCTCTTGGGATTCAAAATTATATTTGCCTGATTTACTCATTTAGCCATTAGGTCCTGATGTTGTTATCATGGCTGTAAAATATTGATATGCAGGGGCTATTTTGCGGCAGATCTAGGAGTGAACTTGTCTTCCTTTAAAGTGATGCTAGCTTTTTTCTGTCTCCTTCTGCTCTCTGTTGGTTGTAGTGTCATGATATTGCTCTTTGATACGGTTTAAATCCCTAAAATCAACATCCTGAGGGTAATCAATGACTAGGAACTCACTGGACTCACCACATTCCCACAGTGGCCACAAGCGCAGGTCAGAGGCTAGGAATATTGTTGCAAGTAACTCACATCCTGACTCCATACAGCCTGTGCACCACCTACAAATCACAAGTCAGGAGTGTGATGGAATACTCTCCACTTGCCTGGATGAGTACAGCTCCAACAACACTCAAGAAGCTTGATACTATCCAGGACAAAGCAGTCCATTTGATTTATACCAAATCCACAAACATCTACTCCCTTCATCCCTGATGCTCAGTGGCAGCAGTGTGTACTATCTACAAGATGCACTGCAGAAATTCATCAAAGATTCTTAGACAGCTGCTTCCAAACCCACACCCACTTCCATCTAGAAGGACAAGGGCAGCTGATACAAAGGAACACCGGGACCTGTAAGTTCCCCTCCAAGCCACTCATCATCCTGACTTGGAAGTATATCACCCTTCCTTCACTGTCGTTGGATCAAAATCCTGGAATTCCCTCCCTGACGAAGTTATGGATCAACTTACACCAGTGAACTATATGCTTCTCCAGGGAGTGCACGCTTATTGATTTGGTACTAATCAAGTGGGTGGCTTTGTTCTGTACACTGTTAAGTTTTTGGACTTCATTTGACAAAGGAGCAGTGCTCTGAATGCTTGAGATTTCAAATAAATCTGTTGGGCTGTAACCTGGTGTTGTGTGACTTCTGAAGCTTCTTGAATGTTTTGAAGCTGCATACGTACAGTCAACTGTGGACTGGAGCAGTTCAAGAAGGCAGCTCACCACCACTTTCTCAAGGGCAACTATAGAGAGGCAATATATACTGGCCAGCCAGTGATGCTCACATCCCACAAGTGAATAAAAATGAAGAGGAGCACTGCTTTTGTCCATTTCAACACCAATAGTATTGAAGTGTAATTTTTACAACAGGATGAGTAGAATATTTGTAAACAAAGGAAAAGAAGAATAAATGATTTAGTAACTTATAATATCAAGCATTCAACAGGACTAGATAAACTGGTAATTTGTAACATAGATTCTCTTCCGTTATGGAACTGAAACAGAGCATAGTCTCTCAAAGATAATAGGTACTGCAGAGGCTGGAGAATCCGAGATAACAAGGTGTGGAGCTGGATGAACACAGCAGGCCAAGCAGCATCATAGGAGCAGGAAAGCTTGACGTTTCGGGCCGAGACCCTTCATCGGAAATGGGGGAGGGGAAGAGGGTTCTGAAATAAATAGGGAGAGAGGGGGAGGCGGAGAGAAGATGGATAGAGGAGAGGATAGGTGGAGAGGAGACAGACAAGTCAAAGAGGTGGGGATGGAGCCAGCAAAGGTGAGTGTAGGTAGGGGGGTAGGGAGGAGATAGGTCAGTCCAGGGAGGACGGACAGGTCAAGGGGGCGGGATGATGTTAGTAGATAGGAAATGGGGGTGTGGCTTGAGGTGGGAGGAGGGGATAGGTGAGAGGAAGAACAGGTTAGGGAGGCGGGGACGAGCTGGGCTGGTTTTGGGATGCGGTTGGGGGAGGGGAGATTTTGAAGCTTGTGAAATCCACCTCCTCCCACCCAGCTTCCTGCAAAAATGCCACCCCCTATTCCCAATTCCTTTATCTCCGCCGCATCTGCTCCCAGGATGAGGCATTCCACTCCCGTACACCTCAGATGTCCTCATTCTTCAAGGACCGCAACTTCCCCCCGCAGTGGTCGAAAACGCCCTTGATCGTGTCTCCTGCATTTCGCGCAACTCATCCCTCACACCCCGTCCCCGCAATAACAACCAAAAAAGAATCCCCCTCGTCCTCACGTACCACCCCACCAACCTCCGGATCCAACCCATCATCCTCCGACACTTCCGCCATGTGCAATCCGACCCCACCACCAAAGACATTTTTCCCTCCCCATCCTTGTCTGCTTTCCGGAGGGACCACTCTCTCCGTGACTCCCTTGTCCACTCCACACTCCCCTCCAGCCCCACCACACCTGGCACTTTTCCCTGCAACCGCAGGATGTGCTACACCTGCCCCCACACCTCCAGCCTCACCCCAATCCCAGGCCCCAAGAAGACTTTCCACATCAAGCAGATGTTCACCTGCACATCTGCCAATGTGGTATACTGCATCCGCTGTACCCGTTGTGGCCTCCTCTACATCGGGGAAACCAAGCAGAGGCTTGGGGACAGCTTTGCAGAACACCTGCGCTCGGTTCGCAACAAACAATTGCACCTCCCAGTCGCGAACCATTTCAACTCCCCCTCTCATTCCTCAGATGACATGTCCATCCTGGGCCTCCTGCAGTGCCACAATGATGCCACCTGAAGGTTGCAGGATCAGCAACTCAAATTCAGCCTGGGAAACCCGCAGCCCAATGGTATCAATGTGGATTTCACAAGCTTCAAAATCTCCCCTCCCCCAACCGCGTCCCAATACCAGCCCAGCTTGTCCCCGCCTCCCTAACCTGTTCTTCCTCTCACCTATCCCCTCCTCCCACCTCAAGCCCCACCCCCATCTCCTATCTACTAACCTCATCCTGCCCCCTTGACCTGTCCATCCTCCCTGGACTGACCTATCTCCTCCCTACCTCCTCACCTACACTCACCTTTACTGGCTCCATCCCCGCCTCTTTGACTTGTCTGTCTCCTCTCCACCTATCTTCTCCTCTATCCATCCTCTATCCACCTCCCCCTCTCTCCCTATTTATTTTAGAACCCTCTTCACCCCCTCCATTTCCGATGAAGGGTCTCGGCCCAAAACGTCAAGCTTTCCTGCTCCTATGATGCTGCTTGGCCTGCTGTGTTCACCCAGCTCCACACCTTGTTATCTCATAGTCTCTCAAAGTTTACATTGCCTGAATTTATTGGTTGATGTTTTTAGACAGAGATAAAAACAACTCAGTCTACAAAATACTGCCCATTGATCTGCCTTCAGCAAATCTGCACAAAAAGTTCAAATGCAATGCAAGTTGTACTTCGGATATTTTAAAATGATTTTCTTAAGTCTGTACCGTGTAGATAAATATCATCTGAATGTACACCTGGAAATGATCCCATCCACTTTATCCCCTATTCAAATTAATGAAGAAAAATTGTGTTGATTCTTTTTTGACAAATAGACGCCCTGGCCCACTCAAATTGATCCTGAGCCTGAGTGCAAAGTTAAGAAACATGCTTTTCATTGTGAAAAATATATCATAACAAATGTGACAAATTTCAGTAAATTTAAGTTGCTTGTTCTTTTGAATAGCTTTTGCACACATCCGTCACAACCCATGTTATTCATTGATCGAACACGCAAACAAGTGGCTTGATATCTTGAACAAATTAAAGGCAGCCTGCAATTTTCAAAGGGGAGGTGCACAGTGGCTGCAACAAGTGATCCAAAACTGATGCAACACAATGATATTTTGAGCAATGGCTAAGATGCTAGAGAGTTAAGCAACAAGGATTTAAGATAATGAACAGGAAGCTTTGGTAAAACACATTGAACAAAGACGTTCTCGATCTGCAATATGCTCAGGGAATAGTTGGAGAAAGTAATGGCATTGGTCAATGCCAAGAGTGTTTTTTGTGAAATATAGATGCTGCAAGATATTCAATGGCCTGAAGCAGAGGCATGAGTCATATCATTTATAGATATTCCATCTCACGCTGTAGCCAGTCTTTGATTTACTGTGTGTGTCAAATGCAGGTGAAAGAGTCTGCCACAGAACATGAAAAATCATAACACCTGCCAGGCTTCCAAGCCGTGACTAGGATGATATACTACCCGCCTGTGGTAACATTATTATACAGTTCCCAGAAAGCCAGCACACATTTAAGACACTTAAATGACACCTATGAAATGTGACATTCCATTATAAACCAGATTTTAGTCTCTTATTTATGTTAAATATCCATGAAATCAAACTCACTGAGTAAGTAGACACACAGGAAGAAGACAGTCAATATGAAAAAAGGGCATTACTTGGTATTATACTCATAGCCCTTAATTCAGTGACTGATACTACCTCACCTTCAGTGTGGATTTATTGTCGTGTGCAGTCAGTCAGCCAGCCATATATAATGTTAAAGTCATGTAATGTAGCCAGAACATCAATTAGCATGGAGTCCAAATAATGTCTGAGATCTTGCAACAGTGAATATAGTTTGTGTGGTTAATAAACTTCAAGACATCTACTTCACATAAGAACTCAGTCTTCACGGGCTATGTTACAAGGGGTAACATTTAGGGAAGCACTCAGATCATATCAGTACTGGCCTTAATGACCCAAGAAAACCAACAAGAAGATGACAGCGATTGGCTGGTGCTAAAAGGAAATTGTGGCAGTGGCAGTTGTGAAATCTCTTTTCCTCATCAATAGAAGTTCAGAGCTGTATTTGCGAGCAGCAATCTCGACCAAAGTGCTCCAACCAATCCAAAGCACAGTAACGTCAACGGACAAGGAAAAATGATGAGGACTCTCTCTTTGAAAATAAGCAAGAGGGCACGTTTGATCTGGTTCAGAACAAATAGGAGTCTTACAAGTGATGCAGGACAGCTCCAATCTAATAAAGTACTTAAAGAAATAGCTGTAGAAATAGTGGATGTTATGGTGGTCATCTTCTAGGATTCTATGGGCTCTGGAACAGTCCCTGCAGATTGGAGAGTGGCCAATGTCACTCCAATATTCAAAAAGGGAGGTAGAGAGAAAACAGAATTATAGACCGGTGAGCCTAACATCGGTTGTAGGGAAAATTCTTGAATCCATTGTCAAGGAATTTATAGCAGAGCATTTAGAAAGCAGTGGCAGAATCAGACAGAGTCAGCATGGATTTATGAAGGGAAAATCATGCTTGACAAATCTGTTGGAATTCTATGAAGTTCTAACTAGTAGAGTTGACAAGGGGGGGGCAGTCAATGTGGTATATTTGGACTTTCAGACAGTGTTTGACAAAGTCCCACATAAGACATTAATGTGCAAAACTAAAGTGTTTGGAAATGGGGGATGTGTATTGAGATGGATAAGAAACTGGTTGGCTGAGAGGAGACAAAGAGTAGGAATTAATGGGTCCTTTTAAAATTTGCAGGCAGTAATTAGTGGGGTGCCACTGGGATTGGTGCCAGGACCCCAGCTGTTTACAATATATATCAACGATTTGGATGAGGGAACAAAATGCAACATCTCCAAGTTTGCAGGCGATACCAAGTTGGGTGGGAGGGTGAACTATGACGAGGATGCAGAGATCCTTCAGCATGATCTCAACAGGTTGGGTGAGCGGGCAAATTAATGACAGATGCAGTATTATTTGGATAAGTGTGAGGTTATTCACTCCAGAAGCAAAAGCAAGAAGGCAGATTACTACCTGAATGGATGTAAGTTGGGAGAGGGGAGTGTGCAGCGGGACCTAGGTGTCCTTGTGCACCAGTCACTGAAGGTAACCATGCAGGCGCAGCAGGTGGTAAAGAAGGCAAATGGTATGTTGGCCTTCATTGCGAGAGGTTTTGAGCACAGGAGCGGGGATGTGTTACTGCAGTTATACAGGGCCTTGGTCAGGCCACACCTAGAATATTGTGCGCAGTTTTGGTCTCTTTTTCTGAGGAAGGGTGCTCTTGCTCTCGAGGGAGTGCAACGAAGGTTTACCAGGCTGATTCCGGGGTTGGCGGGTCTGAATTATGAGGAGAGATTGACTAGGTTGGGATTGTTTTCCCCGGAGTTGAGACAAATGGGGAGGTGGGGGTTGGGGTTCTCATAGAGACTTGTAAAATTCCAACAGGACCAGGCAGGGTAAGTGAAGGGAGGATGTTCCCAATGGTGGGTGTGTCCAGAACCAGGGGTCACAGTATGCGGATTCGGGGTAGACGGAGATGAGCAGACATTTCTTCACCGAAAGAGTGGTGAGTTTATGGAATTCATTACTGCAAGAAGTAATGGATGCCTAAACATTGATTGTATTCAAGAGGCAACTAGGTACAGCATTTGAGGTGAATGGGAATAAAGGTTATGAGGAGAAAGCGGGATTAGGCCATCGAGTTGGATGATCAGTCATGTTTGTATAGAATGGTGGAGCAGGCTTGAAGGGCCCAATGGCCTCCTCCAGCTCCTATCTTCTATGTTTCTATGTTTCTACGTAAATCAATCCTTGGACAAAACAAGGGCAGATGTACTGAAAACAATTCTTTGTGTTGCCAAGCTCTTACGTGTGTCTAGCTATTGGTTTATTCTACAATTTATTTTGCTGGAAACAGCACAAAAGCAACAAAAAAGGGACACATGGCGTCACTTTGGTGTCACTTCTGGCATTAAAACTAGATACAGGCACTGTTCTGTTACTTTTCCAACAGCAGCAACAAAAGAAAAATAAAAAGAGAAGTCAATGAAAATACCTTGAGAAAACACTGCACTTCATCACAGATATTTTCAGACTGGCAATCTAAACAGAGGAGGGTTTTGTTCGTATAAATATTTATAAGCAAGCATTCTTTATTGGGAAATGTAAATATTGACATGAATCCTATTACAGGAAATAACAAGTCAATATGACATTATGTACAAATTTTAAAACAATATTTAGAGGTGATTTTATAATCGACTATTATTTCAGTAAAAGATCAATGATTATAAATTAGAGATAACAAGCATGGGGCTGGATGAACACAGCAGGTCAAGCAGCATCATAGGAGCAGGAAAACTTGACGTTTCGGGCCTAAACCCTTCATCAGAAAATCTCTTATCAATGATTATAAATTAGGCCTGTTTTAAACATTTTGGGCTGAATATTGTAATTTGCAGTGAAGGTGGAGTGCTGACATAAACAATCTGCCAAAATTGCCAACTGCACATGGTCAGTGCTGAATTTTCTCATTCTAAAAATAAAATCTACTTTGCTTGACTTACTTTTACATTTCGCAATACTTTTATTTTTGCATTTGCTATGCACTTTTATGCATTTGCTAGCTTTTTATTGCCCATTTTTAAAATATGCCTTGAGTGTCAGCAGACACAGCTGCAGTGGTGAGTTTCTTGGCACCACATTCGGCCCACCATGGCACCACCATGGCACACCATGGGACACCATAGCACATGATCACAGTACCACAGCCCACTATGGCACCACCATGGCCCACCATAGGACACCATAGCGCATGATCACAGTACCACAGCCCACCATGGCACCACCCTGGCCCACCATGGCACACCGTAGCACATGATCACAGTACCACAGCCCACCATGGCACCACCATGGCCCACCATTGCCAACCACAATTGTGTACCATAGCCCAGGGTGGATTTTCTCATGTAATCTTCCACTTTTCACTTTGTTATTTATACAAATGAGTCACTGATTGCATTTTTATGGGAACTGAGTGGTGAGTGGGGCAGAAATGCTAGCCGCTGCCAGGACATTCTGGCTTATACACTTCTCACACTGTATTTAAAGCCTATCTGCACACTACTTCTGACAGGGTAAGCCAGGAATTACCTGTCTCTCATTGAAAATGTCACCAAGGAAAGGCGAGATAGTTACTGTTTCCCAGACAAAGATCTGATGGATCAGTTGGTGGAGAGGAAGATAGTCCTTTTTCTCAGTAATCACCAAAGGTGGCCCGTGAAATAAACATAGCATAAGCTTGAGAAGGGTGAGACTGCATCTGGGTGGGACAGTCTCTGAAATCCTGGGGCTTCTAGGCCCAAAGACAGTAGGGGGAAATACCCGAGATCTTGCAAGCCATCCAGGGTCAACCAGCAAGCAAGAGTTCTCAACCTCAGCTTTGCAAGGTAGGTCAGCAGTTATAACATTCTTGACATAATGAAAGGCAGCAGAGGAAGAAAACTTACTGAGGGCACATCATGACACAAGTGCTACTTAATTTTAAATGGTTTATAGATTTTATTCATATGCTTTCATCTGTGTTGTTAAAATGTTTGCTGCAATATCATTGTTGCTGTTGTACCTGGTCATGTCTCAGTGATATGAGAAATGAGCAGCCTGTTCAGACACCTCAAGAATGGAAAATATTATAATCGCCAAAACACTTCAAATCTCTCATCTGAAATCAACTCCTTGACTGCAGATAGCCTCAGATGTCGTGGATCCTTGAATCATGATGTTGAGGAATGCAGCCAAAGTGTTGCACTTTACTGTGGACTGCTGTACCCTGGAGCAATTATGCAATGATCTCATGGAAGTGCATCATTGAGCATAAATAGCGAGTTAGAATAAACAACACTAGACTTTACACTACAATACACTTTTCTATTCTAGACTATGATATACTGGACTGTAGTATAGTGTAGAATGAGAGAGATCCTTAAGAGAGCATAAGTATAAACATACAAAGCAGCTAAATTAGTTCTCACTTAATGGAGCCCGAGAACAGAGCCTGATATATCTATAATTACCATGTACAGAAGTACTTAGGATGGAAGTATAATAAACAGTGTTACTTTCAGGTTTAAGCCTAAAGACAGTTTTTCACTTTGCCTTCTGCTTAATTAAGTCTTCCATTTAAACTCATAATGTCATATCAAACTTGATGATAAGAGATGGTGGCAGTGACCGAATTGTCTTCCCAGAAAATTGTGGCAGCAGTGAAGATCAAGAAAGATATCTGACTTCATCTGGAGAAGGAAAGAATTAATATGATTATTTTTCAAGGAATCATTGATACAGCTTTAACAGCTAAAAAGCCCATGGAGCTGAACAGCTGTTGTGAAGGAAACAAATCTGAACTAATAGCTCCTCCAGACGAATCAGCAAAACCCTGTGAGTTTCAAAAATGCTTCTAACAGTTATCGGGGAAACACGCTGTAAAAGAGCCAGTAAGAGCAGTGAAAGCCCACAAGCAAATTGGAGGAGAAATCCAAACTGAGTATCCATGAAAACAGACTGATCACCAGACAACCAAAGTAGAATCAATTTCTTGAGGGTAGGGACAAAAAAAGTTTCATTTCCACCAAATAAACTAGGCTGATGAGCACAGCTCTAACAATTAATATATTCCTCAGCTTGACAACAAAGTTAATAGCACTAAGTCAAGATTGTTTTTAATATTCAAGATTAAAGAAAATCCATTTAAAAAAACTCAGGAATTAGAATTGTTACTGGCTGAATAACTCTTTGCATGTGATTTGCAGCCATATTTGAAAATGCTCCAGTGGAGTGCATTTGTGTTATACTATGTCAAAGGCACGATATAAATACAAGTCTTTCTTGTAGTTATATTTGTAAACAGGAACCCATTAGGAATTCCCTTAGGGGTTTTCCCTCATTACCACTGGAACTTTGGCAGAAATTCAGTTTATGGCATATATATACCATTTCTGCTGAAGTTACGCTGACACAACAGGAAAAGCTCAGAAAAAAAATTCGTACTCTTTGACGTCAAATCCAAACCTGGGAAAAATAATCTGGAGAACTGTTAAACCACTTTTACAATCCTATTGGTTCATTGAAGTTATTTTGTGAGTGTAATCACCTACCCTTGCTCAGCCAAGCTGGCAAATGGATCCAGTCTATCTCTGAAGTGACTGAGTCAACCATTTATGCTTGAAAACATTGGAATGCCTATGTTACCTCCATCTTAGAGCATGGTGGACACTGAAATGCAGCATCATCAACATCACCAGATTCTGACTAAATATGTGCCATCTTCCAACAGCAGCGTCATTTCCAAGATCTTGGCATTACTGAGAATTTTTTGACATGTAGTGATTGCTACAGAAGATTCTACAAATTGCACATGTCTGTCATGCGTGGGGTCAAATCTGTGCATTCCACTTTGTAACACATGGAATCTCCAGGGACCTCTGCAGCACAGTGCCTCTGAACAGAGGCTCGATTGCAAAACCAATCAATGTCCAGTCAGCTGCTCTTGAGGTCTCAAGTGATCACATCAGTCTTTTATTTTGAACAGTTCAGAAATTGATTCGAGGACTATTATCAGCAACTTCAGCAAAATATTTCGTATCAGAGTCTATCTAAATAGCCTCAGAGAGAGTTTGGGAGCAGAATTTGCTGAAAGATGCTATTAACCCTCTTCCACTGCGCTGACTACAACACTTAGTGCCTATTTGGATAAGTACATGATTAGGGAAAATTTGGAGGGAAATGGGCCAAGCGCAGGCAGGTGGGACTAGTTTAGTTTGGGATTATGGTTGTCATGGACTGGTTGTATGGAAGGGTCTGTGTCCATGTTGTATGACTCTATGACTCTACATCCATCAGCCTCAACACCCCATCAGTCAACCTTGACACTTACACCCTCGCTGGCTCACTCCTTACCAAGCACCTCACTTGCCAGGCAGCCAGATAATGATGCCACTATTCCTGATACCACCGGGCCTGACTCATTAGCCTGCACCTGGACACCATCTTGCCTGTCAAACCCAAAATACATTCTGCCAATCTCATTGAAGGACTTCACCAGTTACCTGCACTCCGGCACCCTTCCCACAAACTAACTGTGCTTATCATTTTGGGCCATCATCTCTATTATCTTCAACACTTTTTGATCCATTCCATTAACTCCGTCACATTTGCAGTTTTGTTGCAGTGTTCAGGCTGACAACCTTCTGGGGCTATGCTTACAGAAGATAAGTGCCATCTCAGTCTCAGGAGTTTCTCCCAGATATCCAGCTGCCAGCCATTTAACATCTCAGCTATGAGGGTTGTGTCAGGAAGAAAAGCAAAATCAGGCAGTGCGGCATAACTGCCGCACTGTAGGGGGAAGCAACAGCATGCATTAGATTCAGAAACATATTGCAATTCATGGAAAATGTGCTGGCAGAGAGGTTCATCTGTATAGCTGTAGGCAAGGTACATGTAGTGAAGAAGAGTGGACCTGACCGCAGGTAATTAAGATGCTGAGGATGATAGTTTATTGCTGGAGCAGGGGTGATGCAGGGTGGGCTGTATGAGAAAGGTGTATTGCTTGATTAGGAGAAGGTTTGCTTGATTGGTTCCTACTGAATGTCGCAAGCCACAAGGATTTTTGCAGTGCTGACTCCAATGCTTCCATATGATGCTCAGGAATCTCCTCTATTTAATTAGCCAAACATCTTTCTGCTGGTTTGCTCCATCGTGGGGATCCTAGTCTCCAAGGAGGCAGCTTGTGACTTGCTACGCTCCAGCATATAGTGGAGAGATGGCAGAGTGCCATAAGATGAGAGAAATAAAGGAGAAAGAGGCACTCACCCACATTACCTGGTGCAGATGGTTACACACAATATAAATTCTGATTGACTTGCTTACACTCGCTATTTTAGAGGTGGGTGCACCTTCTTCCAGCAGCCAGTTCTACCTGGATTTTCTGATTTACACTTCCTTATGCCAGAATTAAAACCACATGTGCACCAAAAATAGTACAATTACAATTGCACAAAAAGAAATTGGATGGAAATTTATAAAAAGTTGCCTTTAAACTGAACTGAAAACCTTGTGAAAACATAAAGTGTAGCTCAACAAATGTGTTTCTTTAAATCAATAAACAGTCGCCTAAAAATTCCTTCAGTGTGATGATGTTGTGAATTGCTTGCTACACTTTTTAAAACTTCTCAAGCCAAAGACTCAGTCCAACAAGTCAGAATGGTCCACTTATAAAACAAATCTTACAGCAGGGGAATAACACAGAGGACATTGTGGCATCACTTCAGTGTCATTTTTATCAGATATGATTCTGCCTGTCTGCCTTGGTTGGGAGCTCCCTGTGCCCAGAGGTTTGGCTACTTGAAGTGCATTTCATGTGCAAAGGAGTGAGGCCCGGTGTAATGGCTTCCTGCCTTTTTCATTCTGGATATAAATACCCTGTGAATTGCTCCGGTGTGTCCAATACCTTCTTTTAAAAACCAGAACAATAAGCTTTATTTAGAGGTTGTTGCCTATACCTTTTGTGACTGGCTTATTGTAAAAGCCAGTACCTTCAGTCACATGGTCACATGAATTTGATCACCTGGATGTATCCATAGGGACTTCAACACTGTCAATGGCTTTTTCTTGAACTGGTTTGGTGTAGAGGCATTTGAAACAAAATCATTATCTGGTTTATTAATTGAAATAGGACTCTAATATTTCTTTTCTTTAATTCTTTAATTTACAAGCCTTAAAGCAATTGTGTATACAGAACAATTCTATTTATGATGCTATGCACTCGTGCTGTGTCATTGTAAACTTCAGGTAAACCTAATCTGCCATGATGTAAGGTCAAGTCTCCTATCAGAACAAACCAAATGAACAGTCACATTTCAAGTGTTTCTCACCTGCCCATAATCTTTGCTATACCAAATCCTGTTTACTCATCACCTGTCCTAGTTGACCTACTTTGACTCCTTGTCCCTGTGTCCGAGATTCAAATGTTACTTCCTTGTGTTTAAATCCTTTCATGGCTTTGTACCTTCGTATCTTCGTAATCTTCTCTAGTTCAACAACCATCCTCATACAAAGAACACTCGTTAACTCTAACTCTGTCCTGTTGAAGTTACTCAACTCTTTTTACTCCATATTGCTAGCTGTGCCATCAGTATTTAAACCCCATGCTCAGGAATTCCTTCCGTAAACCCTATCACGTTTTTACTTGTCTCCTGATCAAGACCGTCTTTGTATCAACACTTTGACTAAGCTTTTGATTCTATTTCCCTGATATCTGTTAGTTTTTTTTTTACCTGTTATCCATTTATTTTTGATTATCTTCTGTCAATGACTTGAGAAGGATTGTTTCTATGATGTTATTATGTACGGAGTGCATTTAAAAATTAAGCAATTTCTTTTCTTATATTTTCAATCATTAGTCGATTCTCTCCAGTGGATTGAAATTATTTTACCTATTCTGTTAATGATGTTTTATATAAATCTAGAAATACAGTTGTAGATTTTTCATATAATTATTCCACAAACTAATTACAATAATTAAACATCTAAATAAAAAATAACCTGAATCAAAAGAAACTAAGAGATAATGAAAGGAGATTGTTAGAGAATGCTCAGGAACACTAGAGAAAGGTAAGAAGGCTTTGCTGTTTCATGCCAAAAGCATTACCATAAACTCAACAAAGAATAAAAAGCATTTAACAGCTACAGCTGGTTGCCAGTTTTACTGAAGCATGAATAACCTGTCACAAACAGATATTTGCAAACCTTGTGTTAAACAAGCAGTAACGAATTGGGAACAAATTAGCGCTGCCATGCTGGGTCAAAACAATTATTCTGTTTTTAAATGGAAGAAATGCTTGACTTCCTAGGATGAAAAGGAGGTGCTACTAACATTAGTGTAAGAGCCAATGCACAATGTAGCTCTTTGATTCACACTCAGTATGCACAAGCACATTAATAGTTATGTTTCAAGGTAAACAGACACTTAGGGACTTTTCCCATTTAGAATCAGACAAGGAAAGTTTCAATGAAAGAGAAAACTCAAATCAGCTCCAAGCAATGTTAAGTTGTTCTACACTGGATAGAAGAATATTGTATTGCATTATCCTGCACAATCTGGGCACCTGAGTAGTGAACAATGTGCCGCTTATCAGCAGAACAAAAGATTCCTTCATTAGTTAAATGCTGGGAAAGACGACAGCTGCAAAATCAGGGCCTATAAAGACAGGTAGCATGCTTGGGCCTGAGCAGGAAATGGACTATTCAGTCAGGCTTTAATGTCTACTCTTATTTAATTCAGATAGAGTAAGATTAGCCTACATGGAAAGCTTGTAAATGTTTCATGGTAATACTAGATGATGTTAATGGTAGCCTGTCTAGATTGGGAAGAATAGAGGATAAATAAAGAACAGTTTTGTACAATATCATGTGAATAGCTTTCTTCAACTAGTGTGTCTTATGTTTAATTTCAAAGGCCTGAGCTCTTTTTTGATTTAATTGTGAAAACACAAATATTCAAGATCAACTCTTAACGGTAATATTTGCAACTGACGTAGCATCGAAAGCATAACTGGTTGTTTACTACATTTCCCTGGTAAATTCCTGATACTTTGCCAAATTTACACTAGTGGATTGAACAAGTCTACAATCTCCCGAGGCAAAATTCTCCTAAAATTATCTTACATTCCTGTAGTTCTAAAGTATTTACTCATTCCCACATTTCTATTGGACATAAATGACTGGATATATATCACAGGCATTAACGTCTAACTCCTTCATCACTACAGCTCAGTCTCCAGAGGATTTTTTCTGAATAAACATATCAGGATTTTTAAAAATTGATTAATGGGATTTGAGTAGCACAAGCTAGGCCAGCATTTAATGCTTAGAGGGCAGTTAAGAGTCAACCACATTGCTGTGGGTCTGGAGTCATATGTAAGCCAGACCATGTAAAGATGGCAGTTTCCTTCCCTAAAGGACATTAGTGAGTCAGATGGTTTCTTCCCGACAATCGACAACGGATTCACGGTCATCATTAGACTCTTAATTCCAGGTTTTTATTGAATTCAAATTCCACCATCTGTCATGGCAGGATTCAAACCCAGGCCCCCAGACTTTAGCTGGATTAATAGTTTGGTGATAATACCACTAGGTTGTCATGACCATCATTGTCAAGAGCAGCATTCATTTCCACCCCTAGCTGCATTCTGAGATTGTGAATCTGAAATTTTCCTTTGTCTGAGATAGTATGTATCATTATAAGTTTAAATCTGTTGCCAACCAGATAAGTGTTCCCCTTTTTCAAAAGAATGAACTGCACTGTCATTAACTTGCAGAGGCGTACTACTCAATATTGGGAAACTATGCTTCTAAAGGTTTAAGGACTTTTTAAGGATCAACATTTTTATTGATACTGCATGCAATATTTTCCTCAACTTTTGATCAGAACTTATGCAATTTTATATTTGAGCAGTTTGGCTATCATAATATCACAACAAATTGATGGGTCTTTTGTTTCCCTCTTTGGTCATGGAAATACTTTCATCATTAAATTTGAACCTGAATTTTCCAATTTATCAGAATCCTGGTACATTGGGCTGGCCTTCCTGGGAGACTATTTAGGATTGGGTGAAGACGATGATGACAGGTTGTGGGAGACAACTGCAGTGTTGTATGGCTGGTAGCAACTAAAATGTAAAAGATAAACATACTTTCAATCATTTAAGATCAATTTTATGGGTTAAGGTCATTAATTTATAAATAAAAGAACTGGATACTTGATACAATTTTGATACAATGCAAATTGATGGATTATGTATTCTGATCCTTTGAATTCTATTACAGATTTGTTTCTCAGAATCTGAAATAAATGTTTATTAAGAATTTCTAAATGACTCAGTCTGTCTACCTTTAACAATTCTTGCACCATTTTACTTGGAAAAGAGGGAAAAGAGGGTTTTTGCCATCTTTCAAGTCAAATACATTTCTGTAATTTATGCCCTATAGTAAAATTTAAATCTACCTGACTGTAAAGCCCAATTACAGTCCAGGTTGTTTGATGCAGTAAGGTAACCTCCTCTAACTGGTCATGATTTGGCCATTGCAGGGGCTTATCCTGCTGAGTGGAAAATTCCAACTGTTGCAGGAGAAGGCTCCTAATCAGTCTTGTAATGGCCTTTATTGACAACATGCTACTTATGGGTTCCACCCCTCATCCAACCTATTTGAAAATGACTCCGGGGCGGAACTGTGCCAGAAAGCCAAAATCCCTGCTGTCAGTTTCAGCTCCCCCCCTCCGCAACATTATGCTTCAACAATCTGGTCGAATGGTTCTGAACGGGGGCCAAGAGGCTGTCAAGGCACATCTTGGGCAAGGAATGGAAGGGCAGTTTCAGGGCCATGAGGCCCTGACAGTGGTGTTGGGAAAAACATGGATAGTCAAGGTCAGTGAAGACATATTCAAAGAGCATTTACTGGCCACAGCATTGTCAATTTCTTGTGTTCCATTTCCCACATCCTCATCACTCACCATGCAGCAGTCAGGGCTCCTGCATAATATTCCAATGCCCCAGCCTCACATCTGCTTCCAGATGTCTTGTTGCTCAGCTCTGACTGTTACATCACCCAGAAACAGTGCAACACAGTGACTAATACCCTTTCGCCGCTCTTGTAGGACAAGATGATACGTAACAATGGAGACCAGTGATGCCTGCTCACCCAAGTCCTCCAGAGCAGACAGTAATCAGTATCATAATGATAGTTGCACCTGAAGCCATTGCATTCCATATTATCAAGAATGTTAGAATCACAGTTTGTCTCTGCCTTCTGCCCCTTCTTGAATCCCATTTCACCCTCAAACTATAATCATCCATGAAGTGAAAGCGTTGATGATGTGTTCATGGCCTTCTCCCCTTTCAACCTAATCCTCTGTCCTTAAATTCCTTCTTGGGACATCAGTGCTCTTGGTTAGGCCAGCATTCATTGCCCATCCCTAATTGGTGAAGTTCATGCCCTCTTGAACATTGCATTTCTTGAGGTGTGAGGCCACCTATGATGCTGATATGAGACTCTAAAGCACACATACTGCAAGAACTGCTGCCTGGTCACTTAGTGCAGCCTCCTGAAGAAAAGTGACAGACAGATTTGTTGTCAGGTTTTCCCCTCCGGATGAGAAGCAAACTGCATTGGGAAGGCCAAATAATGGGTGAACAGGGCAGCAAGTCTAAAGTGACTGGGAAATGTCCCCCTCATCCATCATCCTCTTTGGGTAATGGTTAGTGCTCCAGGTTGGATCTGACAGGTGCCATTTATGGGCTCATTGTTTAAATGTCTGCTCAAAATATAATTTTTTTTTACATTGCTATTTTAGTTGAGGTTATGGGACCCATGCCAGGTGAGCTTGTTTGTGAATTTTAGGGAAGTCTTTTGCAGATTAAGACATTTTTGTCAGGCAGGTTTAAATTTTTGCCAACTTCAATTTTCATTATTTGGTGGTGTATAAAGAGCGAAGTATGTTGCTAATGCAATGTTTGTTTATAAAACATTATCCTCAAAATGTAAGAGATCATTGATTTGACCAGTAATGTAAATTTTTTGGATGGGTTTTATTTTATCCAATGAACTGAAAATGAAAATGTTAAAGAGCCACTGTCACTGCCCAAGAATCTAGATACTAAAGTTGGGATCTAGCATAGTCAGTGCCGAACATGTGTGGGCTGTAGCATGGTCAGGTTAAAGGATAGTTTGCATACCAGCTCACTAGACAGCAAGGTTGCAAGTCTATTCTGCAATAGAGGAATCAGGTAAGGACTTTGATGAGGCAGCATGCCGGAAAACATTGGTGGTCATATGTTCGGAGATGCTGGCTATATTGACAAGGTTGGCAGAAAGCCTAGCATTTTCAAGGAGTCTTCCTTAAACCCAGATCATGCCAGAAGACATGTGTTCAAAAGGATGTAAACATAAGCCCAACAATTACAGGTCAATGACTTTAATCTTGGTGGCGGAAAAGCTTCTGAAAACAGTAATTTGGTCTAAAATTGATAGTCATTTGCACAAATGGGCAATAATTAAGGAGATCTAATATAGATTTGTTAACTGAAAATCGTGTTTGACTTGCTCACGATTTTTGATGAACTAACAGAGAAGGGCAATGCCATTAATGTCATGTCCAAGGACTTCCAAATATCCTTCCAAAGTAACACAACAAACTTATGGGCAAGATTTTAGCTCATTAAATGTAGTAGTAACAGAAATACCAATTTGAGCTAGAAACAGGAAACAGATATTAGTGGTCAATTGATGTTTTCTGGAATGGAGAAAGCTTTGCATTGGAGTTTCCCAGGGGTCAGTCGTGAGATTGCAGAACTTTGCTATTTTACTAATGTCCAAGAGCTTTGTGTTCAATATTTGTGCTTGATACAAAACTTGGAAGTATTGTGAACAAAAGGAGGATAGTGTAGAACTTCAAAAGGACATAGAGAGATTGTTGGAATAGGCAGATAAGTGGCAGATAAAATTTAAGTGTGAAGTGATTCATTTTGGCATTAAGAATGGTGGGAGAAAAGTTAAAGTAAAGGATATTATTTCAATTCTAAAGTCTAGAGGAAGAGGCAACTGGGTGTATTTGAATCTCTGAATGAGGCAGGAAGGGTTGAGAGGGCAAGTAATATAGCTTGCAAGATCCTATGCTTTGTTAATGAGGACATAAAGTATAAATGCACAGAAGGTATGTTAAATTTATGTGGTACTCAAATAAAGTCTTGCATTTTACATGCTGCAGATAATAAGGACCTGTAGTCAGAGTACCGGTCCTTTAAAGGGACAAAGTTCAGCCCAGGTAAGCTGCCATTCAATAGGAGGGTCTGGAACTCTTCAGCCAGACAGCAGGAACCTCCATGGAGCAGGCCCTCGAATCGAGGTCAGTGGGGTTTGGTTCCCTGGAGCCAGTCGGGCAGTTGTGGGAAGGATAGAAGCTGGGAAATGTTGGTAAGGATGTGGAAGGAAGGAGGGTCAGCAGCTGCAGTAGTATCCCTTCAGACTGAAGTGTTCATCAAGGGTCACAAAACAGTATTCCAGTATTTCTTTCTGCCATCCCTTCCTACCCTTGCTTTGAAGGATGCAGCTGAACACCACAAGCTTGGACACATGACCTAATGAGTATTTGATGGTGCTTCTTGTGTTGTCTAGGCAGTGGAACTTTTGTTTGAGATATTACTGCTTTCCTGTGGGACATTTGTAGTTGGAGGTTAGGAGTCCTGATAGGCAGACTGGTTGAGTGGTGGAGGGGATTACTCGCCTGGATATCCCTTATCACCCAGCAGCCAACATTAGGTCTATCATTGTGTCACAGAGATGATACCAGGATAACTGATAATCGCTGAAGAAATCTTCTGGTCACAGTTGAACATCAACTGGGCATTGAGAGAACAGTAACCTTACTGTTAAAGCACATCTCACTGTAAATGTGTGGGCCCCACAGAACCGTATCTGTGCAGCTGATAGCTCCCTGCTTCCATGAGAATCTCCATTGTCCCCACCTATTGTCTCTCTCTGGGCAGTGAGAAAACAACGAAAGGCACTTTGTCACCTCCCTGACACAGCAAATTGTTGTGTACTTTATCCTGAAATGATCCACTAGTGTAGAAATTTAAGGCTAAGGTGATCTCTGAGGTGTTCATTGAATTGTTACAATGCTCAAAGGCAGCACGTTGGAGATTGCACACATTCCTAAAATTCTGGATAAATTAATAAAATGATATAAAGAAAGTGAACCAGCTTGCTGTTGCCAGGGAGTTTTGTAAAAAGGTGTTGTTGGTTGCCCTGTGCCCCAGTGAGCTGGTGGCTGCACTGCCAGTAAAGGTGAGTGTAGGCGGGGAGGAGATAGGTCAATCCAGGGAGGACGGACAGGTCAAGGGGGCGGGATGAGGTTAGTAGACAGGAGATGGGGGTGTGGCTTGAGGTGGGAGGAGGGAATCCGTGAGAGGAAGACCAGGTTAGGGAGGCAGGGACGAGCTGGGCTGGTTTTGGGATGCGGTTGGGGGAGGGGAGATTTTGAAGCTTGTGAAATCCACATTGATGCCATTGGGCTGCAGGGTTTCCAGGCTGAATATGAGTTGCTGTTCCTGCAGCCTTCGGGTGGCATCGTTGTGGCATTGCAGGAGGCCCAGGATGGACATGTCATCTGAGGAATGGGAGGGGGAGTTGAAATGGTTCGCGACTGGGAGGTG
Organism: Ginglymostoma cirratum; assembly: GCA_024137785.1. Lineage (NCBI taxonomy): Eukaryota > Metazoa > Chordata > Chondrichthyes > Orectolobiformes > Ginglymostomatidae > Ginglymostoma > Ginglymostoma cirratum. The sequence goes on from JAHRHZ010000248.1 coordinate 67,099,965, forward strand.
CAATTGTTTGTTGCAAACTGAGCGCAGGTGTTCTGCAAAGCGGTCCCCAAGCCTCTGCTTGGTTTCCCCGATGTAGGGGAGGACACAACTGGTACAGCGGATGCAGTATACCACATTGGCAGATGTGCGGGTGAACATCTGCTTGATGTGGAAGGTCTTCTTGGGGCCTGGGATTGGGGTGAGGGAGGAGGTGTGGGGGCAGGTGTAGTACTTCCTGTAGTTGCAGGGAAAAGTGCCAGGTGTGGTGGGGCTGGAGGGGAGTGTGGAGCGGACAAGGCAGTCATGGAGAGAGTGGTCCCTCCGGAAAGGAGACAAGGGTGGGGAGGGATCAGGAAGTGCTACACCCGCCCCCACACCTTCCCCCTCACCCCAATCCCAGGCCCCAAGAAGACTTTCCACATCAAGTAGATGTTCACCCGCACATCTGTCAATGTGGTATACTGCATCCGCTCTACCTGTTGTGGCCTCCTCTACATCGGGGAAACCAAGCGGAGGCTTGGAGACTGCTTTGCAGAACACCTGCGCTCAGTTCGCAACAAACAATTGCACCTCCCAGTCGCGAACCAGTTCAACACCCCCTCCCATTCCTCAGATGACATGTCCATCCTGGGCCTCCTGCAGTGCCACAATGATGCCACCCGACGGCTGCAGGAACAGCAACTCATATTCAGCCTGGGAACCCCACAGCCCAATGATATCAATGTGGATTTCACAAGCTTCAAAATCTCCCCTCCCACTACCGCATCCCAAAACCAGCCCAGCTCGTCTCCGCCTCCCTAACCTGGTCTTCCTCTCACCTATTCCCTCCTCCCACCTCAAGATGCACCCCCATCTCCTATCTACTAACCTCATCCCGCCCCCTTGATCTGTCCGTCCTCCCTGGACTGACCTATCTCCTCCCTACCTCACCACCTACACTCACCTTTACTGGCTCCATCCCCGCCTCTTTGACTTGTCTGTCTCCTCTCCACCTATCCTCTCCTCTATCCATCTTCTATCCACCTCCCCCTCTCTCCCTATTTATTTCAGAACCCTCTTCCCCTCCCCCATTTCTGATGAAGGGTCTAGGCCCGAAACGTCAAGCTTTCCTGCTCTTATGATGCTGCTTGGCCTGCTGTGTTTATCTAGCTCCACACCTTGTTATCTTGGATTCTCCAGCTTCTGCAGTTCCTGTTATCTCGGCTGCACTGCCAGTTAGCCAGTGCAAACAATGCTTTCTGTGACCCAGGTAGACCAGGTTGGTTGCTGGGTTGAAAGGTTTGTCATATTAAGAGAAGTTGAGTAAATTGAGCCTGAAGTTTAGAAGGCTGAGAGGTCATCTCACTGAAATATTCAAGATCCTGAAGGGCTTGACAAGGTAGATACTGAGAGGAACACTGAAATAAAACAATGAACTATGGGTACGGGAGAGCTGAATCAAAAACATTTTGGCTCTAGTGACTGGACCTGCTTTCTCTCCACAGATGTTGGAAGACCTGCTGAGTTTCTCCAGCAATTTATCTTGTTTTCGATACTGATGGTGGCTTTCCCCGTCACTGGGGAATCTAGAAGAGAAACGCACAATCTCAGAATTGGACACTCATCAGATAATGAAAAATTTCTTCACTCAGTGGTTGTTAAGGGCTGGTGCAGAGTTGGGATTTGCATGTTGTGTGTCACTGGGTGGGCTGCAATCAGGACCGGTGGGAAATAGGGTAACTTGTCCGCAAACTCCCCATAGGGACAACTCATGCGCAACCTCTGCTGCAGCAGAGTCAGATGCACACCTCAATAATGCATACTACAGGAAAATTCTGATGACCAGGCACTTAGAGAAAGTTGAAGCATTGACAGAAATGTGGATAGCCTACAGACAGTAATTAGGAGAATGGAGGAATCTGGTTCCATCATGACACAGAGTACAGTGCCAAGCCTATAGCCACCTGTCTCCAATATCAGCAGTGTCATCCTAATGTCTCAGTTTTGCTGCGGCTGCTCAGATTGGCATTATGAGATCCCAGGTTGCTGCCATGCAGCTTCAGACAGATGTCATTACAAATGCAAATATCTGTGCTTAATGGGGTAGGTTCTTTTAACAGTACACTAATCTACATTCCAGCATAATATATGGATTGCTGAGGTGCTGTTCTATGAGTATGGTGGAGGCATTATTGGAGCGCAAATCTGATACCATCTCTCAGAACCGTGCTGCTTCTGCTTCCCACCACTGACAGTTCATCAATGACCCTTGGTTTTATTCAGCCAGTTTAGGCTGATACTGGGTGGTGCAGTCTGAAACCCGTCCTTTAAGGCCCAGAGCAGTTTGAGCTTATACTGCAGGGCCACCTGCAGCTTCCCACACTGAAAGTCAACAGCTTTCCACCAGCCAGACTATAGCCAGAAGGATAGAACTGCACAGGAACACAAGGTCATGTATTTGCATTCACAAAGGAATGTCAAAGAGTAAATTGTCCAGTTTAGAAGTGCTGTTGCAAGTGTTATTGATTAAAATTGTTATGGAATAGCTTTATTGCTGGTAGTTTTGAATTCAGTATTTTGATTAAATGGACGTTGCCCGCAGAAGAGTGATCAAAATATAATTGTGGTACGGTGGCCATGGACTGATGTCTTGGGGAATGGAGTTTCCTGCTCATGGATAATCCATTCATATGAAATGTTTCCAGATGTCTCGTCCTCTTTTTACTTTTGCTCATCTTGCTCATTTCATCCTCTTGATATGACATGGTCTGTGCTTATACAATACTAATTGTTGGGTGATGTGACCATGATAGTAGAATAGTTGGAGGTATGTACAAGCAGTGAAAGGTGCGTGTGTGGAAGACAGCTAGACATCTTGTGACCTTGGTCCTCAATTCGAGACTCTGAGAGTTAACTTTACTAGCCACATGCTCCAGTGGCATTCTGGGAGTGGTCCTTGAGGTTGCTATATTAAATTGATGTTATATTTATCGGTAAATCAACTGACCTGAAAATCTAAATAAGGTTGTTTCAGAGATAGTAGGAACTGCAGATGCTGGAGAATCTGTGATAACAAGGTGTAGAGCTGGGTGAACACAGCAGGCCAAGCAACATCAGAGGAGCAGGAAGGCTGATGTTTCGGGGCTAGACCCTTCTTCAGAAATGGGGGAGGGGAAGGGGGTTCTGAAATAAATAGGGAGAGAGGGGGATGCGGATAGAAGATGGATAAAGGAGAAGATAGGTGAAGAGGAGACAGACAAGTCAAAGAGGAGGGGATGGAGCCAGTAAAGGTGAGTATAGCGGGGGAGTTAGGGAGGAGATAGGTCAGTCCAGGGAGGATGGACAGGTCAAGGGGGCGGGATGAGGTTAGTAGGTAGGAGATGGGGGTGGGGCTTGAGGTGGGAGGAGGGGATAGGTGGGGGGAAGAACAGATTAGGGAGGTGGGGACAAGCTGGGCTGGTTATGGGATGCGGTTGGGGGAGGGGAGATTTTGAAGCTTGTGAAATCCACATTGATACCATTGGGCTGCAGGGTTCCCAGGCTGAATATGAGGTGCTGTTCCTGCAGCCTTCGGGTGGCATCGTTGTGGCACTGGAGGAGGCCCACGATGGACATGTTGCCTAAGGAATGGGAGGGGGAGTTGAAATGGTTCACGACTGGGAGATACAGTTTTTTAGTGCGAACCGAGCATAGGTGTTCCACAAAGCGGTCCACAAGCCTACGCTTGGTTTCCCCGATGTAGAGGAAGCCACAATGGGTACAGCGGATGCAGTATACCACATTAGCAGCTGTGCAGGTGAACATCTGCTTGATGTGGAAAGTCTTCTTGGGGCCTGGGATGGGGGTGAGGGGGGAGATGTAGGGGCAGGTGTAGCACTTCCTGCGGTTGCAGGGAAATGTGCCGGGTGTGGTGGGGCTGGAGGGGAGTGTGGAGCGGACAAGGGAGTCATGGAGAGAGTGGTCCCTCTGGAAAGCAGATTAGGGTGGGGAGGGAAAAATGTCTTTGGTGGTGGGGTTGGATTGCAGATGGCGGAAGTGTCGGAGGATGATGCGTTGGATTCGGAGGTTGGTGGGGTGGTACATGAGGACGAGGGGGATGCTGTTTTGGTTGTTACTGCAGGGAGGGGGTGTGAGGGATGAGTTGTGGGAAATGTGGGAGACACGGTCGAGGGCGTTCTCGACCACTGAGGGTGGAAATTTGCAGTCCTTGTAAAACGAGGACATCTGAAATGTTCCGGAGTGGAATGCCTCATCCTGGGAGCAGATGCGGCGGAAGTGAAGGAATTGGGAATAGGGAATGGCATTTTTGCAGGAGGGTGGGTGGGAGGGGGTGTATTCTAGGTAGCTGTGGGAGTCGGTGAGCTTGAAATGGATATCGGTTTCCAGGTTGTTGCCAGAGATGGAAACAGAGAGGCCCAGGAACGAGAGAGAGGTATCAGAGATGGTCCAGGTGAAATTAAGGTTGGGGTGGAAGGTGCTGGTGAAGTGGATGAACTGTTCGAGCTCCTCATGGGAACACGAGGCGGCGCCGGTACAGTCATTGTTGTAATGGAGGAACAGGTGGAGTTTAGGGCCAGTGTAGCTACGGACGACGGATTGTTCCACGTAACCTACATAAAGGCAGGCATAGCTTGGGCCCATGCGGGTACCCATGGCCACCCCCTTTGTCTGTAGGAAGAAACAGATGACCTTTAGGCCAGCTACATGGGGAATGTAGGTGCATAGGGACTGGACATCCATGGTAAAGGTGAGGTGTTGGGGACCAGAGAATTGGATGTTTTGAAGGAGGTGGAGGGTGTGGGTGGTGTCACGGACGTAGGTAGGGAGTTCCTGGACCAAGAGGGAGAAAATGCAGTCGAGGTAGGTGGAGATAGGTTCGTTGGGGCAGGAGCGGGCGGAGACAATGTGTCGACCAGGGCAGTCAGGTTTGTGAATTTTGGGAAGGAGATAGAAATGGGCGGTGCGGGGCTGGGGAATGATGAGGTTGGAGGCTGTGGGTGGGAGGTCACCTGAAGTGGTGAGGTTGTGGATGGTCTGGGAGATGATGTTTTGGTGGTCAGGGGTGGGGTCATGATCAAGGGGGCGGTAGGAGGAGATGTCAGAGAGCTGGCGTCTGGCCTCGGCGATGTAAAGGTCAGTGCACCATACTACAACTGCGCCTCCCTTGTCCGCGGGTTTCTTGGTGAGGTTGGGATTGGAGCAGAGGGAGCGGAGGGCTGCACGTTCTGTGGTGGAGAGGTTGGAGTGGGTGAGAAGGGTGGAGAGGTTGAGGCGATTGATGTGTCGATGGCAGTTGGAGATGAAGAGGTCGAGGGAGGGTAGGAGGCCTTGGGGTGGTGTCCAGGAGGAGGGGGTGTGTTGGAGGTGGGAGAAGGGGTCAGTCGGGGGAGGGTTAGGCTCACGATTAAAGAAGTAAGCGCGGAGGCAGAGGCGGCAGAAAAACTGTTCAATGTGGACTTCACAAGCTTCAAAATCTCCCCTCCCACTACCGCATCCCAAAACCAGCCCAGCTTGTCCCCGCCTCCCTAACCTGTCCTTCCACCCACCTATCCCCTCCTCCCACCTCAAACTCTACCCCCATCTCTTACCTACTAGCATCATCCCGCCCCCTTGACCTGTCCGTCCTCCCTGGACTGACCTATCCCCCCCTAACTCCCCACCTACACTCACCCTTACTGGCTCCATCCCCGCCTCTTTGACATGTCTGTCTCCTCTCCACCTATCTTCTCCTTTATCCATCTTCTATCCGCCTCCCCCTCTCTCCTTATTTATTTCAGAACCCCCTTCCCCTCCCCCATTTCTGAAGAAGGGTCTAGGTCCAAAATGTCAGCTTTCCTGCTCCTATGATGCTGCTTGGCCTGCTGTGTTCATCCAGCTCTACTCCTTGTTATCTCAGATTCTCCAGCATCTGCAGTTCCTGCTATCTCTGATGAATAGAGAATTGTTTCGTGGAACACAAAGTGTAGGGATAAATGGGGCATTTTCATGTTGATTGGCTGCAATTAATGGAGTACTGCAATGATCAGTGCAGCTTCTCAGCCTATTGAGTCACTCTTGGGAAGATATGACGGAACCTGCCAAAACTGCCATGACTTGTGATGCCAAGACATAAAGGCGACGGGGCAGGTGCTAGAAAATGGGGGTGAGAACAGTTTGTGGCTTGTTTTTGACTGATGTAGACTCGCTGGACCAATGGGCCTTTCTCTGTACTGCAGAACTCTGAGAGTCTACGGCAGTGAGGGACTGCTGCCTGCTGAAGCACAGCAGATGGTGATTATGACAAAGTGGAGAACTTTAGTCAAATCATTGTCTGATGAGATGGAAGGTTACCATTGGAAGCCAGATTGAGGGGTGGATTTTTATGGCTCCCATTGGTGGGATTGAATGTAGGAACAGGTTGATATGAGGCCTACCCACCATCTATCCGCTCAGCCTGACCTGACACCCATTTTTGGGGTAGGTGGAGACACTGGATAGTCTGCCCACTTTTACACCTATTCGGGCCTTGAAGCGGCTAATTAATGGCCAATTAATTGCCTCACACATCCCTATTTTACAGTATTGACCTTCGGGGACCTCCATCATCTCTCCTCCAGCAACTTTAGTACCAGCAGCAACCACTGCTTGAAAGTGCCACCACTGAGATTACCAAGCTGCTGGCCATTTGATTGGGCTACCAGTTCCCAAAGGTGGAACATCCTCCCCAGATGGGGTGGAAGTATTACCCTGAGTCAATTCACACCCCACTTCCAAGTGTAAAATGGCTGCATGACACCCGGTATCAGCAGGGACAGGTTCCCTGCTGACTCATAGGATGACAGGGTGAGAAATGCCAATATCTGTAAGATCCCGTCCAAGATTACAGTTGTGAAGAAAGACTTGAGAACTTATGAGTTATTTTTCACTAGCGTGGAGAAGAGAATGAGGTGACTTGATAGATTTCTAGAAGATGATGGATGTCATTAAGAATCTGAAATAATGAAGTAAATAGCACTGGATTATCATTATTAGTTGGTTAGCCACAAATATATGATGCAAAATTGAAAGGAAAATATTTCTGCAAGGTGATTGGTCAGCTGCCTTCATGAGGGGAATATTTTAATGGTACTGTTGGAAAACAAAATAAATAACATAAATTATTATTTGAATGAAGAAACACAACATATTGGTTTTATATTGGGTCAGACATTTGCTGACTAATTTGTGCATCATTCTACATCGAAGTCTAAACATATAAGCTTTTCTTCGAAGCATTCGACTTTATAATGCCAAGGGCTAATGTTGACTTTCGTTTTAACTTTTTCAAGTTCAGTTACCTTTTAACATTGCACCTGTATAATTCTGTACTTCAAGATATTGAGGGTATTATGCAAATAGAGTTGTGGACAAAAACTGATGACAAGAATCTTTCAGGAGGTTATCATTAGATAATGTCAACAAGCTGCACATGACCCCCAATACCCCAGCACTTGGTCTACTATAGATCGCAATCCGCTCACCAGGTTTGATGTATTTCATCAGCGTACAATGTTCTTCACCGGTATACCTAGCCAGCTTTTCATCTTAAAGGTGGGAGACCTCTGTTGCAGTGTTGGGGGATGGGGATTTTGACTATCACCTGGGGTTTGGAGAAAGTAGTGGGTCTAAGTCAGCACAGCTGAAACACAATACTGTTCTGAAAGTCAAAGCACTTAGTCTGTTACAGTACAACTGCTTTCTGTTTTGTACTTGTGGGGATGTAATATTAGCAAACTGGTTATTATAGGGCAATTAAATCTCAAAATTCAACAGATCCTGATGAAAGCTCTACTATTCTGTTTAGTCTGTTTTTTAAGATTTATAAAAGTCTAGTCTCCAATCCATTGCCTGTATTTGCATAATGAGGAATCATTTGTATGGGTTTAGTTCAGGAAATAATATTTTATAATATTAGTGACTTGAATCTGTAATATATATTGATTCCTAAAATTATAATTTATTCCTATTCATTCAAATGCAATGAATAACACATTTATGAATATATGAATCTATAACACACCTTTCAAATATTTGTTCACTACATTTTCTACTACCTGTCTCTACAAATCTTCTACTATATTTGTATTACAGGTTTTACATCAATTATGACACCGAACATGTCATTTTTTCACAATTGACTGATAAACCCTTTGATTCATAGTAAGGAAATTTTTGGTATATAATGTTCATTCTGATCCTGAGCTTTCTGTCCAGATCGAAACTCAGACTAAATAATAGTAATTGCAAATGGATAAATAATATACTTGTTTCCCCACAGATATGTAATTTTCATCAATATATAGTATATTCCACTGAACACTCTAATGACATTTATATTTGTACACATTCTGTTTGTTGTTTTTTTGTTGAATTACAACTTTCAAGATCCTTTATGGATGGACAAGTAATTGTGATGGAAGAGAAAGTTCTCACTGCATGGGCGGGCCTGTTATTGAACTCAGAGTGCAAATGAGTTGTGAGCACCTGAGGTCAGTAAGTCAACCATATTTGTTCCATTTATTATTTGAAGGGCTAAGATGCCAGTCAATTTTACATTACTAAGGCATGAAATATTTTGCAGTGTGATAGTTAAGAGAAAAGATATGCACCACACAGCAGGATAGTACTCTGAAAGCAATTCACCATCCAGACAAAACAAAGAGAGGGCACTGTTTGAAATAACCTAAGACTGTCAAGTTCATGTAGGATCTTGTCTGAATTTCAAAACTAATTGAATGCCTGCAGAAAATGTTTTTCTTAGGGTATATTATACATTGACATAATGCAACATGAATTGACTTACTCTAAGCATTACATTGCATTTCAAAAGGAGAAATGTGATTCTTCTGTGCAGGTCTTTGATGTGTAAATAACATTGAGAGTTTTTGTTTTGCAGAGAGTGTTTTTTCATGATCCTACATGGCCCATTGCTCTTCTAAGACCTACTTAACATGACCTCCGTGTCATTTGCAGATAGTTTAGGGGAGGGAAGGAGATATATAGGGGAGATGTTCTCCAAGCAAGTAATTAAACGTCTATGCAAAAGTTTTACACAAAAAAGCTACCTTGCTGATATGTTTTGATGTGGCATTTTTTCAGTAATGTGTGCTAAATGATGTATATAGGATAAAGTTAAACACCTGGAATGACTACAAGGGTTCTCCCACTGTAACATCAGCTGAAACCCCGAGAAAGGCATAAACAGTTATATCGTGTTTTCACTAAACTTTCCCAAAGATACAACCATCATGAGAACTTTGCAGGAATTTCACCCCAAAGTAGCTTTCTGGAAGAAAAATGAGGTAGTATTTTGCATAACTTTAGCACAAATAGAGTATTGAAACTATTATAAAGATAACAGAGTTTGGAGCTGAAGAAACACAGCAGGCCATGCAGTATCAGAGGAGCAGGAAAGTTGACGTTTTGGTTCGGGACCCTTTTTCAGAAAATGAGTTGAATTGATTATGTCTTGTGTAAACTGTACTTTGGTGCTATTTGCTATAATTCAATTTACCTACATTTTCTGTGGAACCTTTAACCTTCTTTGTTAGAATGCTTGGTCGGAATCTTGTAGAGGCTTGAGTGACGTGGGTTATGACAAGATTTGTGTCAAGAGTTGGATGAGAAGTTTGGCAAGGCCAATCTCGACATCAGGACCCTTTCACGCCAGCTTTTATGCTGTTCACAAATGGTAAGGTAAATTTCTCACTATGCAGCAGTGAGTTGCCATTGAGAGGAGTTATTTTTAATCAGGGGAATTATTACCTGTTAAACATCTTGTTGATGGTTCAACTTAAGTTTTTCTCCCTTCAGCCAAGGATGTAAGGCTCATATTACTTCTACCTTGCCTTGCAGTCTAATGCAGTCTCAAAGGAAGCAATTGATTTTTTGCCAGATCAAGTCTTTGGTTAGGGGTCCAGGCATGTAAGTTAAAGTCAGCATCTGATACCAGTCCAGGGATTTGGAATTGGTCAGTAATTCACTTGGAGTGGACAGAATCTGAATGCTGTCCACATTAGGGGTGAGGAGCTGAACGTTTGGCAGCAAACCAACTGTCTTGAATCTTTCTGTCCTATTGGGGGCAGCTTTCTTCCTGAAATGAAAGACGAGCAGGTAATAAGTGAGATGAAATTGGATGGTACAGATGCAGAGGTTTTCCAAGGAAATTATTAGGCAGCACAGAAGGCGTGCAGGGTTAGTAATATCAGGAGTTGGGGTGGGGGGACAGCATGTGAGGGAAAAGGTGGGCAATAGTAAGAACTGTAGAGCATGAGTCTTCTCAGAAGGTGGATACAGAATTGGAAATAGAGTAAGTGTGAAGTATCAGAGAGAAGAGTGTGGTACTTCGGCTGGTGGTATGGAGAAAGTCATTGACCTTCTTCCTCCAGTCCTGGGCATTCCTCCAGATAGCTGAGACTGCTCTAACTCGGGTGGTAACTTCAGACCAGGCTGGCATGGTCTGGTGTTGTGGTCTCTCACTGTTGGTACTGGGGGAGGAGGAAGTCCTGCTTTTGTAACATCCCATCCAGAGTAACCTCAACCAAAATCTACTATTGACTAATAATAGAAGCCAACAACATTTTCTACGATCCTAGAGAAATTAGCCATTCCACTGTCCAGAAGACAATTCCAAGTATTGGCCATACTTGACATGAACAAGTGCTGCTTGATATCAGTCCTTTCGCTCTTCACTGTCACCACTTTGCTATAGTGATCAATGTCCCTGTATATAAAATGCAATTCACACATTTAAAATCCATTTTCCACTTTGTTGCATTATCTGTGTGTAATTCTATTTTTAAGGATTTGCACACCTCCAATCTTAGATGATTCTGTTCTTTTCCTTGGGGTTTTTATTGATTGAAAAACACGATTTCCTTTCTTTTTTTCCAAATTAATAAGAGACTTGCGTTTATATGCACCTTTCATAGCTGGATGACGTCCCAAAGTGCTGTTGCCAATTATAGATGTTGAAGTATGATCTCTACCTGTAATGAAGAAAATCTACGTTGAATTGCATTTGTCACATTTCTGTTCATTGTCCAAATACACTGATTAGATTCTGCTGTGGTAAGGATAGGGAAAACATCAACATTTGCTGTCATAACGCTAATGAATGCAACATGTGCACTGCAGCGTGGAATCCCAAAGTGGCTCTGTCTCATTCTGTGTTGCTTCAGCGAGTTGCCTCTTTGGTGTTAACCTTGACAGGGAAGAAAATGATATGGTGAATTTGGACTAGTTGAAAACTTTACGAACTTTCATTGCTAGTGAACTTTAGGGCTGGTGCATCTCTGTTAATTTGGGAAATTCTTTTTATTATTCATTTACGGTATGAGGACATTGCTGCATAGGCAGCATTTATTGCCATTCCTAATTACCCAGAGGGCAGTTAAGAGTCAACCACATCACTGTGGGTCTGGAGTCACATGTAGTCCAGAACAGGTAAGGATGGCAGATTTCCTTCCCTAATGGGCATCAGTGGGCCAGATGGGTTTTTCCAACAATCGACAATGATTTCATAGTCATCATCAGACTCTTGATTCGAAAACTTCTTTTATTGCCATCTGCTGTGGTGGGTTTCGAACCTAAGACCCAGAACATTACCTGGGTCTCTGGACTAATAGTCCAATGGTAATACTATTAGGCGATCACCTTCCCCAGTAACATTTAATGAGAGCTCGAAATGATTTCAACATTTAAAACTTTTGCAAAGCGTAAGGTCGTAGATTGTCTGATGGGAAGATAGTCATCACAGCAAGACAGACAGATGTCAGGATCATACAGAACCCTAGTCACAACTGATTCCTTAGGAATTACCTGGGCCTTTACCCAGTGTCTGGAACCCTCCGAGAAAGCCCACAACTCTGCATTTGAAATTTAAAGGTTTTGGCTGATTAACCAAAAGAGTAAACCAAAGATAGTTAAAGGTATGAAGGAGAAGTTGTATCAGAACAAGCTACCTAACATCCCAGTTACCATGCCTGGCCAACTGTTGCCATTTTTTTTGTTATCATGAAACACACCTTCTTGCTATCTAAGAAGTGTATCTCTTTTGTAGATGCACTACAATGGTTAATATTCTACCATTAATCATTACATAGGTCTAAGACTAAGCAACATCAAAGCAGGATTGGAGGCAGTGAACGACCTCAAGCAATCCTTACTAATATTACAGATTGGTAGGGGTGGCAAATACCACAATGCATTGGTCATTTGGAAAAATTTCACATAATGCAGCATTGCAGATCTGACCGCAAGCATAAGAGGGAGAAGCCTAGAGGACTCAGGAAAAAAATAATTCAGCAAATAAGTTCGGAGATAATAGGTACTGCAGATGCTGGAGAATCCGAGATAACAAGGTGTGGAGCTGGATGAACACAGCAGGCCAAGCAGCATCATAGGAGCAGAAAAGCTTGACGTTTCAGGCCTAGACCCTTCATCAGAAATGGGGGACGGGAAGAGGGTTCTGAAATAAATAGGGAGAGAGGGGGAAGCAGATAGAAGATGGATGGAGGAGAGGATAGGTGGAGAGGAGGCAGACAAGTCAAAGAGGCGGGGATGGAGCCAGTAAAGGCGAGTGTAGGTGGGGGGGTAGGGAGGAGATAGGTCAGTCCAGGGAGGATGGACAGGTCAAGGGGGCGGGATGAGGTTAGTAGATAGGAGATGGGGGTGGGGCTTGAGGTGGGAGGAGGGGATAGGTGAGAGGAAGAACAGGTTAGGGAGGCGGGGACGAGCTGGGCTGGTTTTGGGATGCGGCAGGGGGAGGGGAGATTTTGAAGCTTGTGAAATCCACATTGATACCATTGGGCTGCAGGGTTCCCAGGCTGAATATGATTTGCTGTTCCTGCAGCCTTCGGGTGGCATCGTTGTGGCATTGCAGGAGGCCCAGGATAGACATGTCGTCTGAGGAATGGGAGGGGGAGTTGAAATGGTTCGCGACTGGGACGTGCAGTTGTTTGTTGCGAACTGAGCGCAGGTGTTCTGCAAAGCAGTCCCCAAGCCTCCGCTTGGTTTCCCCGATGTAGAGGAGGCCACAACAGGTAGAGCGGATGCAATAAACCACATTGGCAGATGTGCAGGTGAACATCTGCCTGATGTGGAAAGTCTTCTTGGGACCTGGGATTGGGGTGAGGGCGGTGGTGTGGGGGCAGGTGTAGCACTTCCTGTGGTTGCAGGGAAAAGTGCCAGGTGTGCTGGGGCTGGAGGGGAGCGTGGAGCCGTCAAGGGAGTCACGGAGTGAGTGGTCCCTCCGGAAAGCAGACAAGAGTGGGGAGGGAAAATGTCTTTGGTGGTGGGGTCTGATTGCAGATGATGGAAGTGTCGGAGGATGATGCGTTGGATCCGGAGGTTGGTGGGGTGGTATGTGAGGACAAGGGGGATTCTTTTTTGGTTATTATTGCGGGGACGGGGCATGAGGGATGAGTTACGGGAAATGCGGGAGACACGGTCGAGGGCGTTCTCGACCACTGTTGGGGGGAAGTTGCGGTCCTTGAAGAATGAGGACATCTGAGACGTGCGGGAGTAGAATGCCTTATCCTGGGAGCAGATGTGGCAGAGGCGAAGGAATTGGGAATAGGGGATGGCATTTTTGCAGGAAGCTGGGTGGGAGGAGGTGTATTCTCGGTAGCTGTGGGAGTCGGTGGGCTTGAAATGGACATCGGTTTCTAGGTGGTTACCCGCGATGGAGACAGAGAGGTCCAGGAAGGAGAGAGAAGTGTTGGAGATGGTCCAGGTGAACTTCAGGTTGGGGTGGAAGGTGTTAGTGAAGTGGATGAACTGTTCGAGCTCCTCGTGGGAGCACGAGGTGGCGCCGATACAGTCATCAATGTAATGGAGGAGGAGGTGGGGTTTAGGGCCAGTGTATGTACGGAAGAGGGATTGTTCCACGTAACTATGCCTGCCTCTTTGTAGGTTACGGACTTGTAATATCATGAATGCACATCCTGGAAGGTTGAAACAAATACTTTCTTCCTCAAAGTATCCTGTATTTCTGGATTAAGGCAATCAAAGAACAAAGAACCAAGAAAATTACAACACTGGAACAGGCCCTTCGGCCCTCCAAGCCTGCGCTGATCCAGATCCTCTATCTAAACCTGTCACCTATTTTCCAAGGATCTGCATCCCCCTGCTCCCTGCCCATTCATGTATCTGTCTAGATACATCTTAAATGATGCTATCGTACCTGCCTCTACCACATCCGCTGGCAACGCGTTCCAGGTACCCACCACCCTCTGCGTAAAGAACTTTCCACGTATATCTCCCTTAAACTTTTCCCCTCTCACCTTGAAATCGTGACCCCTAGTAATTGAGTCCCCTACTCTGGGAAAAAGCTTCTTGCTATCCACCCTGTCTATACCTCTCATGATTTTGTAGACCTCAGTCAGGTCCCCCCTCAACTTCCGTCTTTCTAAGGTAAATAATCCTAATCTGCTCAACCTCTCTTCATAGCTAGCGCTCTCCATACCAGGCAACATCCTGGTGAACCTCCTCTGCACTTTCTCCAAAGCATCCACATCCTTTTGGTAATGTGGCGACCAAAAAATGTACGCAGAATTCCAAATGTCGTCGAACCAAGTGGAACACATTGTCTTTTTTATTCAGTACCCCGCAGAGTAACTTGTAGTATTCTTATACTCTTGATAGTTATTTCACCTACACCACGTAGTTTCATGTCTGTAGGCTTTGTTTATGCTTCGCCAGAGATGGTAGCACGCCTGTTATGTTAGTGATTTTGGCACAGGTATCCAGCTTAAATTCAATGACATCTCCATTGACTTAATTGCATTAAGTGAATCCTGGATTACTGAATCACCAATTTCTCTTATAAATTCCTCATTTACCTTATCAAAAGGAATATTGCATCATTAAGATTAAGTAATTTATTATTTAAGATCAATGTCTTTGCTGGTTAACCTAATTTTCTGCAACTCCATAACTATGTCCTACTTCTGATACTTCTCGTGTTGGATTTTAAGTCGATGCTGTATTTTTAGAACAGTTGTCTCCATGAAGTCCAAGCTTGAGTTCTGTATTTGCTTTTTCCAACCTTGAATCAGCTCAGAAGTGTTATATATTTTTCTATTTTTTCTCAGTGTGCTGATAAATCTTATTACTGTAAAGCTGATTTAAATCCATAGTATTTTAATGTTACTTGTAATCTGCTGTACCATAATCTTGTATCCTGGTACTCACAAATGCTTTTACTTCTATTACTGCAGAGCTTGTTAAACTCTGAAGTACAGCATTCCATTTTTTGTCACTTCTTAAAACTCTATATTACCATAAAGCTTTCTTAAATTCCTTGATAAAATGTTAAATTGCACTACCTGTTATAGTAATTTACTGCATTCAAGCTTTTAAAATCTGTTACTTGTAATAATGTACTTCTGCACAGCGTACTGTATTATATCCCACCTTTTTCATCGGAAGCTGCACTGATGATGTTACCCAGCAGGATAATGAAATGTCTGCAAACCAATGTGTCCAATGTGTCCAATGTGTGATGTTGTTTAGTGACCACTTGAGTTAGCAGAGAAGAGTTCACCTGCAAAGGAGATTCAGGAAATGAAGGGCCATCCAGTTAAGGTAATAGACTAACAGCATTCTGTGAAGAACAACATTGTTTACAAAGGATATCCAAGAGATAAAAGACCCTTCAGCACAGACCCGATCCTCAGATCAGAACCAAGGTCCAAAATACATAAGCGAGGGGCCTATTATTCTTCCAATTCCTAACTGAATACAGAATGTGACAATTAAGCAACATCCAGATAATCTACATTTGTGAATTTGGAGACTTGGGATGAGATGGATTGGTGATAATGTAACAAAAGCAAAGAACTATTAGATGCTTGAGATCTGCAATAAAAACAGGATGTGATGGAGAAACTCAGCAGGTCTGGCAGCATCTGTAGAGAGAAAAATGGAATTGCTTTGAGTCCAATATGACTCCTCTTCAGAACTGAAGGGGGCTGAAATGTGGAGCTATTCATAAAAGTTATGGAATCACAAAAAGTAGAGGGATGTGATTGAGAGCACAGCCACAAATAAAATCATTCACACACTACTACAATACAAGAGTAGGGAGGTGATATTGAACTTGTACAAGGTACTGGTTAGACATCAGCTGAAGTATTATGTACAGTTGTGAGCCCAACATTAGACAGAAAATGTGATTACATTGGAGACATTGCAGAAGTAATTAACAAGAATGGTTTTAGAAATGAAAAACCTTAGTGATGAGGACAGATTGAAAAAGTTAGGATTGGTCTCCTTGGAGAGAAGAAGACTGAGAGGAGCTTTGATAGAGTTTTTCAAAATCATAAACTGGGCAGATAGCTCGTAAGAAAAAACAGAACAGGTGGGCATTGATTTAAAGTAACACGCAAACAAAACAAGGATAATGTATGGAATGCACTGTCTGAAAATGTGGTGGAGGCGTGTTCAACTGAGGCATTCAAAAGGCTTTTGATTATTTGGATAGAAATGTTGTGTAGGGATATGGGCAAAAGACGGGAGATTGGCGCTAGGTGGTAGAACTGTCCAGGCATAATGGGCAGAATAATTTCCTTCTGCACCAGAACAATTCTTTAATTCTGTGACAAAAGTTCTTCATAAGTGCATCTGCACTTATGTGATCTAACAACTATACTGCCAAACTGTATGCACTCGGTGAATGTGTTATCAACTCAATACACAAAGTGATCAAGGAAATGTCACAACCAGCAAAAAGAACTCCTGAGAGAAAGGTATGGTTCCCAAAAACTGACCATACATTAGCATACAAAATCAATCAGTGTTTGCCATGCCATAACATCCATCATTTGCTGTGACCAGCAAAAGAGTCAATGTCTACTGCTAAGTATGGTTTGTATTTCATCAGACAGAACATGTCATTCATCAAAGCACTGTAAACATCATTTGTGTGTATTAAATCCAGTTCAGATATCAACAACTCAGATAACAAAAATTAGATGAGTGATGCCAAATAAAATACCACTCGTAAGAGATGTCCACCATACTTAAGCGATTATATTACAAAATAGACTATTTTCAGTGGCTGAACAAACCTTTAATCTTTTTGTACATGATTGAGCACATTGTTAAATAATGCTAAAGTTAGAGTATGTGACAGTATTTCTGGCGAATCCAAATGTTAAGGTTACGATTAAGTTTGTTAATTACATTTTTGGAAGCAAATCATTGAAGCATTTTCTGAGAACTGGGTGGATTTAAAGGTGCACTTAAAATTGCTTTGTGCATTTTGACCGTTTAATATCCCCATATGCCAAGCCATAACCATACAACAAGAAGGGAAGTCGAGCAGGAAGAATGAAGGAATCCATGATTTAACAGCGCATGATGTTCTGATTCTAAATCTATGTTTTCAAAGCCATCAAATTTAAATTTAATTGTTTTTTGATATCAAATTGATTGGCTAAATTCAAAACTTGTCGTCTTGGTCACAAAGCAAAGCTGCTGCTTGGCCTAATAGCTGTATGGTCTTTTGAAACAAATGTTTCAATTCAGGTGCTCTGTGTGTACTTGCCAACTTTCAAACTGCTGCTCACAGATATCCAGCTAAATGTCTAAGCCAAGAGAAAGCACATACTCTTTTAAAGGGACCACACACTGCTTTCCCTGCTAGCATTTTACAAACACCAAAGTCTAACTTCCTGTCTCGCAATCCACAGGTAATCTACCCAACTTTGCAACACCTCTCCCTTAAGACAAAAAAGAACCATCATTATGAGAAGATGGCTTCATTTTCCCCCCTTTTTAAAACCTTAACTCCATTACATCATTAATCTAGAGTTACACATTTTATACAAATTCCATATATATATACACAACATTGAACACTTACCATTTCTATCTTACATAAACATTTTTCTTTTAAGCCCATGATAAAGCATCTGCGATAATATTTTCACAAACCGCATCATGTACAATCTGTAAATTAAACGCTTGTAACATGAGACTCGAATGAAATAATCTGGTGTTCTTGTCCTTAAATCTTTCCAGAAATGTCAAAGGATTATGATTGGTATACACAATCATCTCTGATGCATTGTTTGCAACATAAATGGTGAAACGTTCTCAGGCCATTACCAAACTCAATAATTCCTTTTTAATGGTTGAATTTTTTTTTTCTGATGGATTTTTGTTTGAAAAATAACTGATTGGCCTTTCCATTCCACAATTATCCCCCTGTAACAACACAGTTCCAACGCCTACATGTGTTACGTTGACAGTGACTTTGGAGGGTTTCAAAAAATTTGGTGTGGCTAGAACTGGTGTGGTGGTTAGCACTGCTTATAAATTCTCAAATGCCTCCTGGCTTTGTTCTGTCCACCAAAATTTCATTTTTTTTTACCAAATCCATCAGCAATGCCACTACACTATTAAAGTTTGGTACAAACTTCCTGTAGAATCTGCTTAATCATACAAAATGTGGAACTTTCTTCTTTGAGGATAGAACATAGAACATAGAACATTACAGCGCAGTACAGGCCCAGATGGTCTTGGAAATTCCTCAATGGCTTTTGTCTTCATGTTCCTCGGTGACATCTGTCCATGTCTGATGTTGTGTCCTAAGAATGTCACTTTAGCCTTTGCGAATTCTATTTTTGCCAAATTTATGACCAACTTTGCCTTCCAAAGCCTCTCAGAGAGCTCTGCCAAATGCTCCATGTGATCTTTCCACAAATGTTGAAGATCTCTAAGTCATCTATGGAGGCAGCACAATTAGTCAGTTCTGCCACAGGTCTGTTCATATGTCTTTGAAAGGTGGCTCGTATGTTTTTCAGTCCAAAGGGCATTACTTTAAATTGATTTTGCCCATGTGGGGTCACAAAAGCAGAAACTTCCTTCACTTTCTCCAACAAAAATACTTGTTAGTAGCCGTGAAGTAAGTCCAACTTTGTGATGTAAGTGGCTTGTCCTATTTTTTCCACGCAGTCCTCCAGGCTTGGAATTGGGTATGATTCAAATTTGGTCACAGTGTTGAACTTCTGATAATCTATGTAGAATCTTTGAGTACCAGCAGGTTTGGGAACCAACATGTTCAGTGAGCTCCACTCGCTTTAAATCGGCTCAATGATGTTTTCTTGGACCATCACTTCTACTTCCTTCTGAACATGCAATGCTTTGAGAGGATTAAGATTGTAGGGGTGTTGTTCTATTGGAACAGCATTTCCTACATCAACCTCATGTACTGTGGCATTATCCTCCCAATTCTATTTCTACATAGCACATTCTACATAGCCCTCATAGTACTGTAACAAGTCTTTCAATTCAGTTCTCTGTTCCTGGGACAGATAGCTCACTACTCTATCCCATTCCTTAAGCACTTCCTCATTAATTAATTTGTTGTGAGGCACCTCAAAATCCAAATCATCTGGATTTGATTCCTCATTCTGAGTGGCAGTTACAAATATCTGTTTCTCTAGTTCCCTTTCACTGACGTAGTAACGTTTAAGCACTTTCACACGACTTATCTGATTTTTTTTTCCTAACTGGCATCTTTACCAGATAATTCACCTGACTTAACTTCTTCTTAATCCACAAAGCCTTGTTTTGAAGGGATCTCCTATCAGTGGTAATAGCACCAATACTTTATCCCCATGGGTAAACATACTAATTTTAGATTTCTTACCTGCTTCTTGCTTCATTGTGTGCTGTACCACCTTCAAATGTTGCCTAGCTAATTCACCTACTCTGTTTAATCTTTCTCTCACCTCTGATACATAATACAACTGTGAGATCTCTGACTTGGACCCATCAGCTTTTCCTTAATTAATTTTAAAGGCCCTCTTACTTCATGTCCGAATGTCAATTCAAATCGAGTAAACTGAGTCAATTCATTTGGAGCATCTGTAATAACAAGTAATACAAATGGGATAGCTTTATCCCAGTCATTTGGTAATCCTGGCAATAACCCCTAAATGTGGTCTTTAGGGTCTGATGCTACCTTTCCAATGCTCTCTGGGATTCAGGATGGCATGCATTTGATTTACTGTTGGATGCCTAAACTATCCATGACCTTCTTAAGTAATTTTTCAGTAAAATTGGACCATTGGTCTGACTGAACCTCTCTGGGTAGTCCATAACAGGTAAAGAAAGCAAGCAACTCTTTCACAATCCTTTTTGCCTTGACACTACTTATTGGAATTGCCTCCGGAAACCTGGTAGACATATCCATTATGGTTAGCAAATTCTGGTTCCCACTTTTGGTTTTAGGGAGGGGACCCATACAATCAATTATAACCTGCATGAAGGGTTCTTCAAATGTGGGAATTGGCATCAAAGGCACTGGTTTTATTACTGCCTGTGGCTTTCCTATCATCCGATACATATGACAGATATGGAAAAACTCAATCACATTTTTATGTAATCCAGGCCAATAGAAATGCTTCTGTATCTTAGCCTGAATCTTCCTCACTCCTAGATGACCTCCTACAAGTAATTTGTGTGCTACCCGTAATACTTCCTGTCTGTGTTCTAACAGTAACACAATCTGGTGAGCTTCCACCCATTTATCATCTGCACTAACCTGTCAAGGTCTCCATTTGCACCTTAAGATTTTATCCTTAAAGTAATAGCATTCTGGAATACATTCTGATTCCTTTTCTGGGTCGGTTTTATGATAGAAATCCTTCACTGTCTCATTTTTTTTGTTGTCACTCCATTAATCTTTCAGAACTAAACATCTCTGCCTGATCGTCTACCTGCTTAGAGTTTTCTTTTACCATTTCATCAAACAGTGTCAGCTAACTGGACCTCAACTCCTTCATCTTTCTCTTTTGTTTTCCTTTGTTGTTTTAACTTTCGCTGTGGGATCTTGTCACCAGAAAGTCCGGAAAAATTCCAGGGTAGTTTTAACTCCTCACTTCCTTGATTTTCATTTGGCTTCTCCACTACAATGAACATCACTCCTACATGTGATCCATCTACATCATTTCTAAGAACAAACTGTATTCCTGAAATAGCCAATTTTTCTACCACTCCCATTATTATTCCCCTAGCCTTGATTGGAGTCTCTAAACTTATCTTACACAGGGGAACACTAATTCTCTCTCCATTTATGAGGTTTTAAAGTAGATTTGTAGCTCGGGTTGTGGATGTTGTAGTTGGCTGGCTCGCTGAGCTGGTTCGTTGTTCCTGCAGACGTTTCATTACCCTACTGGGTAACATCATCAGTGCAGCCTCCGATGAAGCTCTGTTGTATTTTCCCGCCTGTTGTTTGAACTCTGGTGTCCGTTGAGCTGGATTACCTCACTTCCGGTTTTCCTTCACAGTAGAGTGTATATGGGGTCGAGCTCTATGTGTTTATTGATGGCTTTCTTAGTGGAGTACCAGGCTTCCAGGAATTCCCGTGCTTGTCTCTGCTTTGCTTGTCCCAGGATCCTGGTGTTGTCCCAATCGAATTGGTGGTTCTCCTTATCCATGTAGATAGAGATGAGTGAGTATTGGTCATGTCTTTTTGTAGCCAGTTGATGTTCATGTGCCCTTGTTGTTAATTTCCTTCCTGTTTGTAGTGTTTGTCACAGTCTCTGCAGGGAATCTTGTAGATGACATTGGTCCTGTCCATAGTGGGTAGTGGGTCTTTGGTTTGGGTGAGCAGTTGTCGTAGGGTTGATGTGGGTTTGTGCGCTACTCTGATGCCCAGTGGTTGTAGGAGTCTTGTGGCCAGTTCAGATATGTTCCCGATGTAAGGTAGCGTGATGAGTGTGTTGGGGCGAGTAGTGCAGACAGACCCGACACCACAACTGGGCAACAAATATCTCAATACACCAAAGAGACTCAAACAGACTGGACAGATCAACAAAACAGACTTCATAAGAATTAAGGAACTAACACCCCCTGATTCTATGGTGTCCTGATAGTACACAAAGTTTAGAATTCCTACAGTGTGGAAACAGGCCCTTTGGCCCAACAAGTCCACACTGACACTTGGAACATCCCACCCAGACCCATCCCCCTATAACCCACACACCCCTGAACACTATGGGCAATTTAGCATGGCCAATCCACCTAGCCTGCACATCTTTGGACTGTGGGAGGAAGCCAGAACACCTGGGGGAAACCCACACAGACACGGGGAGAATATGCAAACTCCACACAGACAGTCACCTGGGGCTGGAATCGAACCTGGGACCCTGGTGCTGTGAGGCTGCAGTGCCAACCACTGAGCCACCATGCTGCCCTCAAACTGGAAGTACCCCTTAGACTCATAGTCTCCCTGCCAGGCACACCATCACGCAGATTAGCCAAGGAACTACAAAGGAGACTAAAGCTCCTTGTCAGCAAGTCACCCCACTCAATTCACTCAGCCCAAGAGTTTCTCAGTTCCCTCAAGGGCATAAGAATAGATGACAGCGAGACCATGGTATCATTTGACGTTACTGCCCTATTCACATTGATAGACATCTCACTAGCAAGAGAAACAATGACAGCACTGTGAAAACAAGAACAAGACCCCAGTGACACCATCTCCACAGACAACATCTCCACAGACAACATGCTGAAGCTACTGGACCTATGCCTCACTACCCACTTCACTTTTAATGGCCAAATATATGAACAGATCAATGGGACACCCATGGGATCACCTATCTTCAGACAAATAGCTGAAGCGGTGATGCAGAGACTTGAAAGTACGGCTGTTCCGCTAATCCAACCAAAACTATGGATACACTACGTGGATGACACCTTCATCATTATTAAACGGACCAAACTGGAGGAGACACACAGACTAATAAACAACACCCTCACTGGGATCAGATTCACCAGACAGGAGGAGAAGAACAAACAGCTCCCATTCCTGGAGGTCTTGGTGGAACTCAGGACAAATGAGGAATTCCTAACAAAGGTACACAGGAAAGCGACACACACTGACCAAGTACTGAATTTCAACAGCAACCACCCTAACACACACAAATGAAGTTGCTTGGGAACATTATTTAAACAGGCAACAACACACTGCAGCAGCACAGAGTTACACCATAAAGAAGAAGAGTACCTCTTCCAGGTATTCAAAGACAATGGATACCCGAAAAACTGGATCAGAAGATGTCTGTTACACAAACAACACCAGGAAGATACTACATGCCCCGACACACTCCTCACGCTACCTTACATCAGGAACACATCTGAACTGAACGCAAGACTCTGACGACCACTGGGCATCAGAGTAGCACACAAACCCACATCAACCCTTCACCAACTGCTCACCCAAACCAAAGACCCACCACCCACTATGGACAGAACCAATGTCATATACAAGATTCCCTGCAGAGTCTGTGACAAACACTACATTGGACAAACAAGAAGGAAATTAACCACAAGGGTACACGGACCTCAATGGGCAACAAAAAGACACGACCAATACTCATTCATCTCTATCCACGTGGACAAGCAAAACCACCAATTTGACAGGGAGAACACCAAGATCCTGGGACAAGCAAAGCAGAGACAAGCACGGGAGTTCCTGGAAGCCTGGTACTCCACTCAGAAAGCCAATAAACACATAGAGCTTGACCCCATAAACTCTCCATTGTGAAGGAAAGCCGGAAGTGAGGTAATCCAGACCAACAGACACCAGAATTCAAATAACAGGCAGAAAAACACAACAACATTTCATTGGAGGCTGCAATGATGATGTTACCCAGCAGGGTAATGAAACGTCTGCAGGAACACGAACCAGCTCTCCATTTATTCCATAGATTATCACTTTCTTGGGCAATATTTCAGAAGGAGTGCAAATATTTACTTCTCTTACTATTAGAGGCTGATCAACTCCTGTAATTATCAATATTTTAACTTCTTTACCTACTCCCCCATTCTTCCTGCGTAAACCTTACCCACACAGGTGAAGTCTTTGAAAAGATTGGGCGCTATCTAACTATCCAACCCGTGACTAGGCTGTGACCTCTCCTGCAGCTCCTCGACTTCTCTTGGGATTTCCTTTACTATCTCAACTAATCCCTTTGGTTTAGCCTCCTCTACCACATCCTTTTCCCCAGTGCCTTTCTTCACCCACCAGCACTGGGGCTTTGTATGTTTCACCCTATTACAGTGAAAACACCTAAGGTCTTCCATCTCTTTTCCACCCTCTTGGGTTTCTCTTTTCACCAGTGGTAAACTGTTCCCAGTGTGATCTACTTTTTGTTTTTCTTTGAATGATCTGCCTCTTTCATGATCTCTATCCCTCATGGAATGAAATGCTGTCGGAAGCTAGATTTCGATTTATGTACCAACGTGTATTCATCTGCCATCCCTGCAGCTCTTCTCATTGTTTTATCTTTTGGTCTCTCAACATGAGTTCCGATCACTCCTTGAAGTGAGTTTTTGAACTCCTCCGGCAGAATAATATCCCTAAGATGTCTTTTCTCTCTTAACCTATCTATCCAAATTGCTGTGTTTGATTCTTTCAAACTCGGTATAAGTCTGACCTGGTTTCTTCCTTAAATTTTTGAACTGTTGTCTATATGCTTCTGGTACCAATTCATAGGCACTCAAAATAGCCTGTTTAACTTCTTCATATTCTCTTCACACCTCCTCTGACAGCACTGTAAATGCCTCACTAGTCCTGCCTACCAAATTGGTCTGAATTAATATTACCCACGTAGTCTCTGGCCAGTTCATCTGTTTAGGCAATTTCCCAAAAGAAATGAAAAAGGCTTCTAGAGACTGGGCCTCATGTCTGGGATCTGAACAGATCTGAATGGATTTGAATGGACCTGAACGGATTTGGACGCAACTGAACGGATCTGAATGGATTAGGATGGATCTGAATGAATTTGGAGAGATTTGGACAGGTTTGAACAGATTCTGGGTATGAAAGGTCCAGCAGATTTAAACAGATGTCCGAGATCTTAAAAAAAACTTAACTGAGAAGTGAAAAATCTGTTCAATTTTGGTTGCGTGTTGTTGGCTAAATCAAAAGTGCGAAAATGGCTCTTAACATTGTTAAAGAGATTCTGGGGTTTGAAGATGCTTTGCAAATTTGCCAAAAAAATTTAGAAAGGCAGAGAAAAGGTCACTTTTACAATTAGCAGGCAGCTAGAATTGGGTTAACTAGGTATAAGAAGAAAGTTGAAATAGTAACATATTAACCAAGTATTTAGGTATATTAGCGAAACAGTCAAGTGCAGTGGAGTTAGACAAAAATTAAACTGCAAATTAGACAACTGGAGTTAGAGAACAAAGAAAGAGAAAGAAGATTCCTCGCAGAGGAAAAAGAAAAGGAAAGAGGGAGAGAAAAAAAAGTAGAGAGAGAAGAAAGGGGAAGAGCAAGAAGAAAGGGAAAGAATATTCAAGTTGGAAAAGATAACATTGGAACTTTAAGCAAATCGACATCAAATCACAGAAAAAAAAATTACAAGCTGGAAGTGATGATTGAAGATCCTTAATGATCAATGATCCTCATTGTAGCCAACAGCCTGGTCAGGATATACACAAATATAAGACCATAAGACCATAACACATAGGAGTGGAAGTAAGGCCATTCAGCCAATTGAGTCCACTCTGCCATTTAATCATGGTTGATGGGCATTTCAACTCCACTTACCCGCACTCTCCCCGTAGCCCTTGATTCCTTGCGAGATCAAGAATTTATCAATCTCTGCCTTGAAGACATTTAAAGTCCCTGCCTCCACTGCGCTCCGTGGCAATGAATTCCACAGGCCCACCACTCTCTGGCTGAAGAAATATCTCCTCATTTCCATTCTAAATTGACTCCCTCTAATTCTAAGGCTGTCCCACGGGTCCTTGTCTCCCCGCCTAACAGAAACAACTTCCCAGCGTCCACCCTTTCTAAGCCATGCATTATCTTGTAAGTTTCTATTAGATCTCCCCTTAACCTTCTAAACTCTAATGAATACAATCCCAGGATCCGCAGCCATTCATCGTATGTTAGGCCTACCATTCCAGGAATCATCTCTGTGAATCTCCGCTGGACACGCTCCAGTGCTAGTATGTCCTTCCTGAGGTGTGGGGCCCAAAATTGGACACAGTATTCTAAATAGGGCCTAACTAGAGCTTTGTAAAGTCTCAGAAGCACATCACTGCTTTTATATTCCAACCCTCTTGAGATAAATGACAACATTCCATTCGCTTTCTTAATCACGGACTCAACCTGCAAGTTAACCTTTAGAGAATCCTGTACTAGCACTTCCAGATCCCTTTGTACTTCGGCTTTATGAATTTTCTCACCGTTCAGAAAATAGTCCATGCCTGTAAATATACCCAAACATTTACCAAAATTCAATTCTTCCAAAGCTGGGTAGACTACTTGAGGATGGGAGGCAGGAAGTTTGAATTTGGTGTTTATAAAATGTTAAGAGAGAAAGTAGTGTGTGGTCCCATTAAAAGATTATGTGCTTTTTCCATGCTTAGACATTTAAATGGATGTCTGTGAGCACCAGCTTGAAAGCTTGCAAGTACACAGAGAGCACCCGAATTGAAACATTTGTATAGAAAGGCAATTAGCAGGACAAGCAGCAGTTTTGTTTTGTTACTAAGACAGCAAGTTTTGAATTTAGCTAATCAATTTGAACCAGGCACTTAGCTATCAAAAACCAAATAAATTTAAACTGATGGTTTTGACAACATCGGACCTATCCTATTGTAAGAAATTGATATATCATCAAGAGTATAAAATCAGAGGGCAGTTGGACAAAGACAGAATAGTTAACTGTTATCCGCCAGAGTTAACAGCTTTCGGCTCTCAAGAGAGAACGACTGGCTTTCACAGTCTTCTCTAAGTATTAGAGAAAGCCCCATCTAAATCAATGGTATCAATGGCATAACTACTTAATATTCCTGACAGAAGAATCAACAGAGAAGGTGTTCCTGAGAGAACATTTATTGGAAAAGGCACAGAGGTTCTAGAAGACACGTAACCTGGCTGTTATTTTGAGATGCTGCATTCCTTCTTCTATATTTTTTAAGTGGGACTTGTATTTATTGGAACAGCATACCATTAGAGTTTTGATTTATTTGGGAATAGTTAGTTGTTAGAATGGGTTTATTTGGTTTGTAAATTGTTCAGTTAATTTGTTCACTGTTAGAGTTAGAAAAATAAATTATTACTTGTTGATTGTAAAGTGAATGTTAGGCATTTAATTTAGTTAACCACTAGAAGTTGTTGAAAGGCAGGTCACACCACTTTTCAACAGATTATAGAACAATGCACACCTCTTTTTGTGTTTTGGTTTTAATTCTCAGAGAGGGTAACAGCTCTGCTTCATAACAGCTTGGGGGTTTGTCTGGGATTTGAACCCAGGACTCTTGTACCCCATGTGAGAAACATAACCCAGGACAAGTACTCTACCCAACTACGCACCAACTGTGTAGTGGGGAGATACAGCCATCAGATATAAAGGCTCAGCATGCAATCGTGGCAAAATGTCGCTTTGAAAAGACACCTGGTTAAACTCTCCTTATTGTACCCACCAGGAAGATTTTCACTCCCTTGATATTCATAGGGGGTGATGACAACAAGTCCTGCAATTGAACATGGGGTTTTCTTCAAGTCACCACATAATCTTAATTGTCCGGAAATCAGAACATTCTGTTCTCTTAAAGATTGAGAATCAAGCCACCTGATGGGTTATGGATGACAAAGCCAACCCTTCCTTCCAAAGCCTAGACAGTAGCAAAGGAATTCTACAACATAACTGCCCCAACAGGTCAACAAGAGTTCCGCAACATGCTTCAATTCAGGAGTCTATTGTGGTTGTAGCTGTGTCCGATTTTACTGCCCAAAGAAAACATAGATGTGGACATTCCCCCTTGTATTGCAGGTAGATGTGCATGGGTGAGCGTGTTAAAATAATTCTCACTCAAAGATGGCTGAAAGGAATATTGGAACACATCTAACTACTGAAGTCTTGTCCATTCTGTCTTTATCATCATTGCACCACTTCTTCAGCCTCACCTTCAAATGAACTTTAAGATGCTTAATGCAGTCCTTTTAGAAAATAAATGACCTCTTTGCTTTAATATTCACAAACAAATCAGCATTAAGTAAATTCACACTTCCCTGTATTATTCTAATCTCTGAAAATAATGTGCACTTACACATGTAAATTAACAGACTTTAAGGAAATGAAGCTAGCCAATTTCCTGTTGCCATGTATCTCCAGTTGTCTAAACATGCCTTTTTCTGTTATCTTAGTGTGTCTGCATAGGGTCAGAATTGAGAAACCTAGTTGTGCTCTTGTGCAGTAGAAAGTTCAAGGGTTGCACTTGGTCCTTTCCTCATGCTAACTTTCTCCTACAGCTGCTGCTGACCATATCATGCCCAGGAAACCTGCTATTGCCACCCCTTTTGTGGTGTTCTGAGGGTTGGGGGATATTGAGAGTGTTAGCATTCAGTTCTGGGTCATCTCTTTCCAGTTTTATTGGACTAGTTTTGTAGCTTCCTATTATGAAGGCAGGATAAAATAGAAATGCATTGTCACGGATAATTTTGCATGAAAAATACAGTGAAAACATTTCATTAATTGCCATGCCATGGCACCTATGTTAATGACAGAAGTCATACACAATTTTTAAAAAAATGTAAAATTAAGGCAAAGTTCATCACAGTTCAGTTAATGGCCCCTGTGCTCAGAGAAAGCCAATTAAGGAATGATGGAATACCCTGAAGACCCTGGGAAGAGATTGCCATTCCAAAACATGAATGCCACGCCAGGACAAGACTCCCGCACTGACCTTCTGGAATACTGGGTCGGAAGCGTCCACCAAAGAAGACCACCATATCAGGCCGAGATCACCATGCTAGGCCACTGGAAGCCACCTCGTTGCTCCGTTCCCCATCTGATGCTCCTTCAGACACTGCTGTCGATCTGATGTCTGTCCCTTCTGCTGATGCTTCCGCTCCTACACGACCAGGGCCTAAGTGCGGACCTGGAGCCTCGGCCCAGCCTGTGAGACTGGGCCAGGAGAGTCAACCCCTGACTTGCTGGGAGACCCCAGGCTGGGGTGGAGCAGTGTCAGGCTCGTCCTGGCGTTGCAGCCACTGCCACTGGAGGCCTCCTCCTTCACCCACTGCTCTCCAGGCTTTAAAGAAAAGAAAATGGAGAAGGAAAGAAAAATGAAGGAGAAAAAAGAGAAAGAAAGCAAATGGGGGTGGAGGGGCCCTGGACTTTGCTCCCCTACTCTGTCGACATCTTGGAAGTAGCAAATAAAAGGGGAGATGGTGGTATAATGGTAATGTCACCAGACTAACAATCCAGCAACTAATGCTAATGTTCTGGGGATGTGAGTTCAAACCCCACTTTGGCAGTTGATGTTATTTCAACTTAATTAATGAAGGCTGGAATTCAAAGGTAGTTTTAGTAATAGTGACTGAGGAAAAGCTATCAATATGTTTAAAAAAAATCTGGTTTGCTAACATCCTGTAGGCATGGACAACACTGAAGCTCAGTGGTTAGTGCTGCTGCCTCACAGAATCAGGGAGCTGGGTTTGATTCCACCTTTGGGTGACTGTCTAGGTGGAGTTTGCACGTTATCCCCATGTCTGTGTAGATTTGCACTGCTTTCCCCCCATAGTCCAAAGATACACAGGTTTGGTGGATTGGCCATGCTAAATTGCCCACAGTGTCCAGGGATGTGCAGGCTAGGTGGACTAGTTATGGGAATTGCAGTGTTGCAGGGATGGGGTGGGGGCTCTGGGTCTGGGTGGGATGGTCTTTGGAGGGTCAGTGTGTACCCAATGGGCCGAATGGCCTGCTTCCAAGCTGCAGGAATTCTATCATTAGGGAAGGAAATCCATTACCCTTACCTTCAGCTCTGTTTTAGCATTTATGCCTCTGCAAAAGAGTGACTTGAGTCGACAGCCCATAATCTTTACCATCTAGAAGATTGAGAGCAACATGTGGAGAAGTATCACCTGCCAATTCCTCTTCATGTCACACATCAACCAGACTTGGAAATATATCTCTCTTCCTATATTTTTCAAAAATCCCGGAACTTCCTCCTGCACAGCATTGTGGGTGTATGTTTATCAAAAGCACTGAGGCAGCTGAAGAAGCTGGATTACTATCTTATTCTCAGGGACAATTAGAAACAGGCAATAAATGCCCAGATCCCATAATTGAATAAAATCAATTGGAGCTGAAATTTCAGTGCAGTTCTGTCTTGTTGGAGGTGACACTTTTCAGATGAGATCTTAAGCCAAAGTCTTACCTGTCTGTTTAAGTAATTGAGGAAGATCTCGTAGTCCTATTTGAAACAATCTGTGGTGCTCTACTTGTATCCTCAATAATACTTACCCCACAACAAAATCAGACTGCTTACTATTTATTTACTGTTAGGGTGGTCTTGTTGTGTTGGCCTTTGTTGTAAAAGTAACTGTACAGCAAAATATTTCATTGTATTTCAGGGCTTTGGGATGACCTCAGGATACGAACGTCATTATGTAAGTGCAACCTCTTTGTTGCATCTATCATAAAGTTGTTGACAATGAGAAAGCCTTTGATGTCGTGATCTTAATGGTTAGAAAATCAAATGGGTTACACGCTCGTGTCACACCAGAATTTAGTGGGCTACAGCAGTTGGAGAATGTACGGGCCAAGATTCTGAGTTTTTATGTAGGAAAAAGTAAACAGCTTTTGTGGTAGAGAGGATTTGAGATGGAAAACATACTCATGATTAATTGTGCATAATCTCTGGATTACAATCTGATCATCCGAAAATGATGAAGGAAATGGATTTGAATGGTAAGGGTACAGAATTGATAATAGACATCTACAGTTTCAATCCTCCAAACATTCAGATTGACAAAAAACAAATCAATTAAAATTTCGTGGAAACTGAGCTAGGTTTGGGAGTCTAGAGTTGGGTGTCATCAACGTACATGTAGACAACCCTATGTCTCAAGATGATATTATGAAAGGGAAGATAGAAGAAACGTACAGGTCACGAGAGATCTTTGAAGATAACAATGTGGGATGGACCAAGGATCAGTACTGGGTCCACTGCTTTTTGTTATGTATATAAATGATTTGGATGTGAACATAGGAGGTATGGTTAGTAAGTTTGCAGATGACACCAAAATTGGAGATGTAGCTGACAGCAAAGAAGGTTACCTTACAGTACAACAGGATCTTGATCAGTTGGGACAATGAGCCGAGGAGTGGCAGATGGAGTTTAATTTAGATAAATGTGATGTGCTCAATTTTGGAAAGGCAAGTAAGGGCAGGACTTATACACTTAGTGGTAAGGTTCTGGGGAGTATTGCTGAACAAAGAGGCCTTGGAGTGCACGTTTATAGTTTCTTGAAAGTGTAGTCACAGGTAGATAGGATAGTGAAGAAGGCGTTTGGTATGCTTGTCTTTGTTGGCCAGTTCATTGAGTGTAGGGGTTGGGAGGTCATGTTCCGGCTGTACAGGCCATTGGTTAGGCTACTTTTGGAATACTGTGTTCAATTCTGGTCTCCCTGCTATAGAAAGGATGCTGTGAAACTTGAAGGGGTTCGAAAACGATTCACAACGATGATCACAGGATTGAAGGGTTTGACCTACAGGGAGAGACTGAATAGATTGGGGCTATTTTCCCTGGAGTGCAGAGGCTGAGGGGTGAACTTATAAAGGTTTATAAAATCATGAGGGACATGGATAGGGTGAATAGACAAGGATTTTTCCCTGGGTGGGGGAGTCCAAAGTAGAGAGCATAGGCTTAAGGTGAGAGATGAAAGATTTAAAAGGGACCTAATGGACAACTTTCTCACACAGAGGGTGGTATGTGTATGGAATGAGCTGCCATAGGAAGTGGTGGAGGCTGGTACAAGTACATCATTGAAAAGGCATCTGGATGGGTACATGAATAGGAAGGGTTTAGAGGGATATGGGGCAAATGCTCACAAATGGGACTAGATTTATTCAGGATATCTGGTTGGCATGGTGGAGCTTGACTAAATGGTCTGTTTTCGTGCTGTATATCTTTATGACTCTGTTTCATCAAGTCCAGTCGGAGGGGATTCCAATCCTACAAACTTGTCAGGATATATGAAATTCTATGAACAAATAATTGTAAAACTTCCTCTTTTTGCTAATGCTGTTGGGGAGGGTTTAAACTAATATGGCAGGGGGATGGGAACCAAATGAGGAGGCTAGTGGACAGTAAGGAGGTAGTAACTAAAGCCTGTAAGGAACTAGATAATGAAGTCAGTGTGACTAAGGGGAAGAGTAGGCAGAAAGCAGATGATGAATGCAAAGGGACAGGTGGTCTGAGGTGCATCTGTTTTAATGCGAGAAGCGTAGTAGGTAAGGCAGATGAACTTAGGGCTTGGATTAGTACCTGGGAGTATGGTGTTATTGCTATTACTGAGGCTTGGTTGAGGGGAGGGCAAGATTGGCAACTAAATATCCCAGGATATAGATGCTTCAGGCGGGATAGAGAGGGAGGTAAAAGGGGTGGAGGAGTTGCATTTCTGGTCAAAGAGGATATCACAGCTGTGCTGAAGGAGGGCACTATGGAGGACTCGAGCAGTGAGGCAATATGGGCAGACCTCAGAAATAGGAAGCGTGCGGTAACAAGGTTGGGGCTGTACTACAGGCCTCCCAACAGCGAGCGTGAGATAGAGGTACAAATATGTAGACAGATTATGGAAAGATGTAGGAGCAACAGGGTGGTGGTGATGAAAGATTTTAATTTTCCCAACACTGACTGGGATTCACTTAGTGTTAGGGGTTTGGATGGAGCAGAATTTGTAAGGAGCATCCAGGAGGGTTTTATAGAGCAGTATGTAAATAGTCCAACTCGGGAAGGGGCCATACTGGACCAGGTGTTGGGGAATGAGCCCGGCCAGGAGGTTGAAGTTTCAGTAGGGGATTACTTGGGATAGTGATCACAATTCCGTAAATTTTAGAATACTCATGGACAAAGACGAGAGTGGTCCTAAAGGAAGAGTGCTAAATTGGGGGAAGGCCAACTATAGAAAAATTCAGCAGGAGCTGGGGAATGTGGATTGGGAGCAGCTGTTTGAGGGTAAATCCACATTTGATATGTGGGAGGCTTTTAAAGAGAGGTTGATTAGAGTGCGGGACAGACATGTCCCAGTGAAAATGAGGGATAGAAAGGGCAAGATTAGGGAACCATGGATGGCAGTGAAACTGTGAGACTAGCAAAGAGGAAAAAGGAAGCATACATAAGGTCTAGGTGACTGAAAACAGACGAAGCTTTGGAAGAATATCGGGAAGGTAGGACCAATCTGAAACGAGGAATTAAAAGGGCTAAAAGGGGTCATGAAATATTTTTGGCAAACAGGGTTAAGGAAAATCCCAAAGCCTTTTATTCATACATAAGGAGCAAGAGGGTAACTATATAAAGGGTTGGCCCTCTCAAGGACAAAGGAGGGAAGTTATGCGAGGAGTCAGAGAAAATGAGTGAGATTCTTAATGAGTACTTTGCGTCGGTATTCACTGAGGATAGGGACATGACGGATGTTGACGTTAGGGATTGATGTTTGATTACTCTAGGTCAAGTCGGCATAAGGAGGGGGGGAAGTGTTGGGTATTCTAAAAGGCATTAGTGTGGTCAAGTCCCCAGGTCCAGATGAGATCTATCCCAGGTTACTGAGGGAAGTGAGAGAAGAAATAGCTGGGGTCTTAACAGATATCTTTGCAGCATCCTTGAGCGCAGGTGAGGTCCCGGAGGACTGGAGAATTGTTAACGTTGTCCCCTTGTTTAAGAAGGGTAGCAAGGATAATCCAGGTAATTATAGACCAGTGAGCCTGACGTCAGTGGTGGGGAAGCTGCTGGAAAAGATACTGAGGGATATGATCTATTTACATTTGGAAGAACATGGGCTTGATAGTGATAGGCAGCATGGTTTTGTGAAGGGAAGGTCGTGTCTTACCAACTTGATAGAATTCTTTGAGGAAGTGACAAAGTTGATAGATGAGGGAAGGGCTGTGGATGTCATATACATGGACTTCAGTCAGGCACTTGATAAGGTTCCACATGGTAGGCTGATGGAGAAAGTGAAGTCGCATGGGGTCCAGGGTGTACTAGCTAGATGGATAGAGAACTCGCTGGGCAACAGGAAACAGAGAGTTGTAGTGGAAGGGAGTTTCTCAAAATGGAGAACTGTGACCAGTGGTGTTCCACAGGGATCCGCGTTGGGACCACAGTTGTTTGTGATATACATAAATGATCTGGAGGAAGGTATAAATGGTCTGATTTGCAAGTTTACAGATCACACTAAGATTGGTAAAGTAGCAGATAGTGAAGGGGTCTGTCAGAGAATGCAGCAGAATATAGATAGATTGGAGAGTTGGGCAGAGAAATGGCAGATGGAATTCAATCCAGGCAAATGCAAGGTGATGAATTTTGGAAGATCCAATTCAAGAGCGAACTATACGGTAAATGGAAAAGCCCTGGGGAAAATTGATGCACAGAGAGATCTGGGTGTTCAGGTCTATTGTACCCTGGAGGTGGCAATGCAGATTGATAGAGTGGTCAAGAAGGCATACAGCATGCTTTCATTCATCAGATGGGGTACTGAGTACAAGAGTTGGCAAGTCATGTTACAGTTGTATAGGACTTTTTTTCGACCACATTTGGAATACTGCGTACAGTTCTGGTTGCCCCATTACCAAAAGGATGTGGATGCTTTGGAGAGGGTGCAGAGGAGGTTCACCAGGATGTTGCCTGGTATGGAGGGCGCTAGCTATGAAGAGAGGTTGAGTAGATTAGGATTATTTACATTAGAAAGATGGAGGGTGAGGGGGGACCTGATTGAGGTCTACAAAATCATGAGAGGTATAGACAGGGTGGATAGCAAGAAGCTTTTTCCCAGAGTAGGGGACTCAATTACTAGGGGTCACGATTTCAAGGTGAGAGGGGAAATGCTTAAGGGAGGCATGCTTGAAAAGTTCTTTACGCAGAGGGTGGGGGATGCCTGGAATGCGTTCCCAGCAGAGGTGGTAGAGGCCACCACAATAACGCCATTTAAGATGTATCTAGACAGATACATGAATGGGCAGGGAGCAGAGGGATACAGATCCTTGGAAAATAGGCGACAGGTTTAGACAGACGATCTGGGTCGGCGCAGGCTGGGAGGGCCAAAGGGCCTGTTCCTGTGCTGTAATTTTTTTTGTTCTTTGTTCTTTGTTCATTATTTTTCCCTTTTTCAAGTCTTTGTTGGCAGGCGTAACCATGTGTATTTCAATAAGAAAAATCATTCTGTCAACTCACTCGGGCTCACATTGCAAATCATTATTCATATGAGTGATTTCATAATTGAACATATAGGATAGACTAGTCTCCATTATATTTCTGCTGTTGTCATATTTTATTCAATCTGCGTCCTCCCAAAATCCCCAATCACATATTCTGCATTTTCTCTTGAACAGTTGTGAAAAACAAAATCTCCCTCATTCCCTGAAATATTTGTGTCATCTTACATTTTGTTAGCCAGTGAATGCATACCAGAGCTTAAGGAACAGTGATTCTTTCTCATGGTAAAAGGGACTACCCTGCTTGCTGATGAACAGCACCATGAGTGCATGGGCACGTGATTGGTCTGTCCTTCCAACTTTGCTGTAAACCTGATATACATTGACACATGGTGGAAGAGGCCCATTGATTTAGTAGCAAGCTGCGCACTATGATTTAACTGTTGTGTCCTACTGGTGCCTGCAAGTGGTGATGGAAGTCGAGTGTAATTGTCATATCAATTTTTACTGAATGTCATATAGATTTTAAATCTTGGTAACACCTGAGGTTACAGGCCATGACAAGGATCTGAGCGTTGTCCCCAAACTACAATATCTTTAAAGCCTGTTCCTTCTTCAGGTGAGTAACATATTGGGACAATTCACTTTAAGTGTCATTTGCAGGTTCTAACTCAGACAACAAATTCAACTTAATAAAGGATTATATATTATAATTGGCATTCTATGCTCATGAGTAAACTAACTTACTCATCACTGGATATTTGCACGTACAAATTTTCGATGCTGGTGAAGGATATCTCTCAAACCAAAGTCACTGCTTTTCTACCAAATGACTGTTGATTTTCTTTTGTCAATCCTCTGCTGAAAAGTCATTGTAAGCCTCTTAAAATTAGAATAATAATCTCTGATGATTAGAACATTTGCTGAAAGAAAATGTAATAAGTTGGCTCCTTGCCGGATGCACATTTCTTTTACTGTCTGAGATTTTTTCAATGTTTTCACTGTTTCATTTTTTTTTCCAGTTGTTTCTTTTCATATTTGACCTATTTTGGGATATTGCCAGATTCAGTAGTCAACAGTTCAGATATGTTATCCATGTATAAGTATATAATACTTGTTATTGTGAGACTTTTAAAACTTGATCATTTTAAACATCCAGCCCAACAAGTAATAACATTCGAAAGTGATATGACTTAATTTATTTAGTATTGAAAGGCAGTGCATTTTGAGCTGGTACAGATGGAAAGAAAAGTTGGAGTAAATTTCTTTATGCGGTTTTGGTTTCTTGCAATGTTTGTACACTTGATGTGTTTGATCCAGTGGTGGATAAAAAGTGAAAACAATTAGCAAAATAATCAGAGATAATAGGAACTGCAGATGCTGGAGAATCCGAAATAACAAGGTGTGGAGCTGGATGAACACAGCAGGCCAAGCAGCATCATAGGAGCAGGAAAGCTTGACGTTTCAGGCCTAGACCCTTCATCAGAAATAATCAGTTTGCCTCATGCTGGCTTGGTTAAAGCTTTTAAGAGCAAGATGAACAAATGGTAGTTGAATAATTATGATTAGCCATTTTCTAATAAAACAAATTGGTGCAACGTGTGGAATTTAGAGAAGATCAGAATCCTATGCTTCGAATTTTGATTTTGTTCCTGTAAAATACAGTAGATAACCCTAAATTCTGGTAAATAAAGGGAATTCATTGCAGGGATGCTTAATATTAAATAGAAGTTGGCTTGATATTTTTATCTACAATTGATTAACAAGAAATATGAGCTTTCTTTTGCAAAATTATATTTCCCATTTCCCAATAACAGGGTTTACGTAACTAAGCAAAGCTTATACCCTGAACTTTTGTAATTGATGTGTGGAAAATACCTTTGGACGTTCAGGCTGAGACTCATACCTGTATCTCTAAGTGTGTCAGTTCTTTGTTACTTTCAACATTGGCATTGTCAGATGCATCACTTTGTGCCAGGTATTCAGTGGAAGGAAGGTCAGAAATTCTGAGAATTTTCTTCTACAAGCCTCATCCCCTCTGACATTATCGGCTGTGTTTGAACCAAACAACAAGTGCAACATAAAAATGCCCTGACCAAAAGTTGTCTCAAAGGCTAGAATGCAGCATATTCAGACTCCAATGAATTTTCAAAATCTTTACTGAACACCCAATGAAATGTCACTGGCCTTGTCATGCTGGGCACTGTATAACTCTATATCCTGTATGTTTGAAAGATATTTTTCACATTCATACTAAAAACATGCATGATTTCAATTTTGTTTCAACTCTACAAAATGAATACAACCATACTTTATGTCCACTATGTTATTAGTGTGCAACTGAATGATCAGTTATTGGCCTAATACATAGAATACTTGAATATATTCCCTTGCAAACCTGAGGATATTCCAGGTGTAGTTTTGGCATGCTCCCTTTTTTTGACTTAAATGAGTTGGCTGCTTGCCTTGAAACAGCACCTGACAAAACTGCAAACCTTCTTTCAGCTGTTAAGATATTGATGTTTAGACTGCTAAGTTAACTTGGATTGGACCTGAAAGAAGTACAACATTTGATCTACCTTGCCAGCAAGTTCAGCTGATAAAGCAACCAGAGGATTCCAAGCAGTGGAAGCCCCTTTTTAGTGGTGTGTGGGGGATGGGATGGAGGTGAGATGTTTAAATCCTGAGGCTTGTTCAACATCTGTGTGCACAGTGAGCCACAAGCAGTCTGAGTACTTTGAGTCAATATACAAATGACATGCAAAGCTTATAAATTTCATGTAAATGAAGAGAAGGGAACTTCCCAAACAGGAGTGCTGGAAAAACTGGTGCCTAATGAACTGCACAGGATGGTCCATGGTTTGGAGAGGAATCGAGAAATGAATACATTTTCACTTTATTGTCGCTCTTGCTTTGCTTCTTGATAGAAGTTGCAAGAGTGAAAGATTTTTCTGGTGTAACCTTGGAAAGTTGCAATGGAATTTCTGAAGAATTTGAATAATTTGTAGTATTTTAATTAAGACTATTTTTTACTTGCAACACTACCTCCATTTTTTGGTTGTAGGCAGGAACGAGGAGCTTGTTGTATAAAGTAGTTAGTGTCTGAAATGTTTTAATTACACTACAAGATAATCTCCACCCACCTCCATAAAAGACTGTTCTTGGGAGAAGTCAAGCTGTTGTCCAGTTGTCTCTAAGTTATTATCAGAATATTTCAGGAGCATTATTGTGTAGTTAATCTGAAATCCAGCTTAGTATCTCACAAGAGACTGCCACATAACTGAGATATATGGTAACTAGCTATTAAGTAATAAGTGATAAACCCATATTGTTTGAGAAAACTGAGTCTATCTTTTATCAAAGACTTCATGTGGACATCCTTTTCACTTGGTATGGTAACTTAGATTAATGAGAATTAGAGGGATTCATGGCGCCGATCTACTCGAAGCATCCCAGATAGTTCTGAAGGATATGACCAGAGCATCAGTTAGAGCTGAGAACATGATCTTATTGATTGGCAGAGTAGACTTGAGGGGCCCAATAGCAAACTATTCCTAATTTGTAAGTTTTTATGTATGTATTGTCAGAAATCAGATCATACAAAATTCAATTTGCTCACCAGATGAGGGCATTGCAGGCTAGGCACTTAAGAGTCAGCACACTGCTGTGAGTGTGGAGTCACATGTAGGTAAGGACAGCAGATTTCATTCCATAATCATAGAATCCCTACAGCGTGGAAGCAGGCTATTTGGTCCATCAAGTCCACACCAATCCTCCAAAGAGCATCCCACCCAGACCCATCCCCAACCTATCCCTGTAACCCTGCATTTACCATGGCTAATCCACCTAGCCTGCACATTGCTGGAAACAATGGACAAATTGGCTTGGTCAATCCACGTAACCTGCACATCTTTGGACTGTGGGATATGATTGCGGCACCCAGAGGAAACCCATGCAGATATGGGGAGAATGAGCAAACTCCACAAAGACAGTGACCCAAGGGTGGAATTGAACGCACGTCCCTGGAGCTGTGAGGCAACGGTGCTGAACACTGAGCCCCAGTGCTCAGTGAACCGGTTAGGCTTTTAATAACAGTTTGCAGTGATTACCGGTTGCTATAGGCTGGCTGTCTAATTCTAGTGATTGGCAAAAGAAATGGAATTCAAATGAGGGAAGATAAGCTTACTGACGCCAATTTTGTGTTTAGGATTAAAGGATGTTGGATACACGTGCAATACTTGCCTTCAAATGGGTATAAAATAAATATTTAAAGAAGAAAACACTGAATGCACCTCACCCAGCATTTACCTGTGTCTTAGCCTTTCATCAGCAATCTTTTTGCTTGCTTATCCTTTTCCTCTCTCTTTCTTTCTCTGAGCACTATTTCCACGTACTTTATTTACTCTCATCTCCTCCCCATCCCATCTTCAGCATAAATGCTTCCATTTTCCAGCTGCTTTCAGTTTTGATGAAGAGCCACTGGTATCGGTATGTTAACTCAATCTTCTCTCCACAAATGCAGCTGATCTACTGAGTTTCTCCACTACTTTCTGTTTTTATTTCAGATCTCCAGCACCCACAGTTCTTTGTTTTATTTTTGTGGTCAGAACGTTTGTCTGAAGAATTGGCCTTCACAGCCATCAGAGAAGTCAACCAAGTGAAGACACTCCACTTAAACGGATTTTAGAATTCTTTTTTAGAATCTCTACAGTGTGGAAACAGGCCCTTCGGCCCAACAAGTCTACACCAACCCTCAGACCATCCCACCCAGTCCCACCCCCCTAATCTACACTATGGGCAATTTAGCATAGCCACCCCACCTAGCCTGCATAT
The DNA here is from genome assembly GCA_024137785.1 of Ginglymostoma cirratum. Classification (NCBI taxonomy): domain Eukaryota; kingdom Metazoa; phylum Chordata; class Chondrichthyes; order Orectolobiformes; family Ginglymostomatidae; genus Ginglymostoma; species Ginglymostoma cirratum. Next base: position 67,139,969 of record JAHRHZ010000248.1, read on the forward strand.
CTTTGGACTGTGGAAGGAACCTGAGCATCCGGAGGAAGCCCACATAGACACAGGGAGAATGTGCAAACTCCACATAGACAGTCACCTGGGGTGGAATCGAACCCGGGTCCCTGGTGTGTGAGGCAGCAGTGCTAACCACTGAGCCACCAAATTGTTTGTTGCATGCCCATCCCCTCTTAAGGCTGCACAATGGCTCAGTGGTTGGCACTGCTGCGTCACAATGCTAGGACGTGAATTCGGTTCTGCCCTTGGGCAATTGTCTGTGTGGAGTTTGCACATTCTCTCCGTGTCAGCATGGATTCCCACGTGGAGCTCTGTTTTCCTCCCACTATCTAAAGATATGCAGGTTAGGTGATTGGCCATGCTAAATTGCCCATCATATCCAGGGATTTGCACGCTAGCTGGATTCGTTATGGGAAATGCAGGTTTACAGGGATAGGGTAGGGGATGGGTCTAGGTGGAATGCACTTTGAGGTGAGGACTTGATGGGCCGAATGGCCTTCTTCCACTCTGCGGCTATTCTATGATTCTTGTATATGGTAAGATGTCATCATATTTATCACATTTGATTTAATTCTGGAGTCCCTACTTAACACAATGCACAGGAGCAGCTGTACCAACAGAAAGATTCAGAAAGAGTTTCCATTGCAGGAGCTGGAACTGTTGCACGTGCAATTGTTCTTTGGCTAAAGCACAAAATAAGTGATTTCAAGTCAGCAGTACATCTTGCATCCTGCCTAATTTAGTTGTGAACTTTTAGAAAAAAAACCTTGTAGGATTTTAACACCTGCCAAATAACGTCCACTTGTCATGTGTTATAGCCTGAGCTCAATTTCACTCTCACTACCTCTGTTGGTCACTAGGGTTCGGGGTGGAATTGGTGTAGGACCATAACACAGAATGGGGTCTAGATATTACACACATCTTTCTTAATGGAGCTTCTTCGATATTAAATTAACTCATTTCACTTGAGTCAAAATAGTGAAGAATTTTGTCTGTTGTGAGTGAGTGAAATAATAATATTGAATTCCTCATGATCAGCAAGTCGTGCAGTATTAGCTTAATAAAGAATCAATGAACAAATATTTGCACAATTCATCTCTTATTTATGAGCAACATTATGGCAAGTTACTCAGGAAAAAAAAATTTACTTACTTATTCTTCATTCCAGACTTGTTGCTACAGAGAAATAAAAACACAACAGAAAACAAAGGATTGAACAAAAAATTGTTTTTGAGAAAACTATTGACAGAGTCTCCATTAAATCTTGGTGGCTATATCATTTCAAGGTTTACTGTCGTGGATTAATATAATGACAGATTCAAGATTTCTTTGTTTGTATTAATATCCATTAATGATTAACATCCACTGGTGAGCACCTGAAAGGAGACAGATTTTAATCCCATATGTCATGTTAAGATTAAATTCTTAAAGGACCATTCTGTTCCATGGTATAATGGTGAAGCAAAATTAATCCAAAGCGAGACACAGGTGTCCAAAGAAAATGTACAACTTGAAGTATCTAATGGTTGGCAAAAAATACTGAAGTCCATTGTCAAATATGATTATTCATTATCCTTATAGCTTGAGTTTTCTGCATTATTGTGTGATGGTTTCATTAGATTAGTGCATCATATGTAAATCACTTCAATTGATGCCATTGTAGCCCATTTCAAACAAAAAAAATCAGCTGCCATCTTAATCGCAGGAAAATCAAAAAATTAAAATGTTTTAAAATTCATTTTCAGTTCTTGATATACATAATTTTATTGGTAGTAGTTCAACATATCTAATGTTGTTTGTTATAAACTCCTCAATGGACAATCAGGGAACAAATGGGTGAAACATTTTGTGGTGGGTGTGTTAGGGGTTGGTGCAGGAATGAAGATTACTACCTTCGGCATGAAGATAATATTGTCCAAGTATAGGATCAATAAGCCCTGGTAAAATTGAAGTCAATGGGAATCAGGGGGGAATTGCTTCACTTCTTGGAGGCATATCTAGCACAAAGGAAGATAGCTGTAGTTGGTCGAGTCCAAACATCTCAGTTTCAGGATATTGTTTGTATGTGATGGTGTTTCCTCGCATTTGCTACCTTTGTCCATCAAGCTGCATAGGCATAGATGGTGGAGGGAGTGAAGATTGAAGTTTTTGGATGGAGTGTCAATCAATTGGGCTGCTTTTTCTTGAATGTGTTGAGCTTCATGAATCTCATTGGAACCACACCCATCAATATCCAAGTGGAGAATATCGGTCAATTCCTGATGCCTGGCTGTAGGTTGTCTTACAATCACATGCTGAGCCTGTTTTCACTGGGGTTTAGAAGACTGTGAGGTGACTTGATTGAACTGTATATGATCCTGAATGGTCTTTGCAAGATGGTGGGGGTTTTTCTCTATTCATTTGTGGGATGCGGGCGTCGATGTCTGGCCAGCATTTCTTGCCCATCTCTAGTTACCTTTGAGAAAGTGATGGTGAGCTGCCTTCTTGAACTACTGCAGTTCACCTGCTGTGGGTTGACCTACAATGCTATTCGGGAGGGAATTCCAGGATGTTGATCCAACAACAGTGAAGGAAGAGTGATATATTTCCAGGTCAGGATGGTGAGTGGCTTGGAAGGGAACTTGATGGTGGTGGTGTTTCCATATGTCTGATGCCCTTGTCCTTCTAGATGGAAGTGGCTGTGGGTTTGGAAGGTGCTGTCTGAGAATCTTTGGTGAATTTCTGCGGTGCATCTTGTTGATAGTACACACTGCTGCTACTGAGCGTCAGTGGTGAAGGGAATAGATGCTTGTGGATGTAGTGCCAATAAAATGGATTGCTTTGTCCTGGATGGTGTCAAGCTTCTTGAGTGTTGTTCAGTCTGCATTCATCCAGGCAACTGGGGAGTATTCCACCACACTCCTGACTTTTGGCTTGTAGATGGTGGACAGGCTTTGAGGAGTCAGGATGTGAGTTAATTGCCGCAGTATTCCCAGAATCTGGCCTGCTCTTGTGGCCACTGTGTATTTGTGGTGAGTCCAGTTGAGTTTCTGATCTATTGTAAACCCCAGGATGTTGATAGTGGGGGGGGGGTTCAGTGATGGTAACACCATTGAATGTCAGGGGGTAGTGGTTAGATTTGGTGGTGATCATAGCCTGGTATTTGTGTGGTGCAAATGTTACTTGCCACTTGTCTGCCCAAGCCTGGATATTGTCCAGATCTTGTTGCATTTAAGCATGGACTGTTTCAGTATCTGTGGGGTCGCAAATGGAGTCGAACATTGTGCAATTATTGGTGAACATCCCCACTTCTGACCTTATGATGGAGGGAAGGTCATTGATGAAGCAGCTGAAGGTGGTTGGGCCAAGGACACTACCCTGAGAAACTCCTGCAGAGATGTCCTGGAGCTGGGATGAATGACCTCCCACAACAAAGATCATCTTCCTGTGTGTCAGGTAAGACTCCAACCACTGGAGATTTTGCCCCCTGATACCCATTGATTCCAGATTTACCAGGGCTCCTTGGTGCCACACTCAGTCGAATACAGCTTTGTTGTCAAGAGCGGTCATTCTCACCTCACCTCTGGAATTCAGCTTTTTTGTCCAAGGCTGTAATGAAGTCAGGAGCTGAGTGGCCCTGGCAGAACACAAAGTGGGCATCACTGAGCAGGTTATTGATTAACGGATTTTTACGTGCACTGAAATACAGTGAAAAGCTTTGTTTACAAGTGGTAAGGCAGATCACAGCAAGCAAAGGATGTACAGATCGAAAAGACTTATAGGCATACAGGTTATAATGCACGTTACATTATTTGAGGCTAGGGAGTCCATTCAATAGTCTGATAACGGCTGGAAAGAAACTGTTCCTGAACCTGCTTGTGCGTGTGTTCAGGCTTCTGTATCTTCCGCCTGACGGAGGTCATTACCAGGGCGTGATGGGTCTTTGATAATGTTGGCCACCTTTCTGCAGCAGCGAGCCATGTAAATAGAGTCCATGGATAGAAGGTTGACTTCCGCGATGATCTCAGCTGTGCACACCACCTTCTGTAGTTTCTTATGGTCCTAGGCAGAGCAGTTGCTGTACCAGGCTGTTATCCACCCAGACAGTATGCTTTCAATGGTGCGTATGTAGAAGTTGGTGAACGACCTTATGGACATGCCAAATTTCCTGAGCCGCCTGAGGAAGAAGCGACATTGTTGTACCTTCTTGATTTTTACACTTACGTGTGAAGTCCAGGAAAGGTCATTGGTTATCGTCACTCCGAGGAACTTGATGCTCTTCACTTTCTCAACCTCAGTTCCGTTGATGTGGATGGGGGTATGTTCTCCTCCTTTCTTTCTGAAGTTGATTGTCTAGTCGTATTATCACCAGACTATTAATTCAGAAACCCAGCTAATGTTCTGGGGACCCGGGGTCGAATCCCACCACGACAAGGCATGGAATGCCTTGCCTGCAGCAGTAGTAGACTTGCCAACTTTAAGGGCATTTAAATGGTCGTTGGATAAACATATGGATGATAATGGAATAGTGTAGGTTAGATGGGCTTCAGATTGGTTTCACAGGTCGGCGCAACATTGAGGGCCGAAGGGCCTATACTGCGCTGTAATGTTCTATGTCTTATGTTCTATGCTCTAAATGGTGGAATTTAAATTTTATGGAACATGTCTGGAATTAAGAATCTACTGATCACCATGAAATCATTGCTGATTGTTAGAAAATCCCATCCGGTTTACTAATGTCCTTCAGGGAAGGAAATCTGCGATCCTCAGCTAGTCTGGCCTACATGTGACTCCAGACCCACAGCAATGTGGTTGACTCTCAATTGCCTTCTGAAATGGCCTAGTAAGCTATTCAGTTGTACCAATCGTTAGTAAGTTGCAAAGAAATCAAACTGGACGGATCACCCAGTATCGACCTAAGCACCAGAAAAGACAACAGCAGAAACAGCCCTGTCACCATGCAAAGTCCTCCTCACTAACATCTAGGGGTTAGTGCCAAAACTGGGAGAGCTGTGTCACAGACTAGTCTAGTAACAGCCTGGCATAGTCACACTCATGGAATCATATCTTACTGACAATATCCCAGACACCACCAGCACCATTCCTGGATATGTCCTGCCCCACCAACAGGACAGACCCAGCAGAGGTGGCGGCACGGTGGCATACAATCGGGAGGGCGTTGTTCTGGGAGTCATCAACATTGACTCCAGACGCTCTGAAGTCTCATGGCTTCCGGTTAAACATGGGCAAGGAAACCTCCTGCTGATTCCACGTACCATTCTCCCTCAGCTGATGAATCGGTACTCCCCCATATTGAACAACACTTGGAAGAAGCACTGAGGATGGCAAGGGCACAAAATATACTCTGGATGATGGATTTTAATGTCCACCACCAAGAGTGGCTAGGCAGCAGTATACTGATCGAGCTGGCCGGGTCCTAAGGGACATAACTGCTAGACTAGGTCTGCGGCAGGTGGCGAGGGAACCAACAGGAGGGAAAAACACACTTGACCTCATCCTTACCAATCTGCCAGCTGCAGTTGGATCTGTGTGTGACAGTATCAGTAAAAGTGTCCATTGCACAGTCCTTGTGGAGATGAAGTACAACCTTCACTTTGAGAATAACTTCCATTGTGTTGTACCTAAATACAGTGAAAAGCTTTGTTTGCAAAGAGTATAGGCAGATCCTAATAAGCAAGGACATACAGACCATAGGGTGCAAAGAAACTAGGCAGAGGCATACTAGTTATATTGCACAGGGCGTGTGCTAGTCAGGGTCAACATTAGCAAAATCAGCATTATTTTAAGTTAGAGAAGCCATTCATCAGCCTAATAACTGCAGGGAAGAAGCTCTTCTTGAACCTTCCTGTGCGTGTATTCAATCTTCTGTATCTCCTGCCTGACAGAAGTGGTTGTCAGAGCCCTAAACCCCACCTCTTCCTCCGTTACATTGATGACTGCATCGGCGCCGCCTCGTGCTCCCACGAGGAGCTCGAACAGTTCATCCAATTCACCAACACCTTCCACCCCAACCTGAAGTTCACCTGGACCATCTCCAACACTTCTCTCTCCTTCCTGGACCTCTCTGTCTCCATCTCGGGCAACCACCTAGAGACAGATGTCCATTTCAAGCCCACTGACTCCCACAGCTACCTGGAATACACCTCCTCCCACCCACCCTCCTGCAAAAATGCCATCCCCTATTCCCAATTCCTTCGCCTCCGCCGCATCTG